>WEIU01017847.1:291848-322295 GCA_013389925.1 Aegithalos caudatus
AAAAGAGGTAAAAATCCATTTTGTTTCAACTATTTTTGTTAAAAACTCTTGGGTCACAACACTGTCATTTCTGGCTTCGGGTTAGTCCTTTGATGTGATGTGCTTGGACTGGCCTTTGTCAAAAAGATATGCTTTTCTGGAAGCTGTTCCCATTCATATGCCATTGTTCATGCCTTAACAAAGTATTAAGATGTAAATTAAATAATTTTAAAATATCTATGCTTAGGCTTGTGTGAAGGGCAGATTTTTAAAGCTCTATAATTTTATCACAATATAAATACTGGAAGACCTGCATTATTTGAAATCAAAAGATAACATCTAACTGTATTTCAGAGGTATGAGATCTACTGTACATGCTTTAGCTTTGGGATGCTGGCTGTATAATCAGAATGAAAAGAAACTGCTAGCTGGTTGATTTTCAATTTTGGTAAATGCTTATGAGTTGCTAGTCAAAAGTTCATATTCTAAATGACTGATGCTGAGATGCAGTCATCACATTTAGTACTGGCTGGACATAGACCTCTCAGTGAATCTCATTTTCCCATAACTGTTTATACAATTAGAAATCCCTGAAGCTTTGCAACAGTGTTAAAAGCACAGAAAGTTTTCATTGGAAGGTCTCTGGCTTCTCTCCAGAACCCGGATAGTACTGTAAATGCAACTGTTTTCTGCCACACACACTGTTTTCCTGGCTCTGTTTTATCCCCATCCACTTTTCTTATCTAAATTTATGTTTGAGAGTATGGCAGAGGCTCCCACTTGTTATAGCTAACAACTTCTACTTGTGTTGCTAAAACAGCTTCTGTGCAAAATATACTTTACATTTTTTCATAAAGTGGTTCTATATTTTTTGATTAAAACCAAAGTCTCTGATGTGTTGCTAAGCCTCAGTTAATATAAGTGGGAGAGACTTGGCACTTTCTATTTGAAAATCTCTGAAACGTTAAACAGTAGGAGGGCACTTCTTAATAAAAGGAAAAACCAGTAATTTATTGGATAAGAGCTACATTCCATATGGTATGATCCAGTCTTCCATTTATGCATGTGTTATACATCCCACCACCAATGACAGGTTAGATTTCATGCACAGATTCTGTATTCCTTTCTGTCCATATATGACATAACAATTTTTCTATTTAAGATTGATTCAAGTCCTGAAATCAAAAATAAAATTACTAGACAGGTATGTGATCTGCCATCAGAGCTGCTTGAACAGTTGTCAGAGCATTACCACATCAGCCTGCTTCTTCCTTTTTCAGAGTCAGGTCCCTATACAACTGAGATTTCTTTGGTTATTTAATATTAATTTAGTTGTCCCTGTTGATTGTATAGCAAAGTAACTAGCAGGGTAACTAGCTGCTAATCACTTCCAATTTCTTCACACAGTTCTGTTATCAGAAAGAACTATGAAAACCTACAGAAAATATTAGGTAGACTTTTTATGAATTGTGAATGCTCATGAAATGTTTATAAAAATTTGGTATAAAAATCCCTGTGTAGATTAATGGGATTTCTTCCAAAGAATGTTATCTTTCTCTTTAGTAGTTGAACCTAGTCTGATTTATTCTTAATTTAGTTCTTCAATTGTTGTTATAAGAAAATGAAAATATATCAAAGTTGGCTTTTAAAATAGTATTTGGTTAAGGTCATCCTACTTGCTTTAATAATATTACACTGGGAATCAAATTGGCACATTGTGTGTAAAATAGCAATTAATTATTCTATGTAGTTTTCTTTAAAACCAAACTCTATTAAACATTTGCCCATCTTTTGCTCCAGTCTTTGTATGCAGTTCACTGTGATATTAGGAAGTATTATGTGTGTATGACTGCAAGCACATTTGAGGGACAGAACTTCATGTCCTCAAGTCTTTAATTTAAATACAGAGAGAAGGTCTTTATTTTTACAGCATTCTGGCAGTGCTCTGTGAATGCAGCACAAACTGAAACTTGGTGGACACTAAAAATGCTATCACTGAATTGTTTTTTACAATTGTTTATTGGAAACTCATTGAAAGAAAAAAAAATGCTAACTTTTTTTAAAATCTAGAAAATCTGTGATATGGTTAATCTTTCTACTGAAGGCACTTTCTAAGCCAAGTGGATGTTAAATTAGTTAATTAGTAAGTAGAAAAGACACAAAATGATGCAGCACAAGATATTTGCAGTCTATATCAGAAATGAAAAAGCTCAAGCAATGTACCGTAAAGCAGTTCCTTGTTGTGCAGAATTCTTTGTATTCTGTGTAAAATCTATTATTGCATTTTTCCTCTAACATTGGCAGACATAATGGAATATTTTGTGCCATTTCTAAAGTGGATAGGTATGAGGGCTTGTATCCCAATTACAATTTCTAGTCAACCTGTGATGTTTCACAGCACTGAGTGAGAGGAGATGGTGAGTTTTCTTCATCCCCTGCCCATGTAGTGCAGATTTGAGTATCCCATGCTGCAAAAAGAGACCACCACTGGGTGTTTTGGAGCCTGGCACCTTTTGTAAATGCCTGCTGGCTTTTGGCAGGGCTGCTGTTCAGACATCGCTTCCCAGCACGCGGGATTTTTCCACTCCAGGAGAGGACCTTTCCACTAATATTGGACCTTGTGAAGTGGTTCCTGGCCCAGTCCCCAAGTTGAGCAGTGTCCTTCTGGTTGAAGCTTTGCCATTTGGCATGCATTCTCATCCTCCTAACTTGGTGTCATCTGTGAACTAGTTATCATGTAGTGTTATGTCCTTGTCCAGGTCACTGGTGAGGTGTTGGTTGACATGGCCACAGAACACCCTGCAGGGCTGTGCTCGCTGCTGGCTGCCAGCAGGGCATAAACCATTGATCAGTGAGTGCCCTTCAAGCCTGGGATTCAAGCAGTTTTCAGCCCAACTCACTCCATTCATCCAGGCAGTATTTCCTTTTGGAAGGCATGAAAAATACTATCCAACTCAGTAGATTTAATTGCTATACGCTTGGTAAGTGTTGCAAATTAGTGTAAATCATTTGACGTGTAAAACTTTTAATGCAATTTAAGAAGTTCTTTCTCTTCAGAGACATATGCTTTTCTCCTGTGTTTTCTCAAAACACATATTTCTGTATAAAAATACACAATACTTATGCTTTAGTTTCACAATAATGAGCTGTACTTTCTATTAATATTCTAAAAGTGTACCTTAAATTCTTCATTGTTCTGATACTTTGGGTATGATAGGGCAATAGTAGCTATTTTCATCAAATGCAATGTCTTGCAAAGGTCTCAATAGCTTCATTCTTATTTTAGATTAGTATTATCAAGATGGCAGAGTTTTGCCATATTATAAATTTTTATCGCACAGGACAAGATTTGAGTTGAATTTCAGGAAGTATCACTGTGATTAAAAGGTCATCTAGGCACCTATTCTAATTTTAGACAGGTGTTAAGTTGAATGAAATAAACTTTTTTGTATTTGGCTTTAAAAGTGCAGTTCGCACTATAATAGCCTTTACACCATACAAATAATGTTACCCTTCTTTTTTCTCTTTTTAAACTTCTGACTGAGTAAGCCTGTGTGGCACCTGGGGTTTTATGTGACTAGGACATGCCAGGCATATGTCAAGTACTGCAGGGTGTAAACAGTGCTGAAAGACAAGGTCCTCAATTCCCTACTGGGCACTGTCAGTGCTTTATGGAAACAAACAACACAAACCCTAAGGCAAATTAGGAGTCAGCACTGGTCCTGCTGCCCCCGTGGGCACCTTGCATCTGGGCCATGTCCTCTGTTCCCCATGGAGGGAAGGGCATCTCACCTCTCACCTGTGGAGCCCAGCACAATTGCAGTCTTAGATGGAGCTTCTGCTCAAAAAAAAAAATCTTGAGTTTTTAGAAATGCCCTGGAGAGGAGGAGAGGTTCGTCTGCAACTGCACAATAAAAAAGAGGGCCAAATATATCCGTTCTCTGTTTTGCAAAACTTGCTCTCACTAGTAAAGGCCTGTTAGTACAGGGAAAGTTTGTGTTCTCTCCTTGTTTTACAGGATTTTAGACATTGTCTGGTGCAATAATAAACAATAGCTATTTACATGTGTTTGCTGCAGTTGTAATCTGAGGAATGAAACTCTTTAGATGCCATTAGTAATAATGGAGCTGCATAATTAAAGCAAAGGAGAGTTTTTCATATTAAATCCATCTGAAAGTGTATTTGTATTAATGTGCTAAAATGTTAGGAGGGGTTAAAATAGAGAGTTTTTTGGCCACCTGGGGGAATAAGATTAATATTGACAAAAGTGTATAAGAAACACTGGAATGGCGTCCCTGGTAACCTTGTGTTATACACAGACCCATGAGAAAGCTAAGGACATCTGCTAGGTCATAAACACTTACCTTGACAGCTACTGGGCCTGAAAAACACTACCTGTTTTTTTTTCTTTCTGTCTGACATTAAGTAACAGTCATCAAAACAGTGTAAAACTTGAATTTACGCTTCAGTGCATATATTGATAATTTTGAACTGTATTTAATATGAAAAGTGGTATAATTTTCTACTTCACCATTCCTGGTTACCTTTATGGGTACCAGTGAGTACTGGTACCTTCGGGTACCAGTCAGTATTTTCATGAAGAAAGTGTGATTTTAAAATTTTTTTGTTTTGTTTTGTTTTTGTGTTGTTGTTGTTGTTGGGGTTTTTTTTTAATAGAATAATCCAGACTGTATTAATAAAGGTATGATTATTCCTAGTGAGCTCCATAAGCTCCATTACAACAGCGACTAGCACCCAGGAGAATGCTGCAAATCTGAGTAGGTCAGAAAAATTGCACATTTACAGCAATTTATCTTATTCTTTTATTATATATTGTAAGGAATCTACTTATAAAAGCAAATATATTATTTACTCTTAAACTAGGGTATGTAAAACCTTTATTAAAACTTTTATTCATTGGCTTTAGTGCAAACTGTATATTTCATTAAACTGAAAAGTGTCTTTATAAAAAGATTTTTATACAGATTTCTTGCAAGTTTAAAAAGTAATATTGATGTACTTGTGTTTTATATACCAGCCTCCTCCTTTATCAAATTTTGTGGCATTATAAACTCATCATGTCTATTTTTTTTTTAACTTTCCTTGCAATCTTTGTCAGAAAAAAAAAAAACCTCAGAAAAGAGAGGCAAGGGAGAGACAACAATGCAGAATGGTGAAACTAGTCACAGAAGCTCTATCAGTGTGACATGTAACGAAGCAGAAAGTTTTCTAACCTGTAGGAATTAAACTGTCAGCAGAGCTGCTGAATTAGTTTCAGGCTGGTTATCTTAATACCATTTTTCTTTCCACTGATCCATGACAGCATGAAAAAAGGGAAGATTGGAGAGATTTGTTCAGAATTAATGCTGAAGGTGAAAGGGAATTTTTACTCCTTTTATAAATAAAAAATGACTCTAGCCAGCATTTGGCTGAAGATGTCTTGGTAATGTGAACAGGAAACAGAATTACATAGTCTGAATATATAATGAGCAGTGTGTAATATATTCTTTCTGACCTATAAATAATTCATTGAAGTATGGTAAAGCTACTTATTGGTACTCCTGGAGCAGTGATTCAGATATCTCCTGTGAAACAATTAATGTATTTTCATATTGACTGCTACTTTTAGTGGTCTTCATCAATGAAAGAGGATATCTTAGATCTTTATATGCATGATGTTGCTGGCCCAGAACATTAGGCATGCAAAATGGGAAGAGGTGAAGAAATTCCTTCAGAAACTCAGAAGTGGGTAAATTCTCTGAGAACCACAATGCTGTGCTCTACAAGAGCAGAACACAGTGGCAAATACTCAACCAGAACTGTTCTTCACTGAGCTACTTGCTTCTGGTACCAGTCAGTGCAGTCACACATGCAACCTCTAGTTCTGAAATTGCATCTCTTGTTGGGATTGTGCTTGTGTCCCAAGGTTGCTTTGTCATGTCTGCCAAGAATTATCAGTGGCTGGGTCAGGACTGCAAACTCAGATTTCTTGTCCAGTAGTCCTGTGCTGAATGCTCGCTCGCTCTTGTTAAAGTCACCTGAACAAGGAATATTATAACAACATTAACATAGTGAATCAAGGTTCATCCTCAGTGTTTTCCAGGGAAAGGAAAATTCAGGATAGCTTATTTAACTATGTGGAAGAAATACAGATGAGATGTTCTATAATGCTTATGTTTGCATAATATTTTATAAATTATTTTGAGACTGGATCACAAATGTATTAAAATTACTTTATCACCTATCTTGAAGTCAACATTGAAAATTGTCGTTCCACATTGAGGTTAGAAAATAAGTTTATTTTTTAATAAAAAATGTGCTACTGGTATTCTTTAGTAGTTGAGATACAGTATAACAATTTCAGATCACAATAAATGTTATTTTCTGCTGAGTCTCACAGAAGACCTGACTGAGCAAAAAGTTAGTGCTGATGAATGTATTTTGGAATGCAGGCAAAAATGCAAAATGACAACTTCTACCTTAGTAAGGTTTTTTTTTCTAATTAGCAAAGACATTGTTCATGTTCCTTTTAAATAATTTCTAGACTACTTACTTTCAAACATTTTTTCCACACTAAGAACTAATCCCATGAAGCTTGAGTTTTAAAAAGTAAACCATGTTTGGAAATCTGCAGACATGAAGGGTCTTGTTCATGTCACACTAAATGTCCACTTCTCAGGATGGACCACTAAAATTTCACCCTCAGGCCAAACAATAAGTGTCAGTGGGCTTTTCCAGTGGAAGTCTTCTTTGGATTTGGATTTGTGTCTATGTTATTTTCTTTATAATAAGTAAGAAATCAAGCTGCCAGCATCTGATGTCTGAAATATTTTTCTTCCCCAGAATTGCATAGCAAATTACCTGTTCTTTATCTGTTACTGCTAGATTGTCTGAAGGGATAGTTTTATTTAGCACATGAAAAGCCATCATGAAATGAAACTATTGTGGTATTAAGAAAGATTATTATAATAGTTCTGTACTACTATGATAGATCTTTTATGTATATTTTATTTCTTGCAACCAGTAGCAAGACCCTTCTCTGGGTCTCTATCTACTTTTCTTTGTATAAATAACTGGTGATTTATAATTTCTCAGAACAATAGCAAAGACTTCTGTATTTTCTCTCACTTTTGCACAAAGCTAATATAAATTGGGAATATTATCACACTTTTTGAGTGTGATTAGATCCCATGCGCACATGTATGAAATGTTGTTAATGTAAGTATTTTTACCTTGCTCAGATTCTGAGAATGCCATTAAAAGAGTAAGGTTTAGATTAGTTGTCATTTTTATACTGCCTTACTGAGCTTTTTTCCTTTTAATGACCTTTCAGGTGGTAGATAGCCCTGTGCTTATTCTTTAGCAGGCCAAAATGTCAGAATCTAAACAGCTAAAAGAGCATTCTTTGCTGATTGCCAGTGTCCATGTGCTCATTCTGAAAAAAAAAAAAAAAAAAAGGGAAAACAAACCAGATCTCTTGATTCCTTGTACACCTCTTTGGGTAGCTTACCTGTAAAAGGAGATCCTCAGAATCTTTCTACTGTAATTATGGTATTATTTCAGGTAGAAAGGCAAACAGAAACTTTCTTTGTGGTTCTTAAGATGAATTTAAAGTCAAAAAGTTGCTTTTTAGAAGTATAACGTATAGAGTCAGTGCTGCATTTGAATAATGAGTAGATAGTGTCATTTTAAAGGGAAATAACAGTCTGTAATGGGAAAGGGTCTCAGTTCTTAGATGCACCAGATAAATTTTTCCTGTTGTTTGAAAGCAATAGAAAAAAATTACCTAAGGGAAAGAAAGACAGTGAGAATCATTTATGAACCTAGTTACCCAAAGGTTGCAGAATACATTGTTTTTTTGAATACTTCAGTATTAAACCTCACGTGCAGCACTACCAATTTTTTACTCAAGCTTTGCTGTGGACTTCCATGATGAGATGGTGAAGAAGAGGATACTGGAAAAAAAATCAGTACCATAATTTCTAAATATCTCGTAAGTAATAGAAAATTAATTTGCAGATATTTTTAGTGAAAATTATTTAAGCTACTTATAGTATCACAATTTTCAAAAGAGTAAGTTTGGTCCATTGTAATACATTCAGTAATTTAACATTAAAGATATTGTTAATTGTTCTTGATTGATTTCCTGCAAATGCATTCATCTGTTCTTGACTATTCAAAAGTTTGGGATGCCTTCATGATGATTCTTCTTTACATCTTATTGATTCTGATTCCAAATATGGGCTGATTATGCCTGTAAAAGCAATTGCTTTTGGTTAGTAAACATCAGCAGCTGAGGAGCAATACAGAAAGGATGCAATTTGTGTATTCCAAATCTATAGACTTTTATTTCACTGCAGGAATTAATCAGCAATGCACATCAGATTTTTTCCTGCTCCATCTGCTTGGACTCTGACGTTACACAGGCTTCAATGTACTTAGCATTAACATTGCAAACAGTTCTCATTTAAATCAGCTTAAATGATGTAGATGCTTAAGTTCAAATAAAAACACTTTACAGTGACATTCCTAAGAAAACAATGTACCAGCTTACCTGGTTACCCCTGGTTTTCTAGCACTTGATTTCTAATTCCTACATGCTTAAACAAATGAGCACCTACACAGAGACTGAGCTGCTGTTGGCACTCCACTCCCCATTGAACCCAGTGAGTTTCCAGGTGAGTGGATGATCTAGCTGCCCAAATCTGTTTCAGCTGTAGGCCTAATGTGCAGTCAAGCCTAGGTATTCAACTAGTTGCCCTAAAGCTTTATTTTGAACATGTGCGCCGTGTTGTGGAAGATAAAGTGTGTGAAATACAGTTGGTTTGACTGCTTGCCACTCCGAGCAATATATTTGACTTTCCTTTGACTCTCTTGCATTTTGGAACCTTATTCTGGAGCTTGTAGTTTTTAAATGCAAGTTAACTTCATGTCTCTGCAAAGCTCAATTAGGTATGACATTTGGAATAAAGAACAGTACATTAAAACAATTACAATTCATCATGTCTCGTTCTGGCAAGCTTAATTGTAAGAATATCTCCATCCCTGTTCCTGTTTCCCTATACTTTGCCCAGGTTGGTGCCATCCCAGAGCTGAGGGTTGCTAGTACTGTATGCCAGTCAATAAAAGGAGTCTACTCTTTCTGGTTTGTGGAGCAGGGGGTGGCTAAGAGCATGCTCTTAATCCTATCCAGGAAAAAGATGAAAGTGAGAAAGTGCCTCTTTCCGTCTAGGCTTTAGCACATACATAGAATTGCTTTCTTTTGGTGTTTTGAGTTCTCTGGCTACTTCTGAGATGAAACCCAGCCAGAAAAGAGCAGTAATAAAGCAGTTTTAAGTTTCCATGCAATGCAGCTGCAACACTTATTCTGTGTCATTGCACTTTTAAGTTGGTTTTGAACTGTTGTAGTAATCCAGAGAGCAGATGAGGCCTCACACTGACTACCTCTCATGCAATAAAACCCAAGCTCATTCAGTGGTTAATTTTGATTACAGTTGAGCATCCTCTGGCCACATGATTCAGGGAGGTGGTAGTGGGGGGAATAGTAAACAAGAATAATAATGAAGACTTTATTCCAGTGATGTATGTGGTATACCTGATACCCATAATACCAACACCAACTGAAGGAGGTCCTACAGCTTCTGGTAGGAAATAAAAAATGAATTTGGCTATGCTACAGTTTTTGTTGTGCTCTAAAATGTAACAAAAGATGTCATCTGTTTCCTTTGGGCTAAGTCAGATTTTCCAGGATATTGTGTCCAAAACATACACACAATTCTAATTTTTGAGGAAACATGATGCTCTTTTACCTGTTGCAATGTAATTGGATAATGCATGTACAAATGACTTGTGTAGCCTGCCAATGAATGTTGCTAATGCCTTACCAAAAAAAAAAAAAAAAAAAGATAAAGCATATTTTTTTGTATTTTTTTTCCTCAGAGGCAAATCCAAACAATGCTAGATTTGGGAAACTGTTTACTGAAAAGCATTTTCTAATAGATCTCTGAAGAAGTGCAATTGTATAATTACTATTGTTCAGTGCATACAGTACATTGTCTCCATCACTCTGTACACTGCTGCTATTAGTGCTTGTTCTAATAAATCTCAATGTACACTGTTTAAACTGCTGTCATCTGTGTTCTGATTTATTAATATAAGAAACACTTGAGACAACGGTTCTCAAATAAACTATTTGTAACTAATCAAATTAATTGATTATTATCTTAAAATTCTTTATATATATTTTACAGATTGATTTTGAAGAGGTGGTGATAGTGGCAGCAAAACCATTGAAACAGTGACTTTTCCTTTCTAACCTTTTTCCACTGCAGGAATATTTTTATAAAACTTTTCCCATGTGATTCTCTGTACAGTTTCTTTAAATCTGTCAAGGGCTACCAACTGCAGTTTCCCAGAAAGTAGTTTTCTTTTTGGCAGTTCCTAGTTATATCTTCATACTGCAGCTGATGAGTGGTTTTTTTTTTTTCTTTTCTTTTTTTCACTTCAGCTTGTTCTTTGTGATTAAAGGGAGCTTGCAGTATACTTCTCAAGTTTTGAGAGAGGGTGTAGAAAAAACTGTTCCTGATGTTCTCTAATAGATTTGAAAAAAATGGAAATGAAAGAAAAACAATTACTTGACACCCACCTTGTCTGGCCTCTTGGAAAAATAACAGTATGTGGGATTTTGAGATTTTTCCATTATGTGTTCTTGTCAGCTGTTTGGCCCTTAAAATGAAAGCATATTAAAAAATAAGAATTTGGTTGGGAGGAGGAATTAAGGTTTTTGTTATTTCTTGGCATTGTAAAAAGAACAAGTGTTCAAACAGCCTGGAATTATGCCTGAGTGGAAGCAATTGCAAAGGAAGGGAAAAGGCTTTTTTCATGAATGGCAGCGCTTTCTGTCTGGTGTCAGAGTATACATCTTGTCCAAACCCGTGCTCTGAGGCAGGGCACACTAGGAGCTTTTTCCCTATTAAACATTCCACAAGTGAAACTCAACTCTGCTTTTACATTTGTCCAGTTGAGTTCTCTCCTTTACCTCTGAATGCTTTGGATGACTGTGACTCAGCAGAATTACTGTGCATGAGGGAAATGTGAAAAGTTCTGTCATTACTTAATTGATCAAAAAAAAACCCAACACAACAAACCTTTGGGAATAGAACACAAGGGGCCTGAGAGGCAGCATGAGCAATCTGACATCTAATTTAACATCAAAACTATCACTTTAGGTATGAAAGTAAATGACATATTTAGATTTAATCTAAGAAAGAGACAGGTGATGCTTCTTCATAACTACAAATGTAGGCACTGTGGTGTGGTGAAGTGAGACAGTGTGGGAAGCTATTGACAGGATTTCATTCTGACTCAGCTAAAGGAGTTGCCCACAGAAAGCTGTTCCAAGTTTCACTGCTGGTACAAAAATCTGTTCTGATATGATGATACATAGCATTTTTGCACAGCCAACATATCAAGCCACATGGTTCTTCAAGTCCTCATGATCTTACTAAATATTTAAGTTGGTATAAATGTTAAAAAAATACTGCACTTCAATATGGAAAATTATTTTTCAGGTAAGTAATTATTACTAAGTCAGGTTAAAAGCAACTAAGCTGAAATATCATTAAATCCAGAGTACCAGGGGCTAGCTGAGGAGGTACTCTATTTTGATTGAGTAGTGAGTCTAATTTTACTCAAGGACAGCAAATAAAATGTCTTATATTTAGACTGTCATTTTTATTTCTGAAAGCTATGTCTAAGATTTAACTGAGTAGATAAAGAGACAGGTTAGGTTGTATATCCCATATCTATAACCCAAGTGCGCATTAATAATGGTATATTTTAAAAAAATCAGAAAAAAAGGTGTGCATAAATGCATGTTACAGACATGAATCTGTTGTGTCTGTGATGAGACTACATTAGATTATGCTGGTAATTAAATGGATAAGTTCCAAAGCAAAAGCAAATATGTAGTTGCTTTTCTCACTGATGAGTGTCTGGCTACATTTCCTTCAGTAAAGAAAAGAAACTAATTACTAGCTTAAATTTCACAACCACCCTAGGCTTCTTGAGCAGGTTTTTTGACAAGTCAGTGGAGGAAAAAATTATAATTAAATATTCTCAAAAGGTTACTTGTTGGACTGCAGGTGGACTACAAGTTCTGGTAAGGATGTTGGGTTATTTCTTTCAACTGATAAAAATTATGGTGTCAATTGTCTTTTAAGTTCTTTAAGTAGGTTATTTCTGAGGGCCTTGCATTACATTTAGCAGTCAAAGAAATTCAAGAGATACAGCACAAGAGCATGTCCATTCTTCAGTTTTAGTTCAAGGGCTGATTTGATGTAAATGCTGATCAGCTGACCTAGAACAACAGTATCAGGCTCCTTTTCATGTTTGGTGACAAGAATTTTTATGTCATACATCTGTTAAAATGTTTAGTATCTGGAAAATGCTCAAGTCTGTTCTTTATGCCTACACGTGTGAAAAGAATGAATTAGGAAACTAGATTAAGACATATTCTTGTAGCATGAAAAGGAACAGGCTCAATAAACACAGAGGTGATTATGAAAGAGGATGCTGAATTCTGGCATGCCCTACAAACACTGATTTAATTTTGTCTGTTTATAAATATTCTGTATCTAAAGATCTGAGAGTGCTTTGAAATAGTGATAATCAGTTCTTGCAGTATCCTTCCCTGAGAAGTGATCCATTAGCACAGCCACATACAGTAAGTTTCATAGACAGAGGTTAATTGCCCAGTGCCACAGAACAGCTTGTGTCAGTGCCAAAAATAAAAGCAGTCCTGCTGCTCAGTTTAAAACATAAGGAGAAGCAGCAAGGAACAAGATGTCTGTGACTGAAGGAAGTTTTATATAGATATAACTGTACCAGCACCAACCAGACAGCTTAGCATGGAACAGTGTGAGTTATAACATAGTAGAGAGATCCTTTGTTTTGTAACTTCAGATACAGTGGCACAGCAGCATCTACAGTTTTACATCCTCATACAGGTGGTTGGGCAAACCCACAAAGCTGTCTTCCCACACAGGCACACCTACTGACAGATGCTGATTAAAAAAGATTTAGCCATTTGGGCAGCATGCTTCAAAGGAAAGGAAGCATTAAACATACTTTAGGTCACATTGTCTTGTTTTTTCCAGGTTTGTCTTCACAAACTAATAATGCTACATGATGAAAGTAGCTTTGTTGTATACAGTAATGTTTATGTAATAAATGAAAGCTGGAAGATGAAGGGAGAAAAGAAAACTGACTGGACAAACTGAGCTGGTATTGAGGAGATTAAACCCAAAATTTGCACCGTATTATGGTATAATTTGTTTAATATCTTCTTAGTGAGCAAAAAGATGCTGTCAGTTGCCAGACTAAGAGCTGAAAGATGTGCCTGCTTCTCACAGGTGGTAAGTGTAAATGCAAACATACTATCTCAGCAAATTTGCTTCTGGAAGACTACTTTTTGCATTTCTTTTTAGTAAACACATCCATCTGTCCATTGAAAATATTGCCATTATTACTGGGGCAATTACCAAGAAGCAAAAGCTGGGATATTTCATACACTCTATGGACACATGAAACATAGATTAAGTAATCTGTATGTCCATGAACAAAGGTTGGGAACCTGAAAGGTAAGTCTGTGGAAGAGCATATAAAACAGTCACCAGAATTTGTATTCCAGGAGCTCTGAAGTTATGTAAGTCATGGTAATAAACCAGCTGGTTTTGCTCATAGATGAGAATCTCTAGGCAAATGGCACCTCCAAAAAAAAAACTAAAAAGAAATGAAATGCTGTTAAACCCACTCAGGTTGTTTGGAGGAAAAAAAAAAAGGGAAAAAAAAAAAAAGGTATATATGTGAAAAGGACCATATTTTGTCCCATAAAATGCTATTTTTGTTACCTCCTGAAATATCACAGCATCTATATTGCACAGGTCCTCTCTTTCTAGGGAAATACTCATGCCATATGCTGGAAAGTTATGGAATTTTGTGAATATTTTTTTCAGTAGCATTTTCTTTTGCTTTTTTTATATGTTACATTCTTGCACTAGTTCTTTTGCAGAGATCTGAAGGTAAACATAATACAGTTCAAAGGCACTTGAAGTGTACATGATGCACTCCTGTTTGATTGCCTGAAGATCTGGCAACTGATAGCATCTTCTTGTACACTAAGAATATATTAAACAAATTACCAGCATCATTTGGTGTAGATTGTGGGTTTAATCCTTTCAAGTGAAACACCAAATAAGTTTATCCAGTCAGTTAACACTTAAGATTTTTTTTTCTGCCTTCAACTGACTGCTTAATCATGCTAATCTTATGATATGGTTGACTGTGACAAGAAATGAATTAAAATGAGATCAGTTCAAGTGGATTACAGATGGTTTAAGATTTCTAGATTGAAAATAATGAAATAATTTCACATTTCCAGTTCCTTGAACAAATCTCTAGTTTACACTGCCTAAGATCACCTTGTAAATGCCTCTTTACCCACTCTGTAATTACAGGTGACTGACATTCCTGCAAGGGATAATACAAAATAACTATCTAATATTAAACCAAAAATCATAATAGAATTATCTATTAACTAACAAAAACTTTCTGCATCTTCCAACACTGTGCAGAGAGCAGGATTGTCCTCTAAGTTTTACTTGTAAAAAAATCTCATGTTCATATCAATATGATGTAAGGAAAAAAATAAAGTATTTAAACATGAAATATTCTCAACTATATATAGCTAGTACTTGCTAGGTTACTACTTCTAGGCTAAGACCCACTCTGAAGAAAACAGAACTCACCTTGCATAGGAAATAAACTCTCTTGCTCTTCCCTCCAGGGGAAGATAATCAGGCCAGAAAAGTGCCCTTGCTCTTCTGTGGAGGGTTGTGGTGGTGCAGAGGGGAGGCCTTGTCAGTGCCCCTATGTGGCTCTGTGCTGAGGGGAGTGGAACATTTCAGCCCAGATCCTCCCCAGGGAGCAAATGTCAGCAAGGACTTTCATCTGTACAACTTAGCAAGACAAGGCAAGATTTTTTTATTCCAGTGATGACTCAGGCATAACTTATGCACTTGGATATTAAATGTTTTTCATTTATTGAGAGCACGCCAGGGCTGCAGAAACACTGGAGCCTCCTAAGTGCACACGTGTGCCAAGTACAAAAATGTCTGCTGCTGGAGAAGCAGGGAAATATCTTAAGTTTCTTCACTTGGATGTGCAAAATTAGTGAATGTTTTCAGAACAGGGCAATGTTACTGTACTTGTACTCCTGTTCTCTGATCTGTGGCATGAGGACAACACAAACATCTGCAGAAGCATTTATGACGGATTATAGAGCGTTAGAGTAACAGGAATAGCATGTAAACATATTAAATGAAAGTATTCATTATCAAAATTAGAACTAGATCAGATTGAGTATGATTTATGACCACATATTCAGTAAGAAAAATACAAATGCATGTTGAATAACCAGTGCCAGCTGATCCTAATATTTAGTAGGAAAAATAGTATCCTGTCAAACATATATATACAGGATTATCCTAAACCAAGGATCAACGGACAATTTTCATTTTAGAATTCCCTTAGATTTTCCTTCCCTTTGAAAGCTTCTCAGTTCTGTTGGTGTGTTTTGATTGAGGAAATATGTACAGGGTTTTTCAGACAGTGTAGTAGGAATTACAGCCAGAATTAACTGCAGCATTTCCATGCTTTGAATTGAAAGTCTAAATATAACCTTGATTTTTCAGCACCCTCTAGAGTAAGCAGAAAGATCCAGCAGCCTTTCCTGTCATCTTAGATAGCTGAAGTAATGCCGTCCTCTTTTTGCCATTTTGTTGGACTTCCTGATACTCTGAACCTTTAAAAATATTATGGAACTATTGACACATGATAAATTATTAAGTAAGTGTTCATATTTATAAAAAACAGTCCTTAAGATAATTTCACATGAAAATCTTACTTCAGAAAAAAAAGCCAATCAAATCAATTGTTACGAGGCAACCAGGGATAATGTTTCTAATGAAGTGTAACTTTACAAGCCTGTGGCTGATGCTTTACCTACTGTAACAGCAAAGGGAATCTCTGGAAGAATTGCTACAAGGTTTAGCCAGCTCTATATTCCTCACTCTTTCTAGAAAATCAAGTAATTGTTTACATAAGGGTGGGTCAGCTCCTTCTGCCTCTCTCACAGATCCTGCACAGTGCTCTCTACTGTCTGTCTTTTTTCTCTTCACAATTTTATGTCTTTTTACACTGGTGCTTTATATCTTGGATCCTTGAGTTGCTCATCATTCCTCTACCAATACTGTCCCTTCTTTCTGCAGTTCCACTTTTATCATTTTGCATGATTCTCACAATTTAGTGAGGTTTTGATTAGTCTGATCTAAATGCCTGCAGCTCAAGCCTAGCCCTTGGGTCAGGGACAGCTGAGTCCACAGGAGATGAGTAACAAACGATGAGAGCCCGCTGGTGTTTGCCTGCCCCCAGGCTGCTCTGCTCTCACATCCCAGCCCATCCCAGCACTGGTCCCCAGCAGAGCTCTCCCAGGTAGGTTATGCCAGTGCTCTGAAAGGCAACACCGGCTCACAGAGTGCTCATCAAAGTGTAATTCCAGTGCCCTCCCAGAGCACCTCTGGGCTGCTTTGTTGGTGCTGCTAAAACACCAGAATTCAGCTGCAGCTGGGTCCCTACAAACGGCAGTACACCAGTAACTCCTGGTGGGAAATTGAGGGTTATGGAAACTAGTTTTCTGTTTCTGTGGCAGTAAATATTGATTTTTAAAGAGTGGCAATAAACTGCCAAGAAAAGGGCACCATTTCCCTCTCAGTTTACACTGGTAATTCATTATTCATCGTGCAGAATTAGAGAGCTTAACTGCAGGTCTCTGAGAGAAGTCTGAAGCACCATAGAACTTCGGTAGCTAAGATGCTGTTGATTCTTTAAAAGTGAAATATAGCTCAGTCTAAAAAAGAGCAGTTTGACAGATTTTTTTTTTCAAAGTATGTTAATTTGTTTGCAAGAACAATATAAAAAGAATTGAACATGGGCTCGATGTCTGGAAGCTACACTTGATACAGAGTTTTTATTATTATCATTACTAATGTCATAATATGTTTGCTGCTGCAACCAAAAACTTTGTTAAACAGGTTGGTGATGGAGGAAGATTAGTTCCAGTGCCCAGCCTCAGTGAAGCTGACAGATACCAACCTCTGAGCCTTGTGATTAAAAAAAGAAAATGTTCTCTTTCAAAAAAATCTAAATTTGCTTCAACACCTTTCACATTAAAAGACATTCTTCAAGGGGAGAAAGAAATTTCAGCAGGTAAGATTTTCATCTTTCTTCAAAGTAGAAAAATGCATGTTTTCTAGTAAATACATAGTAAACAGTTTAAACTGTACAGGTGGTATGTTGTTTCCTTAGTAAAGGGGTAATAACATTTTTCTTGCTTAGTCATGTAATAAATATTTAAGAAAAAAAGTACAAATCAAAATAGAAAGAAAAAAGGGGGGAAAAGGACTTTCTGGAAAAAGAGTAAAAAAAAGTAATTTATATTAAAATGCCTTGACATTTTCTGGATTAAATGAATACTTGTTTAATACAAGTATTAAACAAATTCAATTAAGCCTTGTTTTTTCACAAACCACAAATTCCTGACAGATGTACTGCTGTATGTTGATTAATTGATACATAAAATTTGTTTAGAAATGTACCCCTTTCCCTGCATACTCACTTTTAAGTGTGTAAGAATGGCCTCAGTTCCAGAGCTGTTCGATGCTGGCAGTCCCTGGCGCTGAACTGAGCTTGGCACAAGCAGAAATATTTGAAAAGAGCTATTTCATCTGACTGATGTAATTGGATTTTCATAAGACTTTTCGTTTGCAATCTTTGTGGTATATTTAAAAAACTTAACGGTTTTTAAATTGCCTTTTGTATGCAATAATGTAAATTTTGAGGAGATTCTATGAGAATTATGAGGTGCAAAATTGAACTATACTGCCTATATCTTCCTGTACATTCCTTTGAAAAGTGTTTAATTCGTGTCTACATGCTCTGTTTTCTCAAAACACTTTCATTGCCTTGTTTTCTTTTTGAAAAGATGTCATTTTTGACAAAATAACTTATGATATTATTTGCACAGAAAATCCATCAGTTAAAAACTCTGCTACGAAAAGCTAGTATAGCACAAGAAGACAGAAATACCACTTGATCTCACAAGAGGGGATTTCAGGACACAAACATGATAAGAAACATTTTAATCCTATGTCTTACATTCAGGAGAAGTCAGTTGGCTTGTCCTGAATGAAAATAATTCAAATTCTCATTAAAAAGTCTGAGAAAAAGGTTGCAAAATCTCATTAAAATGTCTCACAAAACCTGACTAGTCTTTTCTGTAAAGGTTAAATATGCACAGAAAGTATTGTCCTCTAACGTAAGCAAAGAGGTTTGTAACTGAATTTCCTTTTTTGTGTGACAAAGACAAGCATTTCCAATCCTTTTGGAATTATGAAAAATATATGAACCTTCTTTTTGGTTAAAAATAAACACAAACAGGATTCATAGTAGGTGACTTCATAATGTCAGTTTATCCTAATATCGTCAAAGGAATAAAAACATAAAAAGAAGTAAAGCCCAGATTCTTAGATGTATTTGGAAATCTAGTCCCTGTGTTCATTTTAATTTGGTAACCAATGCAGAAAAAATTCCAGTATTTTTTCTGTTAGTGTAATAGAAATGTATTTGATATTATAAAGACATTTTTGTAGAGATGCTTTCGTACCTACCTTTTGATTGTACAATAATTGAATGCAAACTTTCAACAAGTCAGAATTAATCTGTTGTTTTCCTTCAAAATAAACTGACACAGTCCCTGGGCAGAGTTAATGTTATTGGCACATCCATGTCTCACTCATGATTTGCAAAAATGAAGAAAAATTACGGTCTTGTGTGGCATCTAGACAAAATTCAGAATTTCTTAATATTTTTTATACAGTGGCTTTCATTTTTAGTTTTAATATTCTGTGTGGCCTCCACTGGGTCATTTTGGGTTTCAGAGCCTCTGTCATTAAAGCCAGAACAAACTACATGTGTTTATACATATCAGCATCATGGTTACAGGCAGAAGTACCTGAGGAGAATAATGATGAGCACAGAAATTTGAAAATTGCTCTAATCAAACCCAGGACTCCTATGTACTCTTTCCATCGTTCATCAGTAGTAGCACCAATTAACAAGTGCTCAAAGTAGCTCTGAATTTCATCTCAAAATGATTAAGCACAGTAGGAATGGCACCATTTATTCTTGCTGTGTGAAAACACTGTGTTCAGACTTTTCACCACACAAAGGTTATCTTCTTTCACTCAGGTGTCTCATCTTACCAGTTGCTCAACTATGAAGACAAATCAGATGTTTCCCTTAATGGCAGAAGAGGAAATCAGATAATGAACGATGTTGGTTTTGATGTTGCCGGATCAGATTCTGTTGCCTTTAAAGCTTCATTTGGCATAGTGACCAAACACGAAGTTGAAGTACCAACATTACTTAAAGAACTTACTACAAGGTTTTATTCTGTGTTTTGATTTCTGTTTCTATTATTCTATTTCATACAGTTAGGTTGAAAGTCTGACATGGTTAGTTTTTGATTATTTTTAGTAATCAGTAGCAGTCACCATCTGATATTTTCAAGGGTGTCAGGCTGGGTCACTGGGATTAGACACATGACCTGTATAATACAGGCTGTACAATTTTTCTGAATTCTTTGAATTAGGGTGCATGTCTCGAGGAAAAAAAAAACAACAAATAAACCAAATTCAGAGAGGAAGAGCCTATCCAAACTCCTATGTGTGTTATACTATAATATTGAAAATTTGAAATCTACTTTGAATGACGTTGCCCAACTTCAGGTTTCAGAAACAGGATTTCTTTGCCTATGATGAACTAGAGAGCCATATGTATTATTGCCATTATAGGTACTTTGAGATTTTATGAAGCTGTTTCACAGCCTTTTATGCAAAAAGAAAAAAAGGTTTATCTACTTCAATTTTTCATAACCTTCTGTGACTTTTCTTTAAATCCAGTCTCTTTTACCAACATGCTTGCTGAGTTGTGGACACTGAAAATGAACTTGGTGTTCTTGTGGTGCTAGCACAGATGTCAAACATTTAGAAACATGATGTGACTAATTCTAGGTGTAATTCTTTTTTTTATATTTTGAAGATTGTCCTTTTTTTACAGTGTCATCCCAGTGAATCCCAGCAGTGCATACCAGTAAATTATTTACTATGCATGATGCAATATTTTGCATTTCTATTGTTACCTTGTTATTTACCAAGAAGTGCATGCCATTTTGTATTCCATACCTGCCTTTTCCTAGTTTATTTGTAACCTCCAAATATTATCATTAATAACTCAGGGTGAGGAAAGAGGCTCTAGGCTCCTGAAAGAAAGATTGTGTTATAGAACTGCCACTGTTTGTAGAAATTCTACAAAGCCTTGTTTCATGATTGTTCAGTATTGTTTATAAGTGATACAGGGTTTTTTTCCCAGTTAATGGCACTAAAACCAGAATCAGATGGACAGGCCTTAAATTTTCCAGGGTGTTCCAGATATCCTCTCTAACATCTGTACAATACTGGCTTTCCTTATTTTTTTTAGTTCTTCTCTTCCCAAACACTGAAAACCAATATTAAGTTTCCAGAGACCTCCTTGGTCAGTTGTTTTACTGCTATGAAACAGATATTATGGTGATTTATTTACCGATTTAAAGTTACTTAGCTGCTTTGTAAACTGCTAATTATGTCTGAATTTCCTTCCTGCCTCCCTCTTGATTTTAGAAAGATAAACTTTGATCATTGTCTAGTCCATCAATCAAGAAAAAGTAGGATGGAAATTTTGTGTGTGGTGATGGAAAGTATTCGAACTACAAGGCAGTGCTCATTAACTGTCCATACTGGAATGCGTGGAGAGACAATGAGGGTAAATATGTTTGACAGATCTGTAACTTAAATGATCAAGCAGAAAAAGCTGATTTTTATAAATTTTATGGTTTTATTTAATTATATTTTTATAATGTAAGCTCAGAATAAATCTGAGGTAAATCAGTATTATTGTACTGATGTGAAGTGGTTTAAAAGTTGGTCTTTTGTTAGCAGTGTTTATGTGACTGAGGGACAGGAAATGCATGAAAGGATGGCTAGACAATGAGCCATTGCTTGGGGTAAAGCTTCAGCAAAAATGTGGAATTTACTACTTCTTAGTTTGACTTTCTAATAAATGTATAACCTTTCTTTTATTGTTATGGTCATCTTCTGTAACATACTGGAATTTTAGGTTAGTATGTGAGGGGTTGGCATCTTACTGCCTGCTCTTCCTCCCCTATCCCCTTGATGTGTTTGAAATAGTTAAACCTACAAGTCTTCTAACTTTGCTCTTTCTAATATTTATAAATCATCCACATAATTTTCAGTGAGTGATGTAAATTACTCTCTGTATCAAAATTTATTAAAATGCAAAGTAGTTACTAGAAAATTCTTTAGTTCTGAAATTTGATCTTCAATTTTAGAGTTTGCCCTGGCATTATAATTAATTCTCAATATATTAAGATTAATATTATGCTTATTTCAGTTTGTAACTTTTTTCTTTTGATCCTCCTCTGAATTATAGTTTCACATAATTGAAGATCAGAATTATAAAGGGCGGGACAAAGCCATTGTTTTTCCTGCACATACAACTATTGCTTTTAGTGTATTTGAACTCTACATTCATTTGGATGGTAATTTCGGTAAGTGATGTGAATTACTGTCATTACTGCTATTATTTATAATGATCTAAGTTTTTAAAACTGTTTTATTGCTCTTGATATACATAAGCCCTGATTCCATACAATGGGTTGCTTTAATTTTATGCACATAAGTATTCTGACATTCTGACAGAAATAGTGCTTGAAAAGATAAACAAGGCAGGTGCTAGAAAATAGTCTGCTGTGGGAACATTTTTTAAAAGTTAGTTTGACTTTGTATTTTTAAAATTCTGTGGTTGCACCAAACAAAAAGCCCCACTTATTTCTGTTTCTAGCTGGTGAGAAATAGGTTTCTGAGACTATATGATCAGTTTTGCATAAAATAGGCAAGTACAAAGATACAAGTAAAGAAAAAAGTGTACAGAACTTCTAAACTAATAAACTAATAACATTTTCTGTTGGGACTTTAATTTCAGTTGGATACATCATTTGCACATATAAATATCTAAAGCTATTTAGGAGGAAATAATTGCAGTAATTGTAAACAAATAAAAATTTGCATAGCTTAGATTTTACTTTAAAGTTTATCTTTCAAGTTATGGATAGGAACATAGATGGTACTTGTTTTTATTTAAAAAAAGTTTTAATAGTTGATTCAGTACTGGTAGTGGTGGGTACAGAACTCAGAGCCTTGCTTCCTATGTTTCATTTCTACTTTCAAATAAGACTACAGAAAAGTTTGTCATTTAGAGTCAGGGCTTCCATTGGTGTGATACTGACTGTCCTGACCCCTTAACATGACCATAATTTGTGTATGAACCAAAACAGGCTCTGAGGATGTTAATTCAAAGCCACCAACAGTTTAAAATCACCATCAAATCTGTTACTTAATTCTGTGGGCTATTACTGTGTGCAGACTTGTATTTAAAGGGTGTACTAGCCATTAAAAACATTAGCAAAGCTAAATTTAATCACTGTTAACTTTATTCATTAGAAAGCATAATAAATGGTTGGTCAATTATGACTTTTATATTCAGTCCTTTTACAAACTTCTAATTTTTACAGAACTCTGTGTGACTCCAATTGCAAAAGGAGGATTTGAAAGAGAGAAATCTGGATCATCTTCACTGACCAAATTAAGGAGATTAAAACATAATTTGTTTCATCGAAGTATGATTTTTGATATTTATATACAAATGTCTTATTTAAAAGTGTATTTTTGTTTCTTTAATGTCTGTGCAAGATGAATGTTTAAAGAAAAAAAAAATTGACAGAAAATGTACCTCTCAATTTCTAGTGTACTGAAATGATGATAGCTACTAAAATTTACATTTGAGGACCTGTGTCTCAGAAATAACAAATCTGTTCATTAAATGCTAAAGATCTTAAAACTTCTGACTGTTGATAAACCAGTATTGAGTAATTACACAGCTAACTTAACATTGAACCTATTTCATGTGTTTGCCATTTACAGCTCCTATTATACAATAGAAGTTATAAATATAGTAATATTTGAGGGCAAAAGCTGTAATTGTAAATACCAAACAATATTAACTGCAATAATTGAATGTACTCCTTAGGCACTATGTTCCTGTGGCAGGGACATGGCCAGGACACCATCATAGTTCTCTTTTTTCATTCTAATATGAACATAGCATCCAACAAAAATGCAGATCCCTGTATGCAGCTTTAGACCAAGATCTTAAACTTGAAACACTCCTTGGTCCAGGTACTTTGGAAATCTGCAGATCTGAGTGTGAAGATAAATGCTGGGCAGTAAATGTGTCCCAAAGGCTGCTCTGTAAAGGTGTCCTTTCTCCACTGTATCCCATTCTCAATCAAAGGACTTTTACAGACCAAGCCTTCAGTGCTGTTCCAGTCCACACCAGGGGAATAAATCTTCTGTGGGTGTGATACATCTCAGGAGCTGTAGCTGCCTGAAAGTTCTTCACTCAATCTAGTCAGTCCCTGAATAGAGAGAGAAAGGTAGGTAGTTCCTACCTGGCACATCTGGATACTCAGAAATCTGCTAGGAGGTTAACAAGGAGTGCTCTTAGTTTTCTAAACTTGGTGTGATTTTTTTGTAAATAATAGGAAATAAAAGTGAATTTACAATGTTTAGAGCATAAAACAAAAAATGCAAAAATAGAAACAGGGAAGTACACAGCTGCAGTTTGACTTTGCACCAAGTTCTCAGAAGCTTGTCTCATGCCTTTCCTTTAGGTATATTTCCAAAAAATAATTACATAGGTCATATACAAAAAAATCTGGCTTTTGTCAGCGTCTTAAGTGAAGTTGAAGAAAAATTTTCATCAGATAGGGTTTTTGATGGAAAGTAATCTATATGGCATGCTTAGAACAGTTTTGTGAATCAGTTGTTATAATTAAACTGACATTTTTTAAAACAACAGATCATAACATAGTAACAAATCCCTGCTTCTTTTTCCTGTGTGCTCTTTTTCAGATAAAGGAGTAGTGGAAATCGTTGCTAACTCTGACCCTTACTTGGAGGACCTTTTTGCAGATTATTATGAAAAAGCTGCAAGCATGACTGATGTCTCTACAAGCTATCTCAGAGATGGTTCTCATATCCGAATTAATTTACTTAACAACAACATCCCCAAAGGCCCCTGTGTCCTTTGTGGAATGGGAAGTTCTAAAAGGGAGACAGTCTATGGATGCCTGGAGTGCTCTTTTAATGGACAGAAGTATGTACGGCTGCATGCTGTGCCCTGCTTTGACCTCTGGCATAAGAGAATGAAGTAACTGATCGGAGTAAGTTCCTGTTGTCACAGACACAGGCATCACCGTGCCACAAACTTTTCAGAGTTGGTAAATATATCTCCAATTGTGAAATGCAAAACAGTGAAAGTGCAAAACATTTTATTACACTGTTATCTTCAAATTCTTTGCTTTGCAGTCAATGACCTCTACTTTAAAATGCACATGAATTCCCTGACATCGTTTTTCCTAGAAACTTCTCATTACTATGATAATGAAAAACATACTTTTAAATAAATAGTATTTTCATAATGTAAAAATATATGCTAGAACTGAAAGTTGTTTACACAAACTTGTTGTTAAATCCCCTAAATGCTGTCCTTCTCTACCCTGGCATATGATGGTTAAATGAGAATATTTGTTAATAATTTAGTGTTCTCATGAATGTTTAATTGACGTATCAGATTAAAAAACATGCTAAAACTTAGCTCAGTCTAAGGTTTCAGTTACAAAAGGGAACAACTGGAACTATGGACAGGAGTTTCATATTGGGGTGCTGTTGCTGTATATCAAGTTTGATTATTAAAAAGTACCAGCCAATCCACCTGCTGCAGTTGGATTTTATGTCACAGCTGCTCTTGACTTTGTGCTCAGAAAAAAAAACCTACTTAGCAGAAAATGTTTTGGAAGCTTATGAAAATAATGGAACTGCTTACTCCAACAAGACTTCAGGAGCGAAGGTTTGTAACAATTGCCATCCTAGCCTCAGGAAATTGAGTCTGTTGAAGACTGCAACACCAGAGAACTGTGTCCATGGCTGGGACTGGGCTGTGGGGCAGGGCACTGTTAAATCTCTCACCACAGTGTTTTACACTGGCAGAGCAAAAAAATCTTTTTATACCTTTTAAAATGATTTCAAGGATAACCCAGGCATGGAAGGTTTTTTCACTTTTGCTGCCACCTTCACTGTGTATATCTGATTATTACATGTTGAAATGAATACAGCCATTGCTTTTCATGTGAGAAGAGTGAAGTATGTTACACAAGTGTTAATGATGTGTTCTGCACAAGCAGAATAGTTAACAGATATAAGTACTGTCTGTTAACTATTGCTACTTCTTTCTAGTGAGGAAAACCAATGTGATGCTCAAGTAATTCATTACTTATGTTTATACATAGTATCTCCCATCATCTTCAATCTCATTCAATTAAACAATGATAGTGTAGATTTTTAACTTGGTGCTGCTGAATAAACTGGCTTATATGATAATTTTACTAATTCAAATTTAAAAACTCATTGAAATACTGCTTTTTCTTCAACACCAGATTCTTTATGTCAATATTACATCAAAGAGGTTATTTTAAGTTGTTTTAAAACATTTTTGTTTTCATCTTAACATTCCATAGACAGAGTTCACTTATTTTAAGGCCTTTTATCGTTAATTGCTGCAAATGGCCTTTCCTCAAGAAGCTAGGCTAGGAGCCTGCAGGGGTCTAGGACTTGTATTCCTGGGATTCTGTTTCCCTTTTTATTTTACAGGGGATTGAGAGGCATTCATCACTGACATTCTAGCTATGTCAAAGGTTACCGTAACTTTTGTGTGCTCAGTAGAACGGAAATAATTATTTTCATCAGTATTTCACCAAATGAGAGACTACTGAGAAACACTGTAGTTTGGAACATGTTGTAGAAACCACAAATATTAGACCATGGTGTACTTCAATTTTATTTCTTTCTTTTTAAACATCTGACACATTTTATTAGCTGAATGTTAAAAATAAGATTTTTTACAGTCATCTTAAGAGATATAAAAAGAGTCCACTGTAAAAAAAATACAAAAATTCTGTGACAAAGTATTATTATTTAGAATTCAGTGTCCAGAAAACAGCCAAAGATTTTAAAAAAATACTTAGAGTTCATCATGCTGGTAGACATTGTACTCCTTTGCTGATATGAAGCCATCTCCATCATGGTCATTCTTCTTAAATATATCAGCTAAGATTTCATCATGGGCAGAGGGATGACGTTTTTTGCCATCCCTTGCAAATTCTTCTTTCAAATACTGGCTTATCTAGAAGAAAACAAACAAGTCCAATCATTGTGACTTTTATGCCAGTACTCAATCTAGCCCTCTTCAAGGACACTGGGGGTATACAAGTAATGTATTGTGATTCCTTTGCAGACACATCTACAGTTTGTCTACAGGAAGTGTGAGGCTTATTAATGTATTAAAGCAAATCTCAGCAAACTACAGAACAGTGTAGTTTGTGTAAGCACACAGAGACCTTACATGATCAGCTGTAGCAAAGGCAGCTCATGTAAAGATAAAACTGATGCACCCACACCTAGAGTTTTATACATTATTTGTTTCAAATTATTTGCATCATATTACCTCAAGTTCAGAGAGTTTCTTGTCACCATCTTTGTCTATTTGATTAAATGCTTCAACACTACGAGGTCCCTTATTTACTGCATAAAGTTCAATCTCAAAGATCAGTGTTGCATTGGGTGGAATCTTGCCCTGTGCTATGAGTAAAAGAAAAAAAAAGTGTTTAAGGAATCAGACACTATGGGCAGAAATCACATGTATGATAAATTCACATTTTAACATTTTTTTGTTAAAAAAGGCTCCATTAATATTCAGATTAAATTCTGAATTTAAATGTACATCTACACAGGAAGATTATATGATTGTATTAGATAAATGATTTTGGACAAAACCTGCTAACCATGTACTTGCCTGAAACAAAACTATATTGCATTCAGGTACTTTCAGAGGTTAGGTGAATGGTTATCATGAAAAACAAGTACTTCTAAAGTTCTCACTCTTTCACATCCTGTCATATGACAGGAGTTATTTAGAGAGTAGTTTGAAGATGCATGTCTTTATTAAATAGCTGAAATTTGATTTAAAATATAACAGTAGTAGATCAATGCTCCTATGCATTTTCTGTGTGAAGAAACAACCAGACAATATCATGTTTTACCTACTTTGTATCAATTATACCTATGGTAAAAGGTATTTTACATATGCTGTAAAATAGTGTTTAAAATGTACATCCCAAAAAGCAGCAGCAGAATGCAAGTCATCTGACTTGCAAAGAAACCCCACAGAAACTTCAAACTACTGGAATACTTTGTCTGGCCTCTGAATTAAGAAAATAACTGTTAGAATTCTTTGTTCCTGGATCAAAGCATTTTCTGACACCTAATGTAAAACCAGCACTGCCTACAAACACAGGTCCAAGTATCATGCATCTGGCAAAAAAAAAAAGGAACTGAAAAGAGACAGAAACAAACCAATGCAGTCTAAAAATAGAGCCAAAAGAGCATAAAGAAATCATGCAGTGTAAAATTAAAATGTAAACATGCAAACTGCCAAAGCTAGTGAGCATGACATTCTAACCTCAGAATTTTGAGCTTGAGTCCATCCTCCATAAACTGAAGAAAAGCTAAAGAATCTACACTGTTTGTAAAGAGAAGATAAACAAAACTACTACACTACTCATATAAAATAGCCATAGTAAAAAATAACAGGTTTCAGAGTTCAAAACCTTTTAACCTTCCATGCTTTAGAAAAGCAGAAGTTTTAAATACATCTGAATATAAATCACGATTTAAATACCAGTTACAAAAGAAAGATACAATACTAGAAGTCAGTGCTAGTAGTTTACAAATATACATACCAACAAAGGAAAGACATGTAAAGATTTAGAAAGCCACATGCATCTTTTCTAATTCAAAGTTAGGCAGGCATCTTCCCCAGCATGCAGGAATACGCTGAGACAGAGGACAGGTGTGCTGCAGGAAAGTACTACTTCCTTCAAGTGCTACCTGGAACAAACAGTTAACACTAGTATTAAAGAACATTTTTATTTGTATCAGTGTTTTTCCTTTTTGTATGAAATTACATTAAAGACAAAACTGATGCACTGAATTCTGATATATCAATACTGAAGTATTATTACAGATCAAGAGCAGCTACGTTTTCACAGAAACTACTACACCCATGTCAGAGCTGAATTTATCTACATTCAAGTACTGAAACACTCCATAAAACTTGTACTTTTTTAAAGTAATCTGCACACTGAATTATCTTACATTCAAATCAGATTTCATGCATTGCACTATTGCAATTACTGTGTAATGTGATAATGAGAGTCATTAACTATTCAGAATGTAAGCACTATTTTAAGCAAATTATTTCTACTCGGATTAATTGCACTGCATTATATTCCATTTTACTCAGAAGATGCAGATTGTCATTAAAAGGCTAGACAGGTAGCAGTCCAATAATAAAAACCAAATGTGACTGGAATTTAATAGATTAACAGAATAATTGTTTTAATTGGCCTGCTGTCAATGTTTCACACCAGGCAATGCTTGGGAAAATGGGTGCTGTGTGCTGAATTCTAATGGGAACTGCAAGGTGTGGGTCTGTGGTCAGGACTACTTTAACTGTGTAGCAATGAGCAAGACTGGGGCTGCACTGCCTCCAAATGGGTGCAGAAATTCTTACAGACATTTACAGTACTGTATGTTTGAAAGGGTAAAAAACAAAGACAAAGTTTAGTGTAAAACTTTTTACCGTATCCTTGCTGTCCGTATGCTAATGACGGAGGAATTGTCACCTTCCTTTTTTCTCCGGGACACATATCCATCATAGCAATATCTAAGCCTTTTATGACTTGTCCAACGCCCAGAACAAACCATTTTGGATGACCTTCATCTTGTGTCCGACTATTAAAAAAATGGTGTATGAGTAACAATGTTTTTTTTTTTTACATAAATATAACTTTTAGTTGCAGTCAGTAAGAACATGGATTATTAGCACACAAGAATGTTAGGAGTACAAGAATACAAAGTATAAACACGTTCTCTGCTACATTTATAATTTAAGGTCAAATCTTGATATATGTAAGGGGAAACCTCCCTTTTAAACAACACAAATCAAAAAAAAAAAAAAANACAAACCCTTGTTTTTGAACTTCTTACAAAAACATGCTATCTTCCTGATCACGTACACTGCATCCCAGAAACAAGGTGCCACTGCAGGAAGTCTCCAAGAGGAATGTGGGGAGCACTAGACAGTGAAAAAATCTTCAGCAGTTCGCAACACTGTAGGATGGGATGGGACTGAGAGTGCAGGGATGTGCACGAGGCATCCCCAGTGAGGGCACGACACTGAACAGCAAAACATCCAGAAAGCAATGCTCTATGAACCAGTCAGTCACTTTATCAGGCAAAGAAATACAAGTGAAATGGTACTGTTAAATGTGCAATTATCCTATGCTGATTTTTTTCTTAAATTATACAAGTGGGGGAATGGATCAAGATTTTGTAATGAGCTAAGCTATGCCTAAGAATGGATGGATGGGGCAAAGTGAAAAAGCAAAAGACTAAATGATAGCTTTGCAGTAAAATAGATGGCACAACGAACCAAGAAGGGAAACAGCAACAGGGATGAGGCAAAAAGGCTGCAAACCACTATTGTAATAATGTGGCTGCACTGCACAGTGCCAACTATGTGGAAGTGCATGCTATATTCAAGTTTCTGCTTAAAATTGTCAGTGTGCATTCCTACCAGGAGCTCCTCCTTCCAACCCAAGTTTTTCTGCTCGTATTTCAGGACAGAATATGGCAAGTATGGCCAACATGATGATTTTGTTTTGGTTTTTTTTTCCACCCTGCCAAAGGGGGTCTCTATGTGAGGTGTGGGCTACAGGCTCTCAAAGTGTCTTCCTCTCGGGCTCCTTCACTGGCGACGGCCGCCGGCCTCGAGCAAAGGCGTCTTTGATTTCCATCTTCTGCCTCTGCGCTCCCTCATAACCCTAGGGAAACTTTGCATCCTTCAACATTCGGCTGAGGAAAAGTAAAGGTTGAGACGAGGAGAAATTACTGTTGCTGATGTGGTCAGTGCGGGCCCCGAGCGGTGCCCACGCCGGGAGCGCCCCGAGTCCCCGCTTACCCGGCTTCGGGCGAGGGCAGCGGCCGTGCCACGCACCCT
>WEIU01017847.1:323157-358190 GCA_013389925.1 Aegithalos caudatus
CAGCGCTCCCCGCTCTCGCCCGGTGCGGGCGGCGGCCGGAGCCGGGAGAACCCACTGCCCCCGGCAGCCGAACGGGTGAGCTGAGCCCGGCCCTGGCCTTCTGCAGAGCCCCTCTCGCTACCTGGATTGCGCCTTGCCGAGTTAGTCAGAGATCCTCAGCAGGACAGGCAACTCCTGTATCCCAACCTGGAAAACACATGATGAACTTAAGTTTCATTAAAAGCATTTCTGGCGGTGCTGCAGACAAAAAGTGCACCAAATGCCAGCATTTGCCTGGTTTTATCTGGCTGTAATAGACACCATCTCCCTCTGGAGCAGGCAGCGGTGTCAAGGTGAAACATTTCTCCTCTGACACTGTGATAGGACTAATTGTCAGCGTTGGATCGCATACCATGCTTAATCATGCCTATTGTTATGCTGCTTTGGCAGCTTCTTCTTTGCCCTCTGGTTCTTCAGCACTTCATATGTGTAATTCTGCTTTAGCATACACAGGTTCTGTGTGTGGAGTGGTGTGAAACTTGGTTCTGAGGGGTTATAAAATGTGGGCTAGGTTGTGAGGATTGTCTGGATGCACTGTGGAATTAAGTGTACAAAGCATAATTTTACATTTTTCAGAGCAATTACATGTATACACACATGGGTCTTCTGGTAAAAGGGAGCAGTTGTGCTGTAATTAAATAGATATTTGATGTCTTTGTCACTTCTTCGCAGTAACTATAGAGGAAACATAGAGGAAAAGTTGTGCTTATGAGAGAAAGAATGAGCACAAGGTAGTTTTCAAAACAAAATTGTCACTTTCACTTATATGAGTTAAAATGTTACTGTAGCAAAAGATAAATGGATAAAGGCAATGAACTCTTGTGATGTTTGCTCCTCTTTTAAGTCTGTTACTGAATAAGCAAATATTCAACAGTAGCTGTGAATGCTATATACAGCATAGTCTGTAAGAATGCAACTAACATCTGCTGAAAGCCAGAACTCCTCTAAACAAGCAAACTTCAGAACCCCTCCTTAGACTTGTGCTGGCCAACAGAGTGCATCTGCTCCTGTGTTTTAAAATTAGTGTGTCAGGGATTACCTACAATCTTCAGAATGTAGGAGGGCAGCATTTTTTTAAAAAGTAATCTAATCATATTAGTGAAGTTCTTAAATTTTATTACCATCTGCCTTGTTACTCTTTTGTCTGTAGAGTATCTGTTTTTGTGGCTGAAAATAGGCTGTAGTACTTATCATCAATGCTAGACACCAAGCAGCAAAGGAACTTGTTATTCTTGCTGAAATGTTGCAGAAAACATTTAGTTTTTTCCTTCATTAAAAACAAACCAGGAATACAGATGCTTTTTTTTTCTCCTCAGATAAGAATTTGTGAAGTACAATTTTGTTAAATATTTTCTCAAATATAGTATACCACCCAGTTTCAAATTACAAGAGGTGGTTTTGTTCATTGGCTTCCTTCTGTGAGGCACTTGGCCTTTTAAGTCCTTTGCTTCTGTTTGTTTCCAATACTAGAATAATGTGATGATGGAACAGTCATTCATGTAGGTTCCCTTTTGAGCAGAAAAAGACTGTTTTGACAGGCATTGACAGGAGATAAGGACAGTTACAGAGTCCTTGCAACAGAATGTAGCAGAAAAAAAGATCCGTGCATTGAGTTGCATTTTACAGGACAGAGTCTTCTGAATTGCATATTCTTTGAATATTAGTGTGGACAAACACACATGTTTGAAATATTTCCTATGTGAGTTCTTATCCTTTAGAGTCTAGTTTTTAACATTCTGCTTTTAAATTTGAGTGTGGATATGAGTTTTAGTTACCACTCTGCATTTCAAAAGACATGTATGCTTACTGTTACAGGTAGTAAACAACAAAAAAGAAACAATACACAGTTACATGTTATTATTTCTTTATCATGGAATGGTAATGTGATTTCATTCAGCCTGGTCTTACTCTTCTTGAGTCAGTGTTACAGCTTGTAATGATGCTGGTGCTGGAGAGTGTCCAGAGAAGGGCAGTGGAGTTGGGGAAGGGTCTAGAGAATGAGTAATACCAGGACCAGCTGTGGGGTTTCAGCGTGGAAAAGAGGAGGCTCAGGGGTGACCTTATCACTCCACAACTCCCTGACAGGAGGCTGGAGCCAGGTCAGGCTCAGCCTCTTCTTACAGATAACAAGTGACAGAATGAGGAAGTGGCTTCAGGCTGCACCATGGGAGGTTCAGGTTGGGCAACAGGGGGAAATTCCTCATGAAATGGGTTGCATTGGAACAGGCTGCCCAGGGAGGTGGTAATCACCATCCCTGGAGGTGTCCAGGAAACAACTGGATGTGGTCCTTAGTGCTCTGGTCTAGTTGACAAGGTGGTGATTAGTTAAAGGTTGGACTACTTGGAGGTCTTTTGCAACCTTTAATGATTCTATAATGCTGTGAATAGTATGAAGTCTGTAGCTGATTTCTGAGTCTGGTACCTGATTTACCTGTGTTAAAATGCAGTGCTGCTGGATAGGCTCAGCTTGCTCTGTTGGGATGGCAACTGGAAAGCACCCTGGGCACTGTCATATCACCAGATACTTAGAGGTCACACCATGTTTGCCATTCCAAACCCTAATCAAGTGAACCAAGGAAGTTAAAGTTTGGTGTTAAGTTGTAAAATAGAGGGATAATTGGCTCCTATTGTACAGCTGACCCAGAGTATAATGGGCCAGTATAATTTTTATGCTTTATTTTAGAGTGGTTCTGGTCTTCAGACTGCACAGATTGTTTACTTCTGGTGTGTTAAAAGAATAATTTAATATTTGCTTATTTTATTACACAGCCAAAGAGATTAATTTGATTTGCAATTTAGGAATTAGACTAAACTTTCCCTTTCATATTTTTGATCTCTCTAGGTTGGCAGCCTCGGTGGTTTGTTTTAGACAATGGGATATTGTCATACTATGATTCCCAGGATGATGTTTGCAAAGGCAGCAAAGGAAGTATAAAGATGGCTGTGTGTGAAATAAAAGGTAAGGATTAATAGATTGCAGCATGAGAAAGTTTTAGCTGCCATGGAAATAGAAAAGATCACCAGTCATACATTTTTGCATCACATGCTTTTCCTTCTGTTTTTGTTTACCTGTAGTCCAGTGTGGCAGGTTCATAGTTCACAAATAATAAATGTGAATAGAGTTCTGTTTTGAGATTTAGAACACACCATTTGTTACTTTTTGTTTTTAATAGTTATGTGCACATGATTCATGCTTGAAGTTATGTCAGCTGGCTGTGTAGTTCTACTGCTTTTGCCTCTTACGCCCAGAGACTCAGTTGTGAAAGCCAGTTTTCCAGAAGAGCAGCAGCAGTGATCTAAAAGAGATTCTTATAAACCAGAAGTGTTTAGTCTTTTTTTTTTTCCTGGATAATTTTTACTTTTGTCACTGTTAGCAGCTGTGCACATGCACAGGTGATGGGTGTATTTGAGACAGTAAATGAACTGTTCCAAAGTAAGAGTTTAGTCTTTAGTGTATTCCTAACTGTAGGTCAGCCTCCTTGGCTAATAGCAAGGTGTATTCTAGCTTCCTGTTGCTGTTAACTATGACTTTTTTCCAGATCCTTAAAGGTGACTGAGCTTCTGATGTGGGTATTTGATAATAAAAAGTGGAACTTATTTTACATTGGCCAAGTATTTTTTCATGTGGTAACTCCTTATTGTTAATGTTTCTCTAGTGTAGATGAAATCAGTAATGTAAAGAGGAGAGGATTTTTTTTTTTTTGCCATTCCAGTTGATTTTGCTTGTTACCTTGTTCTTTAGGTGAAGGAAAGGGGGAGAAAGGTTGAGCAGCTTTTTGTTACTTAGCAGTGGTGCATTGTGATTTACTGTATTACTGTGGGATTATCATAAGCATTATAAAATACTTTGAACAGTATTTAAGAAATTATTATTACTGAGTTGAGGTTATTATTATTTCAATTTTTTTTTCTCTTCTATTACAAGTTCATGCAACAGACAACACAAGAATGGAGCTAATCATCCCAGGGGAGCAGCATTTCTATATGAAAGCAGTTAATGCAGCTGAAAGGCAAAGATGGCTGGTAGCACTGGGGAGTGCAAAAGCCTGCTTAGCAGATACCAGAACAAAAAAAGAAAAAGGTATGTGTGTTACCTAGAGTAGATCACTTCTTCAGATAATCATAGTGCAAATATTGTGGTACAAAGTCAGTATATATTGTCTTTTAATATAAATTCTAATTATTTCGAGTCATCTCTGTGGTAAATTCACCCTCAGTATTAGAGTTACAAGTCGCCTGCATTGACCTGTAATACCAGCAAGATGTTGTCACTAGAATAAACTTATTGTTTGTAGCTGCTGTGAAGACATTTCATTTCTGCTGTTACAATAACTCTTTATAGTAACTGGGTTTTTTTCCATAGTATTTTTTGGGTGGCTTAATGTAACTGTTTCCAGCAACTCTGGTGGGTGGCATAAGTTTTATCCAGTGATTTTTTTTCAACATTATGGCAGCTAAGAAAGATTTCAACTTTATTTTTCCTGATAATGTGCCTATTTGATAACAGTAATTAAATTAGGATCACTTATCCAAAAGTATTGTCTGCTTCAAGTATAATTCTTGATTCATTGCAGAATCCAGTTTTCCTCAAAATTAAGTGGAAGTTTAAGTGGATTTTTAAATTCATATTTAAATGAACAGTGCTTAAAAATTACATGTATTTACATTGTATGCAATAAATTGATATTTCCACTTTTTTCCATAGAAATAAGTGAGACCAATGAATCTCTTAAAACCAAAATGTCCGAACTTCGTCTCTACTGTGATCTTTTAATGCAGCAAGTTCATACAATACAAGAATTTGTTCACCATGATGAGACTCGCTCTCCTCCCAGCATTGAGGTGCACAATTCCTTTTCATTCCATTATGTAATACACCTCAAGTTACTGTTGATGTCTTAAACCTTATTCAACTCCCAAACATTGGGAGACTTAACCTAATGTCAGTTTTTGAATGCTTGTCTGTAGATGTACTAGTAGTGATTTTCTGTGTGTAAGGTACCTGGATAATTTAACTGTAATTGTGCCAGGTGTTAGGAACCAGTTGTGTTTCTGAGCCATTTGGTTGAAAGGCCAGAAGAGCTATATGAGCAATACAATATTTTGTATTGTTTTGCATCTCTGTTCATGTAGTTGAAATTTTAGTTTGTCCATTCTTACTTACTTCCTTATGTTGGAAGGTATTTCATTTTTTAATCAATGAAAGCTAGTGTTCCAGGCATTGGAAACTGCAGTGTGGATATCTGTCTCTGAATGTGCACAAGTACAATACTAGAATGTATTCCTGCTTTTAAATAAAAGGACTGGAAATCATGAATGACTTCATTCTCTGCACTCTTGGGGAGCACGTGAACAATGTTGTTGGTCCTTTACTGCAAAGCCAGGGGCTGATGCTGAGTCACAACAGAGCAAGTTTTCAGCTTAGGGAGCTGAAATGGACCTGCAGCTCCTTGCTCTAGAGTGATAAAACTGTTCACATCTTCTGTTGCAATTCATTTCACTGAATGATCTGATACCAGTTAGTTATTCTGAGATAAGCTTTGCAGTAAGGCATTGTTGACTGGTGCCTTAAAGAAACTCAGATGTCACAAAGAAATTGCAGTGTTGTCACATTGTTTTCTTAAATTTGCCTTGGTGTACATTTGATTAAAAAATGGGAAATGTAAATTTTTATTGGTAATGAGGGAAATTAGTGTGTCTGAGAGAGGTGGTGGTAGAAAGTTGTATTTGCATATTTTAATTTTTTTTCTTACTTATGCTTTCATTTATTTTCAGAACATGAATGAAGCCTCTTCCTTGCTTAGTGCCACATGTAATACATTTATCACAACACTTGAAGAATGTGTGAAGATTGCTAATGCCAAGTTTAAGCCAGAAATGTTCCAGCTGCCTCACCCTGATCCCTTGGTTTCTCCTGTGTCACCATCACCTATTCAAATGGTTTAGACATTTTGAAATACTATCTTTTCTAAGTGTCATGCTGGTGGTTGGACTGGGGGGAGGACTGGCAGAATGCTATGCTATCATTATGTGCTATGATATCAACAGCTGAAATCTTGACTGTGTTATAAATCAGTACTGGTCCCAAATATAAATCAGTTTTCTATTCTCAGTCTTTCTTTGTTAGCCTTTATATCATGATGATGATCATCATCATCATCATTAATTTATCATACGTGTCAAGACCCTGAATTAGGCATCTCATAAATTAATGAGGTTTAACTTTTCCTCAGTTCAATTGTTTGGGTTTTTTAGAGTGCTAACTGTACACTGATCATAAAAATTCAAAATTCGCCTCCTGCTTAAGTGCTTTATGACTTGAAGCACTTCAGTAAGATAGAATATGTTTCAGCGTATGTAATTCAAGATTTTTGTATTAATATATCATTCCCTTTTTTAACAAAAAAATATATAATGATAAAGGTATTATTTCCATAACTATACACTATTGATTCATTCCCTTAGAAGGAAAGTGTATGGGGAATGAAATGCTTTCTCAGTTCTGTGTATGTATTCCAAGATGAGGTGTATTGTGCAATTTTATTGTGGGAATCTCTTTTCATTTGGATCTTTCATCTCTTTAAGTACTTTACTTACCAAGCTGATGATTCTGATTTAAAATAATAACTTCCTTTGATATATGTAGAGATTTGATAGTGATAGCAGAGAAACCACAATGAGTCAACAGGCATAATTTGGCTTTACTGTGTAATGAGGAATTTAAACTTTCATTTAGTAAAGGAAAAATGTCTTGATACTTCTGTATATCATAGCAATTAACAATGGCTCCTTAAGGAGCTACAGTGCAAGAGGGAATGAATTCTATATATAGGATGTAGCATCTTTTTGTAGTAAACTAATTTCTGTGTGAATGTTCTTAAACTTTTAATATTGATGGCAATCTATCTGTTTTCATACAGTTAAATCAAAATTTTAAATGACAATGGTTGCTTTTTATAAAAAGAAATATTGCCATCTCTCTTTGTAAAGACTGTAAATAAAGCAAAAAATAATGTAAATATCCATATCATTCTTCTGAGAAACTTTCTCTGGCTTAAATGTGACATTTTTGGTGTTGTTTGTTTTTTGGAATTTTTTTTCCCCTAGATGAAGCGTTCCATTAGCCACCCTGGTCCTTGCTATTCAGAAAGGTAATTCACTGTTTCCTTAAGCTTTTTTCTTGTGTCTCAGATGACCTACCTGAACTTGCTAGCATTAAAATCTAAATATGAGAAGAATTGTTTGCTTGGGAAAAAAATTAAAAATCATAAATTGATCTAATTTTGAAAGCAGAAGATCCAGATTATCAACTATTGGTGGCAGCTGCTGTTTTTAATACAGTACCGGAATTTCGTCATGCTAGAAACTTTATGCAAATGGCTTGTTTTGACAGTTCATGAAATTAGAAATGCTAACATTGTTTTTCAGTCAGAATTTCTGATTCTCAAATTATTTCTTTCATTTTTATTTCCAGTTTCAGGCTTTGCAATTGTGAAATTAAGATTGTTGACTGTGCTTTTTTAAATCTGATAAAGTAGACCACTATAGTAAAAAGCATTGATACTCACAATTTAATCTAAGCGCCAAAGTTATTTCAAATTTAAAGTATATAAAACTTGTTACAGATTTTGCTTACTAATAGATGTAATTTCCTCTGTAGGATTAATCATTCTGTAAAAGAACCAGGTTCATCTCTTCACCGATTTTCTCAGCGGCGCAGAAGAACATACTCAGATACAGAATCTTACAGTGATACACTTTCTGAAGAGTCTCAGAGTAAGTTTGAATGAGAGGGAGTTTTCTTTGTATCTTTCGGTACAATTTATTTCTATGTTTAGAGCAGCTGCCCTGGCACTGATGTTGGCATGAGGAAAAGTGTTTTATTTGTAAGATTTGTATTACAAATCAGAGCACTTGTATAGTTTATTACCTGGTTAACTTGTGCTGGCTTCCATCCATATTACAAATGATCTTGCAGCTGGAGTAGTTATATTGAAATCAGTGGGACTACTGGCAAGATAAAATTAAGACATACCCAGAAAAGGGATGTTTGTCCTAATAGACTGTCACACAAATGATTATCTGGTAAGTGATGTGGAATATTGCTGTTTGCCACTTGCTTATCGTCACAGAAGAAATTCTCTTTTTGACTTCTGTCAGTTGTAGTTTTCACTCAGTACATTGGGGAAAGATTGTTAATTTCATTGGCTTCTTACCTTTTGTAGAGAACAGCACTTCTCTGAAGGCACACAGCCTTGCCAATAATAGAGATGATGATCAAAATTTAGTCCCTCCTGATCAGATGGGCTGACTTAGTAGCCAGTTCTGTGGTTTTCTTTCTGAATCTTGCTGTCATTTTGACTCCCTTATAACTCCTCTCAAGCAGACTTTAACCTGACTAGTTCCTCTGATTGCTTATATATAGGAAATAATTTGCAAATACAGTAATTGACAGATTGGATGATATTTTTGGGGATTGAAAATTAAATGTTCTCTTTATAGGATCTGCTCATTGTTCTAGAAGTGCTGTGAATGGAGATCTGGTATCATCAACCATTCCTGAAGAAAGTAAATCAGTGTCAAAGGAAAGATCTGAACTGGAAGAGACTCTTTCATCCTTTTCCTCCTGAAGGAACTGAAAGTATTAAATTTTCTATAAATAATGCTATGCAAAAGCTGCTGTAATTATACTGTTGTTATAGGAAGTAGTTATTTCCCTTTTTAGAAGGATTTCTCTGCACTTTATAGAATAACATAAATACTATCTTTGAAGTGTATTTTATCTTTATATAGTTTATTTGCAAGAGTATTTTCCTAATATTTCACAGTTTGAATGTGCATTTTTTGGAACAAATGATGGCTTTAACAGATAAGCATCCACATTTGTAAATGCAGCTCTTTTTAAAAAGTGTGGAGGTCTGACGTATCGTTAGTAAACAAGCGTTACAAACTTCAGCAAAACGTTTTCATTTTTTTGGAGAAAATTCAACTTGTGCCATGGGCCTCTTGGTCATTTGTACCAGGTTATCCACCTGGGGCTGTGATTAGCCCCACAATGGCTTTTTTTTTGCCAGGGTAAGGGCTGTGGGAATGGGCACAAACGGCTTTGCTCCAGCAGCTTGACGGTAATTGACATTGCCGCCTTTAAAAACACAAGGATATACATAATCCAGTCCTTATTTTTAGGCAATGAAAGTAGAAATATTTAGTGTATTTTTCTAAACAAATGTATAAAAATAACTTAATATGAAGTATTTGTACCAAACATGGGATATTTAATAGTTTTTATTTATTTATTCTTTTTTGCATCAAAAATTTCTACCTACTTTCACTACTAAAGATCTAAAGATCTACTAAAAGCTTCAAAATGTGCATAAATTGTTTCTGGAGTGTGTAGAATCACAAATAATTAATACAGTGCTGTTAAGATTTACTCTGCTTACTTAAGATGTGTTTTCAGCAAAGTATGATAAAAACAAGAGCTGAAATGTTAGACCGTTCTAAGCTGCTGTTGTAATGAATATTTGTATCTATACATATTTTATTTATGACATATTTATACAAAAGGGACCGTCAGTTTTTTGCAACTCCTTTATATAATTTGAGGATGGTATCCACCAGAAGATTGATTCTGCTCTCAGTTACATCAGTGTAAATTTGCATTAACTGTAAGTGAGGTCAGAGTCTGAATCTCTTAATGAGTAATATAGTATAATAGTGCCTACTAGCACCTTGGTCAAGAAGGTTGTTAATGTTTGCATTGTAAACTTTTGGGGACTTTCTGGGTGTTTGTTTAGGGATGAACTTTGTCTATAAAGTCTTAGTTGTAGAGCACTTTAAGCAAGCCATTTACTGTTCCTGATTTACACACTTGCTAAATAAATGTACAGGGTTTTTTGTACTCAAGCACATACCAAAATCTGTTTTTATAATCAGATCTTTAATTTGGTTTAACTAGTCTTCCTTTTGTGTATATAAATAATTTGAAGCAGGCTGGAAAGAACAGATGGGAATGGGAGCTTTCCTTATAAATTTTTGGAATGTTGATTTATCTAAATCAAAATAGGTCCAAATGTTGAGGAAAAACATAAAAGCTGTTGGCCTTATATAAAATGCCAGTTTATAAACCATTATGTCAGGTTCAAGTGGAATGGAATGGTTTGTAAAAGGGATTTGTAGATACCAGCTCAGAGCTGTCATTTGTGCTCAGTTCTGTCAGTTTTCATGCATACTGGCATATGCATATCAGCCACACACATGCTTGTACATTTTTTTCTGAATGTTTGCTTTAATGTATTCTGTATGACACGACAATTGTAAAAATAACTATTAAAGAAGATGTTCAGAGAAGTAAACTGCATACTGCAATGAGAGTGTTGTCTTGAATAATACGCTGTCAGAAGTGCTTTTTGAAATTTCACCGAGGTTTCTGCCAGCTTCTGCAGTGTTAATTACAAGTCACAATGACAGATACTTTTTTCTGCTTTCAACTAAAGAAAAGAGGTTGGACGCCATGTTGTGCAAAAACAAGGTGAGACTAATCAGTGAATGTAGTAGTAAGTAATAATTTTTAGTACTACTACCAGGCAAAAGTTGTTGTGATCAGATCCAAGCACAAAATTTACATGTAATTGCTTCAGTGCTGTTTTGGGTTTTTCTAGGTCCGCAAAGCCATCATTTCAGCTTATGCATATATGTGTGATACATTTATATTAAATCAGCCTTTTTATAGATTCCTGTGCCAAAATTCCTAAAATGTATTTCAGTGAAATCAGTGAAGATAATATGCTGTCATGCTTTTGGTAACTGGGGTTAAGAAATAATTTTTGAAAATTGTCTGGCTGAGTCACAATGATCCATGCATAGTAAGACTAAAAAATACCTGGCTGCTCTTACATACTTAATTTCCAAATTTATGTGAGGGCTTATCAGGAATGCCTGATTGTATCATTTTTTCTAGTGCAGAATGAGAGCTGAACCTCAACAGAATAGGTAGTTGGTACTTCTAGTTCTGATCTCACATGCTTCTGAAGAGATCAATCTCAGACCAGTTCAATTTTCTAAATAGTATTCATGACTTAAAGAATATATTTATATAGTATTCATACTTAAAGAATGGGACATATATTTAGGTGAAAAGTGGTAACTTCAGTTTTATGTCTGAAGTTTCTAACATCAGATAATTAGAAACAGAATGCTTAGAAATTACCAGCTTCCATTATAAAGAATTAATGGTAAGGCACTTGATGATTTGGAGAGCTGTGAATACTGAGATTACAATGCTCAGGGGCTTTAAAGTACTGTAAATTAATGTTTGTATGTCTTAGTAATTCAGGCTCACTTTTTAAGCTTTTGTTTCCTCGAAGAAAAATAATCTTTGGGATAGAATACTTCAGGGGTTGTTTCTGAAAAAAAATTATTCCTATCTTAAAAATTGAAATCATACCTATGTTTTTGTTAAGGTTATTTTCACAGATTATAAACTTGAGTTTTGCTCTACCCCCATCACTTTAAGTACTCTAGTGTAGCTGTTTTTCCTGTTGGTGTAAATCAGAAACTTTTAAAAGGGGTGTGATAACTAAATAAAGGCAATATTTATGTCTGAAAACCAGCTAAAATGCAATAAAATTAATCTCTCAGTGTAATATGGCTCTCCACCATCACAGTTATTTTTTTCTCAGACTGCCATGTGCAAAATGTTAGTAGAAAATACACAGCTCTGTGGTAGGATTTATACAGCAACTCACAGAGCTTTGTTAAATTTTTCCTTATGTATCAGCACTCAGGAAATATGAATGCCAAATGTTTTCATACACCCTATCAGTGGTGGGATATTTTTCTAAACTTGGTCCTATAGCATAATAGATCTGATCTTTGAAGAGAGCAAATCAATGTCAGCTTATATTGTTAGAAATCCCAGTATTTGGGATAAGTAAATAATTCAAAATGTTTATTTCTTTTCATAGAGACTGCTTAATCTATTGTCTTGAAAAATATTATTCTTAGGGATGTGTTCTGTGAAATGGAATATCGAAGCTTTAGGTTGTGACTTCAGCAATGTCACTCTAGGTTAGCATTTGCTTAGCAGTCTTGTGGAAAAACACTGGCTCAGCTGGTTGGCCTGCAACATTATCTATTCAAGCTGCGTTTCAGCAAAGCCCCTAAGTATTTTAAATCCTATTTTTAGACATGTGAGTGACTCATCTGCCAAAAGTACTTGCTTAAGTGCTGTGCAGAGTTGGGCCAGAGAGGTTCTGGCAGGATGAACTTGCTTTCACCATCACACCAGTGTGCTTCCTCTTCATCGACTGAGTGTTTTGAGACTGCAGAGGCCATGTAAGATGGAGTTTCCTGTATCCTTTGTGTAGAAGAGGCCATGGTTTGCTCTGCAGATGCTATCACACTCTCTTTCTGCTGAGATGATTATCTAGTGTGTTTTTAGTGTTATATTGTGTGCCTGTGTACACAAGCGACTTGTTAGCTAAACAAGATTGTATCTATGCTTTTTTATATCTTGTATTGAGTTTGTTGGTTGGGGTGTTTTTAAACATCTAAAGAAATGAGAATTAGAAGTTTTCTTGAGTTTTTTTTTTCTCTTTGAATGGTTTAAAGATTAAAATATACAGCCTTTATTACTTGATTTTTATTCTTACTTTTCTCCCTAAGGAAGAAATACCATGCACTCTTAAACGCTTTCACATTAGTAATTCCTACTTCCATCACTTGTAAATTTGGATTTTGTCCTGACCCAGAGCTTAGCTCTTCTGAAGTCCTTATTTTTACTTTAGTCCTTGTTTTGTCCCTATTTCTTAGCTTTCCTGCACAATTTAGATAGATTGTGGTTGGTAATATATAGGGTTATAGAGAATTATAAGAAAAGGTTCTACAGTGAGTCTTTTTGATATAGGTTTTTAAACATTCTGTCTGCTTTATTACTTCTGATGAACTTGAGTCTTTTGAGGTTTTTTTAGTATTAGTGGCAATCTGAGAGTTACAGTGATGCATCATGTTTGCTACCTAATGCTCTTGCTCCACTTCAGACAATTTTACAGCTCCTGAAGTTGCATTTCTGTGAATGTGTTTGCTGTCAAGCTTTTTCTACAAAATGAATTCTAGAAGCAGACTTGCTCCTTTGACCTTGATACTCTTCCCCATAGGTAACATATCCCAACCCCTCCCACAATCCCCTAAATGTGAAGACAGGCTTTGCTCTGACAGATACGTCAGCTGACTTGTGGGATGAATGATTGATTAATCACCCACAGCAGGTGACAACTTGTTGGTCCAGGTAATTAGGGTCAACTAGTCTACCAGTTGCAGCTGCCAAAAAAACAAGATGGTGTAGATGAAAGCCTGGAAATAACAGAGGGATATGCGCAATGCTTAGGCATATGCTAGAATTTATCCTTTTCCAATGAAGAACTTATGAAGAAAAAAAAAGATTTTAAGCAACTTTCCTAAGGCTGGCTTGTGGACAGGCTGTTTCTGATAGATGGCTGGATTATCAATAGTTAACTACCTGGTTTACATTGGAGAACTGCATTTCTACCTCATCTTTTGTTTCAGTGACTTTTTCTGTAGTGTAGTACAGGGACTGTAAAAACAGCATAATAAATAAAGAAGGAGTCACAGACTTTATGGTGCAGAAAGCATGCTTTATTTCAAATGAACAATTCTATCTCAAGGAGGTCCAACAGCTACCAAGCTCTATTACTACATTAGGAGAACTAAAGCAAGTTGAAGTGCAGGCTGGTATTTGATGTTGTAGCAACAGTTTGTTTTCAAACTGTGGTTCAGTGCTTAGTTGCCCGGAAGTGACTACTGGGTGTCTAATACTACCACACAAACTCACACACTGCACCCTAAGAACCTCCAAGATGGGGTACTGCTGCTGCACTTGAATACCTAAATAGCTTTGTTGATTAAGGGGATGGCCAGGTGATGTTACTTTTTTAAAAGCTATTCAGGCAGTCAGTATGTCAGAAACAGTACACAGTGGGTGAACAAAGTGCTGGCCGCTTGCACTTTGTCCAAAAATTGTCAGGTCAGGTATGAAAATTATGACATAATCAGATCCAATGTAAAACATTAAAGCAATGCTTACAGGAGGGTAATTGCAAACATCACCAATGCCTTACATTTCTGATTCAACATAAATATTTGCGCACGTATCAAATACTGTGCACAGTATCATGTCTTAGGTGTAGGTAATCTTCAACAGGGAGCCTCTCTACCTGTTGAGGCATTCTTAGACTTCAACAATGAGTTGAGGCGCAAAAATTAGTTAAAAGTTGAGCAGGGTAGTCGTTTGCTAGGAAACTTTCCCCTGCCAACTGTTCCAAAAGTTACGTTTCAAAATGTCATAAAATAAACGGTACAAAACTTCATAACCGTTAACTTCGGCTATATACAGTATGTACATGTCAGTGAAAAAAATGTTTTAAATTCTTAGGTCAATAATGACTATAAGTCATAATGTATAGATCTGGACTTTGTCTCGTTCAGGTAGGTAAAAAAATATTTTTCTTTTATATTTACATATCAGATATTTCAGTCCATATATGAATCACTTGTAAAAATACAAGTGTAAATAATACAGATTAAGCTCTCTAAGGTGATCGGATATTTATATTCACAGTGGCAGAATCGGTACCAAATTCATTTCCTAAATTCAGAGTATAAAGTCCACCGTCGTTCTTCTGGACATCCATGATGATCAGGGTGGTTAGATCTTCACTGGTTTCGATGTGGAATCTGCCTTGCTGGTCCTGACTGGTAATTTTTCTCCCTCTGCAGTACCATGTTATTTCAGGAGCAGGTTCACCAGAAAAGGCACAAGATAGTGTGAGAACTTTTCCTTCCTCAATGCTGATATCAGATGGAAGAGCTTCAATTTTGGGTGGTACTCCTTTATAAAATAGGAGAAAAAAATAACAAGTTAGTCTGTTTTCACTAAGCCATGCAGCAGCTTTACCCTGAGGACTACTTCAGGATAGCTGAAGCACTAACTCTATCAATAATTGTAATGCTCACCTCTCAGACCTGATTTAAGCATTTTACTAGTTGAACTCTCCAGTTGAGCCATGCTAGATTTCCCCATAATACTGCTGGAGCTCATCTCCATAAAGGATTCTTTCATGGAGGACATGCTTTTGGCAGACATGCTTTCAAATTTCATTTCAGTCATGCTGCTACTGCTGAAACTGCTGAATGAAGCCTCTTGTTTAGAAGAAGCCATTTGAAAGGACTGAGAAGAAAAACTTTCGTGCATGCTTGCGTCGCCACTGGTCTTCAATACTACCTCTTTTGGAGGTTCTTCAACTAGAGCTGAGGAGCATTGCAAACATAGAAGGAAAAAGCAACAACATCACATTAACAAACAAAGTCATGCAGTTCCGTATGGTTAATTTTACAGAAATGAAGATGGCATACTTTGCTTTCAATGGAAAACTGCAGTGGAGTAAACACTTGTTTACAATCATTTGATTCAAGATATCCAAATCACAAGCAGTAATTTAGAAATTAAAAATAGGCAATGAAACTTAGAGTATGTATGAGCTTCAAGGAAAAACATACATACTTAAGAAAAAAGAAGTCATCACACAGTGTTTCTTATTAGAACCATTACTAGAATTAGACACTCAGAAGTTGTGTGTGTTCAGTTCATATTTGTAGAAGCTGTGAAATATTTTCAAGTTCTTAAAAACACAGAATAGTAAAATCTGTATTTCATTGCATTGTTCTGTAGCTATTAAGGGCAACAGGAAGATTCAATCACTGCAGCTTTGCTTTAAATCCAAGCACGGTCATGCAAGCAAATCAGCCACACCTTGATGCTAGGAACTGGGATATGGTAAAGTCAATAAAATAGTAAACCCAGTTCAATTCAGTTGCCATACAATTTTTAACTGTGGAATGACTTTGTTTTATGGTAGCAGATTTTGTTAGGAAATGAGGAAAGAATGATTACCAGCACCAAGGTCTTAAGATACTCATCCTAGAACAGATGCGCATCTCTTTCTCTTAACATGCACCTGTTGGTGTAATAGAGCACCTTTGTGCTACTCTGTGGGTGTTAAAAAGATTTTTAATGCAGTTTTAGGGCTGTATATGTAATACACAAAAGAAAGATGAACTTAAAATAGTGAAGTCAACATTGCCAGTAGATTTTATCATAAGTCATGTTAGTAGACACACCACAGCAAAAAGTTGTAATTATTCTGAACGCAAGATCTGAAGAACAAACTTACGGAGTACAGTCAAAGATGCTGTAGCAGAACACTGCCCATGATAATTTTTTGCCTTGACTGTGTATTTTCCAGTGTCACTCACTGCTGCATTTCGAATCTCAAGAGAATATATATTTTTAGAGCGAGATACTCTGAGGTGCGATGAAACTGCGATCTAAGGAGGGGAACAAAAATGGTTTCATTACGATCAATTTTATGAATAAATTCTAATTTTTCAAGTAAACATATTAAATGGTTACTTACAGGTTGATTATTTTTTAACCACTCAACTTCAGGAGAAGGCTCCCCAGAAACTTCACAGGTGAACAACACGTCTTGTCCTTCATTGACATTTTGAGACTTGGGCTGCATGACGAATGCTGGTTCACTGGAGCGCTCCTTAGAAAGGGTCACAACATACTGGCATTTAATAATGCCTTCATCAGTTTTTCCCTCACAGGTGATTATACCTTCATCCTTATTACTGGCCTTTCTGATAGTTAGCGTGTGATCACTTCCAGAAACACCGTATCTGTAATCATCTGAATTTCTCAGCTCCATTCCATTCAGCACCCATTTTACATCGGAGGCACCTGGAATGTTGGCTTTCAGTGTCACTTTCTGCCCTTCAGACATTGTCATTTTAGTTGAAGAGGCTGTAATTTCTGCTTTCAGTTGTTTGACATCTTCTGTAACAACTGACTTTTTAATAACTTCTTGAACTTCAGATTTCTCTTCAGTTGCCACTACTGATTTCTTCTGGGTAGAAATCTTAAGTAACTCATCTTCTTTCTGAACTGTTTTATGAGATTCAGATACACCTCCTACCTGGGAATGGATATTTTTAAATACTTGGCCAGTAAACTGGAAGTTAGTTTTTGAAACACCTCCTTCCCCAATGATTTCACAGGTGTATTCTCCTTTATCAGATTCTGTGAGTTCATGGATTTTGAGCTCATAAGTGCCATCTGCTGCATAATGAAACTTGAAATGATGGTCTTCTTTGAGTTTTTTACCATCCTTATACCAAGCCACTTCTCTGACACTTAAAACATTGCTTTCAACTGCACAGGATAACTTTACCTTATCTCCAAGAGTTTCTGCTTTCAGATGCTGTTTTATCTTTGGTGGAGAAGGAGTTGGTAATTGTATTTTCTCTGTTGGTACCATTTTGTCTCCAGGTGGCGACTTAGCTTTTGGGGGACTGCTGATGGGTTCAGGAGATTTCACTCGTTTAGGAGACTTAACTGGCTCTGGTGACTTTACACGAGGCTCAGGAGATTTTATCCTTGGAGGTGATGTAATTGCTTTTTCAGGGATTTTTGTTCTTTGAATGGTCAAAGTAAAATGGGCTTCCTGTCTTCCTTCAGAGTTTTCCACCACAACAGTGTAACTTCCCTCATCTGATGTCTGGACAGAAGAAATTTCAAAGGTAGACTTGTACTGTGTTCGTGTTACTTGGAAGCGCCTAGAAGAAACAATAGGTTGACCTGCACGGAGCCATGTTATTGTTGGTGCTGGTTCACCATCAACATCACAGGAAAATCTTGCAGTCTCCCCTTCAGAAACCGTGATCGACCGTGGCTTTGTAAGGATTGTTGCTGGCAGAGTGCTTTTAAATGCTTTATGTGAAGTCCTTTCTTCCAATGATTTTTTTTCAGCTGCAGTGACTTTTTCTTCAGAAGCAGCATAGTGTTCATAGGATAGAAGTGATTCTCTTGTTGTTGACACTTCTGATTTGACCTCTCTTACTGAGGAACTTGCTTCTGTTTCAGATGCTTTCTTAAATGAGGAGATTGCATATGCCTCAGTTTTTGTCAAGTCAGGTAAAATTGACCTTGGTACTTCTTCATCTCTCCTCTGGGAAGAGTATGTAGTGTAATCTCCTCCAGTAACATCTAGCGTTGCATAATCAGAGCATTCCCCTTTGTAGTTTGTGCATACAGCTCGGTATGTTCCACTGTCATCAATGTGGCAGTCGAGAATCTCCAGAGTTAATACACCACTCGTATTGGTAAAGTGAATCTTACTGCTCTCTTGGAGCTCAATACCGTTGTGGTACCACTTCACTTCGGCAGTTGGTTTTGATTGGACATTTAGGATGAACCTAGTATTATGTCCACACGGTACCCGGTGTGAGCGCATTCGCAGGGTAATGCGAGGAGCGTGGTCAAGGGTGAAAGGCTGCTGAGTCAGAACTTCGTATTTCCTTTCCATCGTTTTTTGAGTTTTCAGAGCAGATTTCATGGACTCGTATCTAGAAAATATATCAAATCTTGCCATTCTCTCAAACCGGGAGAGAGATCTTTCACTAGAGACTGGGCTAGGTGAGCGTGGTCGAGTTCTCTCTGGTGTTGGGGATCTTCTCTCACTTTCTTCAGGAGGCCGTGAGCGAGGTCGAATTAATTCAGATACAGGACGCATCAACTCAATATAAGTTGGAGAAAGGGATCTTCTTCTCCTTAGTAATCTAGAGGGAGGTGAAAATTCCCTGTGAGCATATTGCACCATTTCTATTTCTTCTTCTTCTTCTGATGTGATCTCAGTTATTTCTCTTTCCCTCCTTCTCCTGAGTCTACTCTTTTCTTCCTCTGCCATATATTTGAGCTCACTTCTGTATTCAGAAAGTCGCTGATCAGTGCCAACAGGCCGGAGCAATTCTTCATCCTCCCTCTCATCCATTATTCTTTGCTTTTGTTTAGGTGGTCTGTAGGCAGCCCTGTCGTGACGTTGACGAAGCTCTGCATAGCTTGCACTGGTCTCAGCTTTAGTTGGAATGTGATAGCTTGAATACCTCAGCTCTCTTTTTCTTTCTTCCTCTGAACTGACCTGTGCTGCTGCAGTAGAATATCGAAGGGCAGACAGTTCAAAGCGTGGGGGACTTCTACTTGGTGGGGAAGCAGAAAAGCCTAACTCCAGCTCTTCTTCAAGGCGCAGTCTTTCCTCTTCAGTTCTCTTCATGGCTAAATAGTCATCTATTGGCATTAGCAATTCCTCATCAGACAAGTCGCCGAGTGATCGCCTTCTTGGTCTGTAGTGATATTCATACTCTGGAGATGGGGTACGGCGGCGTGCTGGTCTCACAATTTCAAGATCGTCTTGTGTCAGCTTTGGTATGCGCCATTTAGGTTTGTACTGATCAGAAATGCGTGGCAGTGGCATCACGTAGAATTGCTCCCACCTGGAAAGACGTATGCGTTTCTGGCGTTTCTGAACAGTCCTCTCAAGTTTTCCTGGCATTTCATACTGGTCTCGCAGCCTCTTGTACCACTTCATGTCGGACAGAGGCACAAAGTGTTTAATATGCTGATCTTCCTCAAGAGCAGCGCGCACATGTTTGCGAGGCTCTGGGATCTCATATGGCATACGAAGTCTCCTTTCCTCCTTCTCTTTCTTTTCTTCTTTCTGAATTTCATATTCACCTTTAACAGTCTTGGAGCTAACGGCTGGTTTATATAGGATAGCAGCTTCTCTGAGAGCCTCTTGTGCAGTTTGTGTCAGTGGAACAGCTTCAACCCCAGAAAGGATTTCTGCCATTCGTAAGGTCTTGTCAATTTGCCTTTGCACATGCTTCTCGCGCTCTTCTTCTGTCTTGTACTCACGCTTGACATATTTCAAGCGTTCAACTTTTAGATAAGCCTGACAGCTTGTAGATCCAGCACTGTTTGTAGCAGTAACTCTGTAGTAGCCACTGTCTTCTGGTAAAGTATCTCTGATATGCAAAGCATAATAATCTAAACCTTCATGAATTATATCAAAGTTGGGACCAAAGGATAGAGGTTGACCATCTTTCTCCCATGTCAAAGTTGGTTTTGGCACACCAGATACCCTGATCTCAAAACTGACATTTTGGCCTTCTTGACATTCAGCATTTGCCAGCAGTCTTTTAAACATTGGCCTGAGTGTTGCATCGGCTGGAGGTGGATGCGGAATCACAGTCAGCTTGGCTTTGCAGCTGTCTTCACCATATTTATTGCGTGCCACAATACTGTATTCAGCGTCATCCTCTTCAGTGACATTATTGATGACAAGTTGATAAAGACCCTTGTCTGATTCAAAAGTATACTTCTTATCATCATCCCCAGGTTTGATTTTCTGGCCTGATTTGTACCATGTTAAGCGAGGTTCTGGGTGAACTGTTATAGTTACTCCAAACCTGACATTTTCTCCAACATATGCAGTGCGGTTGTACAAAGGTAGAGTAAATTCTGGGGGATGCTCTAATAGTCTCATAGTATCAACCCGTCGTTTCACTTTTCTAACAGTTCTGCATCTGTAGTGCTCAGAAATTTCTCTCACGCCTTTAACGAAAAGTTCTGCGTAAGAGCTGTCCTCACCATAATCATTTACTACCTTGCATCGGTAGGTTCCATCATCTGATTTAGAAACATCTTTGACATACATTGTTGCCACACCGTCTTCATATTTGATTTCATATTTCTCATTGCTTTCTAATTGCCTCATACCAAAGTACCATGTGACTTGTGTGGACTCATCATAGTTTTCAATTGTACATACATACTTGGCATGGCCTCCTTCTTCTGCAACATTATGCTTTATTTGCCCAGCAATAGGCCCAATGTCTATTGGGGCAACTTTAACTTTAGCCACCGTTATGCCTTTCTGGGATCTAATTGCGCCTCCACAGGAAATGCGGGCTACTGACACAACTGTGTTCCACTCCTTCTTTACTAGAGTTTGATAGTAACGCCTGTGTCTCAAGGTCTTAATGGTTTTAGTGCTGGTCTTTTCCGTCTGCTGTTTTAGCCATGCGTGATTAAGCGCTTCAGCAGCTGTCATCCGAGATTTTCTTTCCTTTACTAGTAGACGATCAATGAAGTCCATGGCTTCAATGCTTATGTCTTTGAATGCTTCATCCTCAAAGCTGTATTCAGCATTTAGAATATTTTCAATAACTTGTTGGTTTGTTTCAGCAATGAAAGGGTTAAGGCCACTGAGAAGTATGTATGTTAGAGCACCAACTGACCACATGTCCGTAGCTGTGCTGACCAAGTCATGGTGATGTACTTCAGGGGCATAATATTCAGGAGAAGTGAACTGGAGCCTAAAGCTGTCTCCAGGCCTTAACTGTCTGGCTTGACCAAATTCAACAATTTTAATTACAGAGCTTCTTCTTGTAAAGTAAATAATATTGTCTGGTTTAATATCGAAATGTCCAATGCTATGACGATGTAAAAATTCTAGTGCATCACAGACCTGGCGTACATAATTTACTATTTCTCTTTCATTAAGTTCAAATGAAGCTGTGCTGATTCTTTCAAAGATGTCAACCCCAGAAATGAATTCAAAGATCATGACCAATTCTTCCAGGCTCTCAAATGATTCATGAAGATACAGGATATTTTGGTGCCTAGCAATATTTAGGATGGAAATTTCTTTCTTTACCAAAACTTGGTCAGCACCCTTTACTTTGACAAATTTGGCCAGGTAAGTCTTTTTTGAAACTGCCTCAACACAACGGTGTGCAATTCCGAACTGTCCACGTCCAAGCTCTTCTGCAATCATATATTTGTCATAGAGTTCCTTTGTAGAATAGTGAGCTGCTTTAGCTGCTGTAATTTCTCTGGTTTCATCAACTTCTTCATCATAGTTCATTACTCTGGTCTTATCTTCCTTTGTAACAATTGGATCAGTAGGTTCAGAAGGCTGACTTTGGCCAAACTTGTTCTCTGCAATTACGCGGAACTGGTAGGTGGTCTTGCCAAATAGGTTCACCACTGTGTATCGTGTATCACGAGCTTGTGCAACACGAATCCATCTCTCTGCTGTTGTAGCACGTTTCTCAATAATGTAGTTTATGATCCTGCTTCCACCATCAGTGGCTGGTTCACTCCAGGTTAAGTTGACTGAATCCCGTGAAATGTCAGTTACCTTCAGACCTCTTGGTGGATCAGGCACATCAGCCACATCTAATTCAACTGTTTTTTGATCGATTCCAAATCTGTTTTTGGCACAAACAATGTAAAATCCTGCATCTTTTCTGTCAACACCATTTGGGAAAACAAGAGATGTGAATGACCGTGTAACAATGACTTGGTAGTGTCCATTAGTATCTATGAGATCTTGTCCCTTTTGCCATGTGATCACAGGGGGCGGCTTGCCACTGAATGGAATCTTGATGCTCACCACTTCCCCTCGGAGGGCATGAACAGCTCCCATGCCTTCCAAGTTTTTGGGCAAATGAATCTTTGCAGGGACTGGAATAGAAAGAAGAAAAAAAAAACATAACCAAAAGCACACAAGAAGGGCATCAATAATCTAAATATTCAAAATTAAAAATGAATTGTCTTGATTATTAAGACCCTTTATTCACCTTCAACATCCAGAGAGGCAGTGCCAGACACAGATCCTCCTTGGTTGGTAGCTCTAACTTGATATACTGTGGCATCATCATCTGTTACATTCGTGATGACCAGCTGGTAATATCCACCCTTGAATTCCTGTATCTTGATCTTTTCCCCATCTGGCATGATTTCCTTGCCCTGTCTGTACCACTTGACAATTGGCTTAGGATGACCAGTGACTTTGCAGACAAATGTGGCATTAGCTTGAAATTTCACATTCAGATTCCTTAGTTCTTCCTTGAAATGTGGAGCTTTAATTGGTACATCAGATTTTGGAATGACTGGCTGGGATACCTCACTCCACTCACTTTCACCACCAAGATTTTCACATTTTACACGGAACTCATATTCAAGACCTTCAATAAGATCTTTCACAGAGTAGACTGTTTCACGAATTTCATCTGTTGTTACAGAAATCCACTTGTTAAGTTTTTTCTCACGCTTCTCAAGATAATAAGTTCTAATTTTTGCACCGCCATCACTTGCAGGTGGCTTCCATGAGACAACGCAAGAATCCTTTGTGACAGCACTTGCTACTGGCTGACCGGGTTGTCCTGGTTTTTCTGTAGAAAGTAACAAAGTCAAAAACTGAAGTGAGCTTGCCTTATTAATTAATTACAGGGTATGCTGGTTTTGGCTTGGGTAGATCACAATGGCTAATATGGGGCTGTGTTTTGGATTTGTGCTGAACACAGGGTTGATAACACAGAGATGTTCTTGTTATTGCTGAGCAGAGCTCACACATAGCTAAGGGCATTTCTGCTTTTTGTACTGCCATGCTGGTGAGGAAGTTGGGGGTGCTTGGGAGGGTGGAGAGGAGACACAGCCAGGACAGGTGAGCCCAAGTGACCAAAGGGATATTCCAGACTGTGTGACACCATGCTCAGTATATAAAATGGGGAAAGGGTGGGACATTTGAAGTGATGGCATTTGTCTTCCCAAGCCACTGTTACATGTGATGGGGGCCCTGCTCTCCTGGAGATGGCTGAACACCTGTCTGCCTATGGGAAGCAGGGAATGAATTCCTTGTTTTGATTTTCTGGTGCACACAGCTTTTGCTTTTTAAATGAAACTGTCCTTATCTCAACCCAAGAGTTTTCCAACTTTTACCTTCTGATTCTCTCCCCAGTCCCACTGGGGGGAGCAGTGAACAAACAGCTGCATGGTGCTGGGCTACTGGCCAGGGTTAAACAAAAACATGGGTGCATACCGACATTGATATTTTGGGCTCTACTTACCAAATGGAGGCTTTATGAAAACTACTGATGAGACCTCCAGTGCTTCACTAATGCCGTATATATTCTGAGCAGAAACACGGAAATAATAGCCTGCATTTTCAGTTAGGTTAACAATTCTACAGGTTGTGCCTGAAATACTTGAAGATACAAGTTGCCATTCTGCTCCTTCCTTGGCTTCACGTTTCTCTATGATGTAATTAGTTATCATCACACCTCCATCATCCTCTGGCGGTTTCCAGCTTATCACCACAGAATTCTTCAGTATGGACTCTATAACAATTGGCCCTACTGGTTTTTCTGGTTTATCTGTACAAGAAAAAGCACCAAATTTTTATTTCTTTTTCCAGTCAATAGTTGAGAAAATATTTCACAAAAGTACTGAAAAGAAAAATAATTACCTTGTATTTCCACATTAAGTACAGTGTCAACTGTTCCAAATGTGTTACTCAGTTGTACTTTGTACTTCCCAGCATGAGTCTTGTGCTGGACATTCTTAATAGCAAGATGAGTATACTGTTCTGTGTTCTCAATAGTAATTGTTTCTGATCCTCTCAAAGGTTTGTTGCCATGGAACCAAGTTATTGCTGGTACTGGCCGGCCAATATACACAACGTGAAGGCGGAGGGTGCCACCTGCACCTGCGTAGTATTTCTCTTTCAATGGGAAGCCAGGGTGGAACTGAGGAGGAGCCTGCAATAATAGCTTGCCACTAGTTTCAATTTCCCCAACATCATTGGTAGCCATACAAGTGTAGAGACCTTCATCCTCCTGTTCATCTGTCATTACTGTCAGTGTATGATTGCGTCCATCAGACGACATTTTGTATTTTCTACTTTGTACCAGCTCTTTGCCGAAGCGGTACCATTTAATATCAGGCAAAGGTCTCCCAACAATCTGGCATGTCAGCTGAGCTGCCTCACCCAGTTTAGTTGTAACATCCTGCATTTCTTTTTTAATGGCAGGTGCTTCTCCAGCTGCAACAAAGAAAATAAGAAAAAAAAAAAAAAAAAGATGATTATTACTATGAAATTTTCCTCTATTATTATATTACTGGAAATCAATTTTATTTACACTTAATCCACTTATACTTAAAAGACTGTCCTTTGGGACACTCATGTTAGCAAATACAATGTAAAAAAATAGGCAGCATGTTAAATGCAGCACCATGGTTTATGACACAGACAATTACAACAATATCACAGCAAATGTGACAATGTATTTTTGCTTACATGTTAATTTAGTTTTCACTGCCATAGCGGTCCTTCGAGGTCTGCTGAGGCCAGTCTGATTTTCTGCAAAAACACGGAACTCATATTCTGTGGCCTCTAGTAAACCTCCTACTGTAAACTGCCTGTCCTTGATGAGTTCCTTATTGCATTTTTTCCAGGTGCTTTCTCCAGACTGGCGATATTCAACCCAATAGCCAAGGATCTCTTTGCCACCATCACTTTCAGGTCGTTCCCATTCTAATGTAATGCTGTCCTTAAATATAGAAGTTATCTCAATTTCTCCAGGTTGGCTTGGTTTGTCTGAAAATTAAAATAAATACAGAAAATCAATTTTTCTCTAAATGTCATTAAGCTGATTTTCAAAAGATCTGTTAATGTGGACATTATCTTACCAAATGGATCCTTGCATACAATTGGTTCAGAAGCAGGACTTGCTTCACTTTCACCAATGTCATTTTGTGCAATGACACGGAATTGGTATTCAGCATCTGGAACAAGTCCCGTGACTGTGTACATTGTAGTAGTGATCTGTGTCTTATTATGCCGGACCCATTTTTCTGTAGATGTCTCTTTACGTTCAATATAGTAGCCAGTGACACGAGAACCACCATCATCTTTAGGTCTGGACCAGGACAAGTTGACAGAACTCTTTGTAACATCAAGCACTTCAGGTGGGTTGTTGGGAGGCTCTGGTGGATCTGTTAATAATTATAGTAATAAAAAAATAGAAATAACAGTGACATAGTATTAAAATTTCTGCATATATTGTTGCACTTTTAGATCATAATGTAGTAGTTCATTTTATTTTTTTTTTGTATCTAAAAGAAAACTTACTTAGAGGTGTCTTTGGTACTGCTGGTTCTTCAGATTTGAGAGATTTGCTAATACCGAAATGGTTTTCAGCAGAAACACGGAAGTGATATTCCACATTTTCTTTGAGTCCTTTCACCACTAATGATGTCCCTTTCACTCTAGAGTCAACAGTGTACCAGGCAGTCTTCGGTACTTCTCTTCTCTCAACAATATAACCCAGGATATCTGCACCGCCATCATCTGTAGGAGGTCTCCAGCTTACTCTGACAGAACGAGCTTGTATATCATCATACTCAAGTGGTCCTTCTGGTGGATTTGGAATGCCAATCACTCTGACTTTAATGTACACGGCTTTCTTGCCACACTTGTTCTCAAGTACCAAATCATAGGTGCCTGAATCTTCTCTTTCTGCATCTTTGATCACAAGCTCTGTGTGTGTCTCAGAAGTCGCAATCATGGCCCTCTTGCTGATGTCCTGTCCTTCTTTTGTCCATTTGCACACTGGGATGGGCTTACCCTTAATGGGTATTGTAAGCCTGATTACTCCTCCTTGTCTCACCATGAGACCTTCTTGGTATTTTTCATCAAGTTCATAGTCAGGATATTCTGTAAACAAAAGAAACATGTCATGCTATGTCCTACAGATGATATCATNGCTTTCAACAAGCGCTAAGACTTGAAATGTCTTACCAAGCATTTCTGTTATTTTGACTGTTCCTGGCACTTCAGCAGGTTCTCCTGGCCCACCAGCATTACAGGCTAGCACTCGGAATCTGTACTCTGCACCCTGGGGAAGATGCGTCAAGGTATATTCCCGAATCTTGGTCGGTGTAGTATTGCATTTGGTCCATTCAAATTGATCAACCTTCTGCATCTCAATTAAGTAGCCAGTAACCTTAGAACCACCTTCATCTTCTGGTGGACTCCAAGCCAGGGAGACAGATGTTCTTGTAGTATCAGTGACTCTTGGATTTTGAGGTTTACCTGGAGGAGCTGGGAGAGAAGATCAGACAGGCAGGTAAGATTTGTTTTTATGAATATTTGAAAGATGAAATAAATGCTAACTTGCAACTTATGATCTGTAATAACTCTATAGTGAATTTAAAAAGGAAAATTTGAATGAAAGATTTTCACTAGTATTTTCTTCATTTCTTCCAGGCAGAATCTCATTTGTTAATACACCCAGAAAAATTTCCAAATTAGAATTAATTATACCATAATGTCATTTCCTTCTACCATAATAAGTTTAATCTTTGTAGGAAATTCCTTACCAATTGGATCTCTGGCAACAGCAGACTTGGAAGGACGGCTGGGTTTCCCAGTGCCTCTGGCATTGATTGCTGTGACCCGGTGTTCATATTCTAATCCTTCAACCAACCCAGTGGAACGGTAACGAGTCATGGTGACTGGAACTTTATTTACACGGATCCATCTATCTGCTCTAACTTCTTTGCGTTCCACAATATAACCAGTAATCTGTGAGTCACCATCATCTTCTGGGGGATACCAAGTCAGTGTCATGCCATCTCGAGAGATATCAAACACTTCTGGAGTGCCAGGAGGACCAGGAATACCTGTAAAAACATGACATGGAATTAGTGTAGAAAGCATCAGATGACTTTACACACTAGTAGTATGTGACATACTGTGAGTAACAATGTAATATCAATGTCTTATTGAACTCTTATTAGCAGACATGTAAGTAATTTACAAATCAGGTCAGTGAAAAACTTCTGGTTCTGTAATGGGGTAAAGCACTTTTTCAAGACTGATGGTAGACCTGAGCAGAAAATCCAAGTTTACCATCCACGTTCTGTATAGTACATCTATAATACCTATACGGATTTATAGATGGCATTTTTCCTCTGGAAAATAACAAGATTACTGTGCATCATAATGTACAATTTTATCTGGCAAAAGGAAGCAGCAACATCTAGAAAATTCTAGTATATGTGTAGATATATAAGCCTATTTAAATATATATTTTTAACTTTATAGGTAGAGAATGAACAAAAATACAAACTTACGGATTCTACTCTTGCATTCTATAATTTCAGACTGCAGGTAAGATCCAATTCCAAAGCGGTTTGTAGCAGCTACACGGAACACATATTCTGCACCTTCAACAAGTCTGGTGAACTTAAATGTTGTCCTGGTTACTGACTCTGAAACAGGCAGCCATCCAGGGCGGTGAGCATCACGCTGTTCCACCACATACCCACTAAGGGCAGCTCCACCATCCAGCTCAGGAGGCTCCCAGGAGATGGCTACATAATTTGCATCAACTTCATCAATTCTGATAGGTCCAACAGGTGGTCCAGGCTTGTCTAGGGGAAAAAAAATAACAACAAGAAAACAACCTTACAAACAGGTACAAAAAAGGAATTGTATTTCTCATGTAAAAGTTGAAATGGAGGAAGGTCATGGACAATTATTTTGATGAACTCTTACCAAGGATTATAACCTTTACTGTATCAGTAACTGTTCCAGTTGTGTTCTTCAGTTCAAGTGTATACTCCCCAGTGTCATGTATGGTGGTCTCACGCACAGTTAATTTGGCCATTTTGGCAGCAGTCTCCATTTTGATGCGTTCTGATTCCTTTAGTTTAGAACCAGCAAAGAACCAAGATGCAGTTGGAGGCGGTCGTCCTTCAATTGGAATGGCTAATTCAATGGGCTTGCCAGCAGGTACGTGGATTGTCTTCTGAGGTATTCCAGTGAAGTCAATTGTTGGCAGAACTAAGGAAAGCAAATAATTGATATTTTAAATACCTGTGTTATAACTATCACATTCATTTGGTGTAAGCTTGACCCTATTGTTTTCAACATTAGACACCTACCTTTTCGGTCTTGAACTGTCACTGCTGTGACAATCTCTCGTGGTTCTGACACGCCCTTCTGATTCTGTGCTCTGACCCTGAACAAGTACTGTTCACCTTCATTGAGAGAGATAATGGTATGTTCATAGACAGTAGGCTTCAACGTCACTACCTTCAACCATCTTTCTGTTCCAGCTTTGCTGGCCTCAATGACATAGCCAGTCAATCTGCTGCCACCATCATGCAGTGGTTTCTCCCAAGCAAGTGTAACAGTTGATTTAGTAGTGTCAATCACTTCAAGTTTTTGTGGTACCATGGGGACATCAGAGACCAGTACTGCATCAGATGTTTCACAGCCTTCACCAATGCCGTAAATATTTTCTGGTAGTACTCTGAAATAATACAAAGCTCCTTCCAGAAGTCCAGTAACTCTGTAAAATGTCTTGCTGCATTTGGTAGTGACAGTCTTGTAGGCTCTCATGGAAGCTTCACGTTTCTCAATTATGTAATTGTTGACTGGGGCTCCACCATCAATGACTGGAATTTCCCAAGTAAGTGTCACAGAATCTTTTGATACTTCCTTAACTTTCACTGCAGGTGGTGGACCAGGTGTATCTAAAACAAACAAACAAGGTTTTTTTTCCCCTTTCAGATGCTTTCATTTTACAGTCAAGGACTACTAATGCATAAAACAAAAATGCTGGGATTTGATTTATAAACCAGCATAGCTCCAGAAATTATGTATTTTCCTTTAGATGAGGTTGTTTCTCTGACTTTTCAAAGATTCTCATGTTATTTAAAATGCAAGCTTCCTTTGGAAATGAGTGACACTTATTTCTGAGCAATGAGCAGGCAGAGTGCTGTAATGGTCATATACAACTGTAGCAGTACTTACCATACACTTTCACAGAAATAGTTGCTGATTTTTTTCCTGATTGATTTTCAGCCTCAATGATGTATTTTCCAGCGTCATACCGATTAACTTTATCCACAATAAGCAAAGTGTAGCTGTCTGTAGTATCAATAATACCTCGACTTACAAGGTCAACACCCTGCTTGCTCCATGTGATTACAGGAGCAGGTCTGCCAGATACAGAGACCATTAGGCGCAGGGAACCACCAGCTCTGACTGTAACAGTCTTCTTCAGATCATCAGCAAGCTCAAGTTCAGGTGTTTCTGATGAATATAAGAAATGTGGAATTAGTTAATCTTACAGAAGTCCTAAAGGAAAATATAGTTCCCTTAAAATATATATTAGGTTTTAAAATTACCTATTCTTTCCACAGGTTCTATTTCTGCTGATGATTCGCTAAATTCACTCATACCATTCACGTTTGTTGCAGCAACTCGGAATTGGTATTTCTGGTTTGTTTTAAGACCTGTCACGGTGAACTCAGCATTCCTCAGAGTGGCGGTTGTATGTGCTCGATACCACTGTTCACTACCTTCTTCTTTCATTTCAAGAACATAGCCTAAGAGGTCAGCACCACCATCATATGTGGGCTTTGACCATGCTAGGCTTATGCTGTGCATTGTAGTATCCACAACTCTTGGAACTGAAGGTGATGCAGGAGTGTCTTTGAAAAAGAAGAAAATGCATATTATATTGGTGCAGGAAACATTTTACAGTCAAAACCGATTCAGTCAAAACAAATTTCCAGACAGCTAATTCCGGCAAATGCATTTAAGATGGACTATAACTGTTCTTAAGTTATTCCAATACTATCTACTTCAGTGAGTTTGTGTGTAGTTATGGGTTTCTTAGTTAAAGTGTCAATGTGGGTTTATACTCCATTATCATAAATAAATATTAAAATATGTTTTAAATGTAGAAACTTACATGATGGTTCTTTGCATAACATGTACTGTGAAGCTTCACTTGGTTCACTGTTTCCAGCGGCGTTCACTGCAGTGACGCGGAATTGGTACTGGCTCCCTTCCATGAGACCAGTGACTTTCAGTCTAGTGTCATAAATGGTATAATCTCTATTCACTCGCGTCCAGCGCAGACTTTTCCTTTCACGTTTGTCCACAAGATAGTCCTTAATCTCACTGCCACCATCCGATTCTGGTTTTGACCACTGAATAATGATATGTTCCTTGCCGACACTAACTTCTTCAGGAGTACCAGGCTGTGTTGGAATAGCTATTTTTTTAAAAGGTGAGGAAAAAAAAAATTTTTTTTTCAACACATTGTTTATCCATGAGAATTACTCCACAAATTCTGATGCAGAATGGAAGATAGTAGCACTTACTGAAAGCATTCCTGGCAATCACAGGTTCTGATTCAAGTGGAACACCTGGTCCATATTTGTTGACAGCTCTCACACGGAAAATGTATTCATTATTTTTAATAAGTTTTGTTACCACAGTTGATAAAGTCTGGCATTCAGCCTCAACAATAACCCAGTGAAGTCTGCTGGTTTCACGCCTTTCTATGATATAGTGAGTGATTTCTGCACCTCCATCTTCCTCGGGAATGTTCCATGTCAGAGTACATTTCTCTTCTGTTACTCTGCTAACTGCAATTTTGCCTGCACATGGACCTGGTGAATCTGTATAGGAATCAAAACAAGTATTGTTGTTAGTGGCTAAGGAAAAGCATCTCATTCTTATTTAAAAGAATGTGGGTTTTTTCAGTATCCTAAGTATTAATAGTAATCACAGGATACATACCAAGCACTTTGACAAGAACAGAAATTTGTTTCATCCCACTGGCATTTTTAACTGTTAGGGTGTATTTTCCACTATCACTTCTGTCACAGAACTTGATAATTGCAATAGCTCGTTTGCTGGTGTATTGCAAAGATATCTTTTCACATAGCTCCAGTTCCCTGTCACCTTTGGACCAGAAGACTTTTGGTTCTGGTTTTCCACCAACGGCTGCATCAAGAACAAGATCTGATCCAGCCCTAATGCTCAAAACTTCTCCCTGCAGTCTGGCATCAAGTTCAGCCTTTGGTGGTTCTGGAAAGAAAAAAAAGATTTGAAAAATAAAAATTAGATGACAGTACTAAAAATAGAACATTATTTTTTTAAATTGTTCTAAGTAAATATTCCTTACTGTATTCATCTTTGCAAATGACAGCACCAGTTGATTCAGATCCTTTGCTAATCACACCAGCAGCATTCTTTGCTAGTACACGGAATTCATAGGCTTCATCTTCACTAAGAGCTGTCACAGTGAAAAAGTTTTCTGAGACAATGGTATAATTGCATTTCAGCCAACGTCCATCACCAGATTCATTATATGGTTTGCGCTCAATAATATATCCGATTATTTTGCTTCCACCATCATAAAGTGGAGGTGACCAGCTCAGTGATACTGTGGATCTAGTGACATCTGTTACTTCTGGTCTTCCTGGTGGATCTGGAGGAATAAAGCAGAAAAAATGAGAAATGCAATGCTCTTTTAGCTTAAGTAACAATGTAACTCTAAAAGCAATACTTACCAACTGGATTTTGAGCCACTACAGGTCTGGAAGCTTCACTAGCTTTGCTAACACCCGCAGCATTTAGGGCATAGATTCTGAACTGATATTCTAGGCCTTCCACCAACCCAGTGACTTTATAGTTGCAGTCACAGCATGGTACTTTGTTCTCCTTCACCCAAAGGATGGTGTTGCGCTCTTTCTTTTCCACCCAATATCCAATGACTTTGCTGCCACCATCATGGTAGGGTTCCTCCCAGCGAATGGCCATGGCACTTGCAGATGCAGAATAGACTTCTGGCCTTGAAGGTGGGCTTGGTGGGACTAAACATGAAAAGGTGGGGAGGAAAATGTTAGTAATTATAAATACCTTAGTCAGAAGAAAAGAACAAATTTTGAGAAGTGTTTTACTTACCAAATGGATGCTCAGCAACGACTGTTTTTGATTCAACTGGCTTGCTGACTCCAAATCTATTTTCTGAGCTTACTCGGAAACTGTACTCTTGATATTTTGTGAGATGACTGACTTTGATCTGTGTGCGTTTCACACTGGAATTCACCAGCTGCCATGCTGTTGTGCCAGATTCACGTTTCTCTACAATGTAGTTTGTAATGTCACTGCCACCATCGTCTTCAGGTTCTTTCCAGGTCAACACACAGGACTCAGCAGATACAGATGATATTTCAATTGGGCCAGTGACAGGACCTGGCCTTCCTATGACTACCACAGTGACAGTAAATGTTTTCACACCAGCAGTGTTCTCAAGTGTAAGGTAGTATTTACCAGAGTCACCTCTCATACTGTCTTTTACAGTAAGTGTGGTTCGGTCTTTTGTTGTCTTGATGGTCACTCTTTCAGTTTCCTTCAGCCTCATCTCCTCAAGTTTCCATATCACTTTTGGAGCTGGGCGCCCACTGATTGGTATATCAATAGTAAAGGTGCTTCCAGCCTTGCATGTTATAAGCTGTCTGCTTATGTCACTGAGATCTGCTGTTGGTTCAATCTGTGGCTCCTTAACAATAACAGAAGAGAAAGCTTCTCTTGGCTCGCTGTAGCCAGCATCATTCTTCGCCTTGACCCGGAACTCATATTCTGTGTTCTCTACAAGGCCTTCAACTGTGAAAGTAAGTTGCTTGGTTTGTCCAGCTGCAGTCCAGGAGTCAGATCCTTTTTGTTTCATTTCAAGAAGGTATCCAGTAATACGGCTACCACCATCATGATCAGGTTTAAGCCAAGCTAAAACTACAGAAGATTTCGTTGAATCAACAATATCTAGTCTCTTTGGTGGAGCAGGTTCTTCAGTAGCCACAACTGGTTCTGTTAATTCGCAGGGTTCACCTACACCGTATTCATTTTCTGCTGATACTCGGTAGTAATACGGCATACCTTCGGCTAGATCTGTGACCTTAAAGATTTGTCGAGTGCATTTTGAACTCACTACTTGCCAGCTACGACGACTTGCTTCACGTTTTTCCACAACATAGTGGTGGATACGAGAACCTCCATCCAGAACAGGAGCATCCCACATTAAAGTAATAGATGTTCGAGTCACATCTTTAAATGTAATAGGACCTGGTGGACCAGGTGTGTCCAAAACCTTGACAGTAAATGTAATAGACTTGCTTCCACTGTTGTTTTCCACAGTAAAGACATACTTGCCAGCATCATTTCTATTGCATTCCTCTACAGTCAATGTGCTGAATGAATCTGTTGTTTGAATGTCAGCACGCAAACTAAGATTAGCATCTGCTTTGGACCACACTGCAGTAGGAACTGGCCTTCCAGAGAAGGCAATAAATAGACGAATGCTTGCACCTGCTCTTACAATATGAGTCTGCTTGAAGTTTGCATCAATATCAATTTCAGGTGCAGAAAGCCTGTCCACGGTTTGGACTGAAGCAGGAACTTCGCAACTTTCTCCTCTGCCAGCACCATTGACAGCACTAACTCTGAATTTATAGTGTTCTCCTGCCTCCAAATCAACAACAGTATATTTAGTAGCAATAACAGTCTCTGCATTGACTTTCTGCCATGCTTCAAGATCAGCTTTGCACATCTCAATGATGTACCCAATTATTTCCATGCCTCCATCAAAAACTGGCTTTGTCCACTCTAAGCTTACACTAGTCTTTGATGTGTCTGTCACCTTTACAACATTAGGAGCACTTGGTGGGCTGACTGGCTCTCTGCATTTAATCAGCTTTGAAACGTCACTTGGAGGTCCAACTCCTGCAGCATTTTCAGCCATGACATGGAACTCATACTCATTGCCTTCAATAAGGCCAGTTACTCTGTATCTGTTCTCAGTAATGGGCCTTTTACTGGATACTTTAACCCAGCGCATGCTCTTCTTTTCTCTCCTTTCAAGAATGTACTCATTTATCTCGCTTCCACCATCTGACTCTGGTCTTGCCCATGTGAGTGTGATACTGTCTCCTGTTACATTGGTAGGCTCTGGAGTTCCTGGTGCATCAGGGAGAGCTGACAAAAAGAAAAATGCCATTAGAAAGACAGGAGGGTAAATCCACAGATATTTGTGCAGAATGAGGTGAAAACTTACTGTAAGGAATTTGTGCGATAACTGGATCAGACTCCAATGGTCTGCCAACTCCAAATTTGTTCACTGCAGAGACACGGAACTGATACTCATTGCCTTTAATTAATTTAAGTGCTGTATAGCTGCAAGCTTCACATTTATCTTCAACTAATGCCCAAGCAATCCTGCTGGTTTCACGCTTTTCAATTATGTAGTGAGAAATAGAGGCACAACCATCATTAGCTGGAGGCTCCCACCATAATGTTACTTTTTCTCCGGTGATGTTTGTGAATCGTATTGGTCCACCAACTTTTCCTGGTGTGTCTGCAATT
>WEIU01017848.1:0-12312 GCA_013389925.1 Aegithalos caudatus
AGGGCAGGTTTAGGTTGGATGTTTGAAGAGGTTTCTTCTCCCAGAGAGTTGCTGGGGATTGGAAGAGGCTCCCCAGGGAAGTGGTCACAGCAACAACCCTGACAGAGTTCAAGCAGCATTTCTGCAATGATCTCAGGCTCATGGTGTGATTCTTGGGTTGAGCTGGACTTGGTGATCCTTGTGGGTTTCTTCCAACTCAGCATGTTCTGTGATTCTGGGATATAGTCCCTGGCCAATTCAAAGCAGCTCCTCTAGGTGAATATGCTTCCCTTTCTGAGGCATGAGGATTACTGAAGGGGCACCCGTGGGTAAGCCCAGCTGTGTCAGTGCCAACTCATCCCCTTCCAGAGCTCAGGTGAGTGCAACCATCTCATCCCCACCTGTGGCATCCCTGCTGAATTCAGGGAGTACCCTTGCTGGCTTTCTGCCTGTGCCACTATTCCTTGGATTAGAGTGCTGCCTGTTTCCTCCAGACTAGTTTTTTAATAGCCTAATATCTGTCTGATAAAGAGATTTCTGGCCCTTGGCACCAGTTGTTTCCACACTGGTAACAACAGACAGTCACAACTCTCTTCCTCACTGCTTTCCAAGAGTTCCTGGAGAAGTCCATGTCATGCTTTCCCTTTCTATTTCTTGCTGCTGTAGATCCTTTAGTGTAACTACGTGATCAGAGTTACATCAGGTGAATCACAGACACTAATCCCACAAAATAACAAAGGCACCACCTACACTGTGTGATGGTGTCTCTCATCTCTAGCCCACCTCACCTTTCTGAAGTCCATCAAATATTCAGCTAGGGGTGGTTCAGCCTTTGGAACCACTGGGCAAAAAGCAATCTCTAGTTATTTTTAAACTGAATGAGCTTGCACAGTAAAATGTTTTTAACTCATCCCAGTAAAATGTTTTTAACTCATCCCAAAATTGTTTCTGTCCAGACACAGGATGGACAAATACTGTGCCAGACAGTGACAGCTTCAGGAAAAGATAGCTTTAAACTCAGAAAAATACCTACCATACAGAATTCACAGTTATATTTTCAAAAATAAAATATTATTCTTAGAAGACCACTTTTCACTTTGCTGCTCAAAAAGAGAGCAAACAGTCCTCTGAGAACTTGCCAGCAGAGTGTCTCCAGCACATCCTAACCTCTCAAACATCAGCCCTCACCTCAGTCTTACAGCATACTTTGGTGTGAAGCACTGGAATCCATCACATGAGAGTCCTGTTTGAGCCTAACAAGGTCTAACAGCATACCATGTGATGTGACTACAGCATTCAGTCTTGAAAAATGTTGCAAAGAAGAGCATGAAATTTTAGTACACTTTTTTAAACATTAGTGTTATGGAAATGTACAGAAACTGTCTTCTGTGCAAAGTGTAAACATTTCCAGTAAGGTCACACGTGCATTATCTTTTTGTACATTCAGTAGTGGGGCTATTTTCCCTCCTAGTTTTGCCTGAAAATTTGCTCTGTCTCACATAAATGCACTAATTGCCTTCTGACAGCTGGAACACCCAAGGTTTGCAGTGGACTCTGTTGTGTCACAGGATCAGAGTATTCTGAGTTGGAAGGGACCCACGAGGGTCATCAGTCCAATTCTAAAGTGCATGGCCTGTGCAGGGATCAAACCTGCCACCTTGGAATTAGCAGCTCAACCAACTGGCAGCAACCCATCAGCTGTGTCCTAAATTATCCCTCTTTGCAGAGGGTGGAATTTTCTCTTTGAGATTTTAGATAGCAAGGAAAAATTGACTTTCCTAAGGGCAAATCTGGGGAGACTTCTAAAGGAAAATGAAACTCAGTAAGTGAGGAGTGAGTAGAAAGTTTCAAAAGCACCTATTTTCACAACCAAGAAAGTAATTTTTGAGATCTCTACTGAAGCATCTCTTGCTCTGTGACACAGAAATTAATTTCAGCCTGATGGCAGGCCTTACAGGCACACATTTAGAGGAGCCCTGTTAGTCTGTGAAGCCTCTGAAAGCCACCTCTGGCCAGCAGGGTCTTTCCATTCTAGCAAGGAGCTTCTTCATCACTGAAGGCAGCACAGGGAAATTTGCTTTCAAAGCAACTGATCTTGACCAGGTTGAGCAACCTTTTACAGAGGGGCTCCAGCCTGGGAAACAGGCAGGTAGATATAATTCTGAATTAAATCCCTGGCCATATTTTGTAAGTTTCAATGCTTGCACAGGTTATTGCAAATTGAAAACAGGATGTTTGTGGGGGGAGGTACAGAGCTGAATTTTCATCTTTTGCTTGTAAATGGTCGGGTACCCATGAAAATATTTCCAAATCTGAATAGGAGAAACTACTGTTACAGGCTGTAGGAATTCACAGTTCTTTAGGCCCTTCAGTCATGGATCTTTTGAGATGTCTAGTGCACCTCAATCACTGTCAGGTTTGCACTGAGGTACAGAAATTCAATAGGAATTTGAGTTATGCTGTCATACCTAATGTAAACAGCCAGCAGATGACAAAATAGTAGTAATCCTTGTCTGAATAAATCCAGGCTTAACTTCTATTTCCTCCAGCTTGAGCTGAGGCTACCATTAAGCTACCAGGCTCCAGATCATATTATTGTTACTTGTAACCTTGTAGTAACCTGTTTTTACTTTTAGTGAGCAGTACTTTCTTCTAATTCACATCTACATGACTGCTCCTACTTTCCTATGAATATTACACATGTGGTCCTTCACTTTTGCCTTTCCCCTGTGTCATTTGCAGACTCATACAACAGCTTTGGAAGGCAGCTGTCTGTGGCAGGGGTTAAAGTTTGGTTTGGGATCAGGATATGTGCTGGCCAAAGATGAGTGCTGTGCTCTTGCCAGCTCACACACTTCAGCAGAGTTTTGCTGGATCCCAAAAGTCCAAAATACCCCAAGGTTTGAAAACTAATACTTCAAAGAGATAGGAAAAATGGGAAAAATAATAGTCAATTAAAAAAAAAACAAACNAAAAAAAAAAATAAATAAAAAAAAAAAAAAAAAAAAAAAAAGCCTCTAGAAAAAAACACTCTTTTAGAATACTTACTGAAAGGCATTAAAAAACTATTACAATTGGAAATTGGAATATTTACATGCAGGTATAAGCCCTCTTAGATAATCATCTTGCTCCACCCTGGATGTCAGATTTACATCCTTTCTTTCCCTCTGTTTATACTTTTTACTAAATACCTGCAATTTAATTTTCCTTCTCAGGCTCCTGTGAGCTTTTACAGAGTTCATTTTGACTGATTCCTCTCATTGCCCTTCTTTCCTCCCAAATCATCAGAAGGTGTTTCTAGCATATGATGCTGGGTCTGTATGTCAGGCATTCCTGAAGCAGCCAGAAATCCTTTGCTGCTACAGCTCCAGATATTCTGACACAACCCTGAATTAAAAACAAACAAACAAACAAACAAACAAACAAACAAACAAACAAACAAACCAAAACAATAAACCAGCAGAACTACCAGAGACATTTATACAGTCAACATGAGCATATGCAAACTATGACACAGGTGAAATCATTAGATGCTAGAAAATACGTGTATCTTTTGCTTTAGAAGAGCTTAATTGAAAGTATTTAAAAGCAGTTTAGAAGTAGAAGTTTTCCTGCTTAGTTGTTGGCTTCAATGTTTTGCTTAAGTTTCACTGCTTTCAATGGAATGGAATGGAATGGAATGGAATGGAATGGAATGGAATGGAATGGAATGGAATGGAATGGAATGGAATGGAATGGAATGGAATGGAATGGAATGGAATGGAATATTTCAGCTGTGAGGGACCTACAACACTCAGCTCACCCAACTGCCTAAGCACTCCAGGGCTTATCAAAAATTAAAGCACCTTGTTAAGGATATCATCCAAATGCTCCTTAAACAATGACAGGGTCATGCATCAACCACACCTTCCAGAAAGCCCATTCCAGGGTATTGTTCTGGTTAAAAAAATGCATCTCTTCTCTAAACTCTATCAGACCAAGGGAGAGGAGACCTCCCAAGAATCCTTGTACAGCATGGGTTTATCTCAAGTCTGATGGGAATGTCTGAGTTGTATCAAAATGCAAACATTATTGATTTAAGAAGAATATTGATTTAAGCAACAAACAAACAACAGCTTTAGGCATGTAAGTACTTCACCTTTTTGGGGTTTCAATGTGAGAAATATACTTTGCAATAATTATTTCCTTAGACAATCCGTCAGCTCCTTGGTTTTATGAGGGTGATCCTGAGTCTAAGCACATGCATAGTAAAGGAGTACATTTATGCCATTTCAGGGCATTGGAGACAACCCAGATTTTTGCATGCTACCACATTAAGAAAACATCTAAAAACTTAAAATGAGGTTGTCTAAAACAAGGACTACTGCACAAGGATGGTATTTGATTAACAGCCATGAACTTCAGACTCTTTGGGTTTTTTTTTTTCTCCTTGTAAATTAATGCAACTGGAACATATTACAGGCAGACATTAAGTCATAATTTGAAGTCTCTGAGACACTCAGTGTTCCTGGAGCAAAGGAATAAACCTTGAGAGAAGGGAAAATGAAGCTCAGGTGAAAGGGCAGGGAAGCTGGGAGCTGCAGGTGACAGCAGGGCAGGCTGGTGACAGGACTTGGTCACAGGCTGGGGACAGGACTTGGTCACAGGCTGGGGACATGGCCAAGGTCATGCTTGGACAATTCCAGGCCATGGAAGATCAGTGGGTGCCATGGACAGGCAGGGCTCACTGGGGACACAGCTCAGGCTCAGAGCAAAACCAAGAGCCCAGCTTAAAATCAGCTTCCAGGGCAGGTGGAGGAGATCTCTCTTGCTGAGGCTTCAACAGCTCAGGGTCTGGTTTACCAAACCTTTGGATTTGGGGATTTCTTTTAGTTTTGGGTTTGGGTTTCCTTCGAAAATAGAAACACAGTAATTGTTCACATTTTTTGGCTTTGTCAAGCTGACCTGAGAAGATGCCAGCAGGGCTTCTCTGTGTGAAGAACAAGCCCTGGTGGATGCCCTCTTTCCCCACACTGCTCTGGCACAGGGTGGGCAGGCTGAGTTCTTGAGCTCCTGGCTGCTCTGAGACCATGAGGGGAGCACTGGTTTCCAGAGCTCAGGGGAACCCCACCTGCACTGAAATGTTTGTGGTTCCAGCAGCAGGCAGGAGAAGTCAGCTCCAAGGTTGTCTTCTCTGTTTATATCTTCGATGCTTTGTCAGTAACAAATTATCTTGCTGATGCAGTGTCCTGGTTTTGAAAGACAGAAAAAGCTGGAATTTCCCTTTGAACAGAGAATGTAAACCCTCTCCCTCAAATTATTATAATTTTGCAATTAGGGGCTTTCAGGCAAAGATTTTGGGGATAGGAATAATAGGCCTTTAATGGGAATATTAAAATACAAATGTAGTAGTACAGAAAGACAAGCAAAACAAAACAAGCAAAAATCCTAGAAAACCCTGGCAGAGTCAGGGATGTGACCTGACACCCTGTTGGTCAGGGTGTTCGAGGCATTCCAGATGAATCCTCCTGGAATAACAGATGTGGTTCTGTGGAGTAGAGATGGTCCTGTAGAAAGCAGTGGTGGTGAGATGGGTCCAGTCTTCCTCCAGGAATCCAGTGGAAAAAAGGATGTCCTGGTGTTCCTGAGTCTCAGTTTTATCCAGGGGGGAATGCTTTCTGCACCCCTCACTGGGCAGAGCATCTCCCAATGGGATGATGATGATGCATTGTGTCATGTCACTGGTGAGCATTAATGGCCCATTATCAGAAAGTATCAGCCCCAAAACCTCTTTGTTTTGGTCAAGCACCCATAAGCATCCAGCAATTGGTTCCCTAACACCCCACCAGGAAAAAATTCCACAAGCAAAAAGGAGACAAATCCAACCCCCAACATGGAAAACCTTTTGTAATGCCTACACTTGAACCCTCTCACACACAGTGCCATCCTGGCCTTCTTAGGATGTTTAAAATTAGAAGTCTAAAGTGAAGTAGACAACAGAGTTTAATAAACTAATCTGTGCCACTGAAATTGGGTGCAGGACTTGTGTAACACCGAATTTCTGAAGAGCTCTATCCTGCAAAATCAAGCACAGACCAGTCAATGTGCTTAATTTGTATGGATGAAGCAGTGAAGTGAGCCATGATCCTGCATTCTCTGAACAATCCCCACTATCAATAACACACTATTTTGAGGTCTGATACCACACAAGTACCAAGTCCCTAAAAGCCAGTAAGAATCTTTTTTAAAACACATCCTCCTCTGGAAGGCAGCTGTGTGTAAAAACAGGCTGATTACTTCAATCCAAAGTTTTACATCTCTTTGGCAGATGGGCTGCATGGATGAAAATTGCTGTTCATCAGGTAGGAAGAGGGCTGAGTTTTCTTTAATCATCAGGTCTTGGAGCTTGCTTCCTTATTTTCATGAATATAGTGTCTGTTCCCAGGGAAATGAACCTTTAGCAGAGAGCAAAAGCCAACAGTATCAACACTCCAATCAGCAGGGAAGTGCAGAAGTCCCTAAGGTGAATGTATGGATAGAAATCACACTTAGGGGATCTTAATTGCAGATTTTTCAGCTTGCATTAGTCCTGGGCTGTTCCTGATTACTTTCTTTCTTCTCTCTGTTGCTTATCCTTGAGTCTGGAAGGAAAAGGCTTTCCCATTATGGTCATCTTTTTAACTGGAAAGGCAGCAACAGCTGTCATAATGCAAAAGCCAGCCTGTGAAATATATTTAATTCTCAACTCAGTGAGTAATTTCAGATGACCATGACTTCTTATTGATGCAGTCATCTTCCTTTAAATTTGTAGAATAGAGAATGCAAACGTTGAATTTATTTCCAAGAAACTCAAAGCCACTTCACTGTATCAACTCAGGGCCAACTTACTATATCAACACAAGAATTAAAAAAACATTTCTTTCCTTACTTGCAGGTCAAAACAAGCTGAAATATTCCTTCTATAACAGAATTCTAGCTGGTGGTTGACCAAGGAATAGCACAGCAAAGCTGGCCATTGTAACTTACAGAGTTTTTAGATCTTGTAATGACACAGAGATCTGAAATCTCAGACAAGAAAGGGAAAAACAAACTTTTTCTGCTTTTTCTGTTTTTTATGGCTCACAGTCTCTAACTCCTGTAGGAAGATAAAATCCCTGCAGACATCCCTGCCCAGAACCAGCAGCCTGCACATGGATATGGGTCACCAGCAGCCCTGCAATCTCACCCCATGTGACTTGGTACAGTCTGCTGAATCCTGTGATGGGATCCTGCTGTGTTCAGCAGGATCTTCATTCTGCCTGTGTCTTAATTAGCTGGCATAATAGAGTTAGCTGACATTCAGATCTTGGAAGAGCCTGTTCAGGCTGAAAGAAGTTCCTTCCTGTCCAATTGACCTGAAGTCTGGAAAGAAGTAGATCAGCTGGTTTGGGTTTTTTTTTCTGGCTACAGCAATTCATTCAAATGAAGTGCTTTGTTTGGTATCCCTCAGTGCCAGCTAAAGCCTTTCCGGGAGGTCTGTAAGTTTTTTCCTGTATAACATTGGATTTCTTGGATATTTATGCTTAGAGTTGTGTACATAAACTAATTAAGAAAATAAATTATGTCTATAAGAACTTGTTCTGTTAGGAGCCAGGACAATAGTCCTGATTTCACTGAGCATTTCTGCCCATGTTTGGTCAGAGGGTTTGGTTTTCTATTTTTGTGTGAGTTCAGCTGAATTGTTTAATCAGGCATTATATGCAGGTGTCTTTCTCTCTCTCTCTTCCTTTTGTTCCCCTTAGGCTTTCTTGCAGCCCTACTGTTCCTCCTGCTCTGTCCTCTTCTCACAGTTTCCCATGGAGTGGCTTTGGGAATTAACTCATTTAGTTTGGCATCTCTGGTCAGCATGGCAGCCTGGGGCCAGGCAGGCTTAGTGCTCAGTCCTGGAGCATATGCTGAACATCACCACTGGACTGTGACTCACAGAAAGGCACCATTGTGTCAGGGCCCCTTGTTTGTCCTGCAAGAGGGAATTATACCTCAGGCAGCCTTGCTTTTGCCATATCCCCGTGTTTAGGCATTTTTGTCCTTAGCACAGGTCTTAAATTTTTTTTTGTTTTCTGCATAGTGGAACTGGCAGTGTCTGAAAGAGTGGGGTTTTAGCATTTAAAGAATTAAATGGCAGGAATATCCAGTCCATACTTCCTTCTGGAACTTCACCCAGCTTTTCTGTACCTATTCAATTCAGTTTAATGAAGAATTGGATTCCCACTAGAACTGAGTATGATGGTTCAGTAACCTACAGCATTGTGTTGAGCTTCTGGTTCCTGTATCCAATAAGGCTTTCCCTAAGGAAGCTGAAGCTCTTTTCTGATGATGAGGACGTGCAAGCTAGAGGAAGGATCACTGTTAAAGGAATTTCATCCTTAAGTAATACTTTTGGTCAGTGGAAAAAAAGTAAAACTAAGATTTAGCCCCTGTGTCAGTGTGTCCACCTGATAGGATGTCTTGTTCTGTATGCAGAGGTGCCTCTGTCCTGGAATCCAGTCCAGGAACTAAGGATGGGTGCCTTAATTGTTCTAGCTGCTCTGTATCTGTAATCCATTTTTGTAAGAGATATATTGTTCTTTCCAGTTTTCAATCAACCAGATTTGATGAAAATGCTGAGTTTCTTGTAGAATGTGATCTCAGCAGAACCCTACACAGTCTCTATGGCAAAGCTAAGCCAAATAAATCCTGGAGCTGCTTGCAACACAGATGACAAACAAGTTCAGAAATGTAGCTGTTGTGAGCATTACAAGATTGGCTTGGAAAGATTGAGAGATTTCCAGACTTTCCTTAGAGATTTCTAAGGAAAATGGATGACTGAATGTCATTCTGCATCCCGTGAAGAGCTTGGATGGTGATAAATGCCACAGGGGGAGCCAACAGGGAGCAGTGGTTTGTGCAGAGGTACACAAGATGGTCCAAGAGCCTTTCCAAGAGCAGCATAACTCTCACTAGAGCCTGACAGGAGCCTGTGTCTGTGGACTATTCTCTCCAAGAGGAAGTGTTTAACCTGCTGTGTTTTTGCAGAAAGAAAAACCATTTTCAAGACATTTCTAATGCCAGAGTAAACACTGATCTTCCCTACATGGATCAGCAAAACATGGAGCAGAGGTGTTTGGCTGGACCTGATACTCACAAACCAGAAGGAGCTGATCAAGGATCTGAAGGTCAGAGACAAGCCTGGCTGCAGGAACCATGGGATGGTGGAGATTGGGGCACTTAGGAGGGGGAATAAGGCCAACAGCAAGACCACCTTGGCCTTCTTGAGAGCAATATTTGTCCAGAAATCTGTCTGGAAGAGTTCCATGGGATATGGCCCTGGAGAGAGGAGGAGTCCAGGAAAGCTAGTGGATGTTTAAGGTTAATCTTCTCTAAACTCAAAAATAATCTATGCCAACAAGCAGAAACCAAGCAAAGAGGGCAGAGGATGAGCAAGGAGCTCCCCACTAGACAGACATAAAAAGGAACTGGGAGCAGGGACAGGTGTCAGGAGGAGTCCAGAGGGGCTGTCTGGTTGTAGATATTGTCAGGAAGGCCAAAGCTCCTCTGGAAGTGAATATGGCAACACATGTGAAGACCATGAGGACAGCAGCAGCAAAGGGAAGACCAGAGAAGATGTGGCCCCAGTGCTCAAGTGGGCAGGGAGCCCTGTGACAAAAGACACAGAAGTACTCAATGTCTTCTTCACCTTTCTGATTACTGAGCTTGCTCTCAGTAACCTCAGGGACCAGTGGGAAAATCCAGGGAAAAGTACATTTACTCCCAGTGGAGGATGGTCAGGAATAGATATAGATAGATAACAGTACCTACAGAATCCATGCCCCCACAAGTTCTGGGAGTGGTGTCCCATGTCATTACAGGCTGCTTGCAATCCAAAGGGTGTGGAGAAATGAGCTGTGAGGACTGGGAGGAAGCAAGGGTTGCTCCTGTCTTCAGGAAGGGGAATCTGAGGAACTGGAGACTGTGGAGTCTCACTTCAGTCCTGATGCCTTAAGCTGTAGCTTTCATATTTTTCAGATTCTGTGCTGCATAGGGATGTAGTTCTGAGCCTCACATTCAGTGCTGGTCAGCTCTCTTCACAGAGCAGGGACACAAAACAAATCCTTTTCCTGATGAAGACCAAGCACAACTTTCAGGCCCAAAAGCACAAACAGTGGACTAAAGAGAGAAAACAAGAAGGATGAGACCTCACAACCTGAAGCTGTAACTGGACAATTAAACCCCAATATGCAAATGGACCAAAACTTAAAAAAAATATAACATCTCATGGCCAGGGCCTTTTCTTCTGTTTATCCTTAGTCCACCCTGGGTGCCTTGGTCAGACTGCAAGGTGGATCCTGGAAGCCTTTCAGTGAATCCCTACTTTATTCTCTAGCTCTGTCCAATCTCTGTTCCAGGTCAGCCTTCCCAGGCATCAGTCCGTGGGGAGGTGGTGAAGCAGCTAATCCTGGAAATCATTTCAGGGATGTCTGCAAGAAGGGGTCTGCAAGCAGCAGGCATGGATTTATGAAGGGGAAAACCTGCCCAACCAACCTTCCAGAACAAGGTGACAGGCTTGGTGTGTGTACCACAGGAAAGAAAAGCTGGGAAATAGTTACTCAGAACAATGGCCAGAGAAAAACTAGGTTCCTGCTGCATGTAATAGATTCAAGAAATGTTTACTTAGCATAAATTTGGATGCCTGCTGGATAATTTTTATATTAGTGCTGACAGCTGCTTGCTGTAGCAGATGAAAGTACAGTGCTGCTGCCCTCTTTGTGTTTCTTTCTTATTCTGGAGTCTCCATTAGCATTTCTGGAGGAGTAAATACGTTGATTGGGAAAAGACGACTTTCTTTTAAATATTTGACATGGGTGTGTTTTCAAGACATCAAGAGAAAAATGCAAAGATAAAGGAGATGCTGTTTGTCACTGTCTGCATCTTCAGACACCCACCACTACAAAAAATGTGCTTTATTTTTAGGAAGAACCATAATAGAGCTGACTGCCACTGAGTGATATCTCTTTTATGAGTGGACTATGTTCAGCAATTAAGGTGAATTTTGCTGTTAGAGTTGAGGAAATGTTCCTCACCTTTGACCACCTGCTTTTCTGCTTGGGTCACTCTCCCTGCCAAAAATAAAACCAGGGCAAAAAGTGAGTAAAAACTGCTAAACTAGCCACAAATATCCAGAGTGGGACCTGTCCTGCTTCTGTCTTTTAACAGGAGCAAGTATTAGATATATTAGAAGAACATGCAAGAAAGGTTGTCACTAACTATTCAGCTCAAAAGAAAAGTCTTTTATTATTTTTAGCATTCTCATGGTGATGGCACAATGATTTTTTTTTTTAATAGTAATTAGTCTTTGACAGCTTTCTGTAGCAGGATGCCATGCTGCCAGTATCTGTTATCCAGTCCTTCCATAATCCTCCAAACCTATTGACAATAGGTTCCATATGGGCTTATCTGCATGAAACCATTTTTCCTAATATTAATATGAAATGCTTTTTCTGTACATTTGTTCTGTTCCACTATTATAAAGGCCAAATAAAGGAGCAACTTTCCCCAGAATTATCACTTGTATTTTACCTTTCTGTGATAAAGGTAAAGGTAAAATTTCTCTTTTCCATCATAGGTGAAATCCTGCCTAGGGAGAATGATGACACTGGCTTCTTTGAGACAAAACCATGTATCTTTTCCCCTTGTTTCTTGAGCTGCTGACTTTCTCCTTTGAAAGAGACTTTTCTTAACACCCCAGTGCTCTGTCATTACTTTTGTTCTTCTGTTACTGTTAAATCTGTCTTGAGCTACAGTGAGCCAAATCAAATGTTTTTTATAGACTGTACCATCACCGTGGTTATCTGTATTATTTGCTTGGAATAGAAAAAGATGAGTGTGCCTGAGTGGGAGGTAAAAAAAGACTATAAGGTGAGATATATTAGGAAGTATCTAAAAAGCCTAGTATTGCCAAGTTAAATCTTTGATTTTCAGTGGATTTCTGTGCATTAAATTCATATGCACCCAATTATGTAGAGGAAGACTTCCTGTGATTTCTTTCAGAAGTATAATCTGGGTAAAAGCTGAGCAAGTTTAGGTGTTTCTGACAAATTTCAGTGGGTACAGGACTTCACTACAGATGCCCAAGTAATATTGGCATTTCTGGCTTAGTGATGGGCAACATCAAAGGCACAAAGGTTTCTCTAGAGCTGCAGGTGCCTCACACTTTGGGAAGTTATACCTCTGGGAATTTATACCCCTGCTGCTCCAGGGCACATCATGGGAAATAGGAATCAGCAAGCCAGCATCCTGTACCTGGAACTGATGTGTTAAAAGATATCTTCAAGAGTT
>WEIU01017854.1:0-30964 GCA_013389925.1 Aegithalos caudatus
TTGTTATCAGGCAACCTAAATTCTACAGATGAAAAGGCTGGAAAATTGGTGTCAGCCTGTGTGGAAGTAGAACCTACCATGGTTGATGGATTGGTCTTGTCTTTGTTTGGTGCAGGAAGGATCTTACCATTGCGACTAGGTTTGCCTTTTGTATTTGACTCATCCTGAAAGGGGTCTGAATCACTATTATGAGGCATATTGAAGTAGCTGCAAAAATTTTCAGGGGGTTTTACCATGTCTTCAAGTTCTGAAGAAGGGATCTCATCAAGGGCAGGGTACTGATCCAGATTGCCAAAGTGAGAATATGGAGCTTCGTCACTCTCAATTGATGTTGTATCCAAATTACCATACATTCCAATCCGTTCAGGTGGTGATCTTCTTATCAAATGATTTTCTTTCAGAAGCCATTTGCCTTTATCTATCAATATTCCTTCATCTTCACTAGCCTGAATGCTAGGTTGACAATGTTGATTTGTTGATTCCTCTAAACAGTCATTAGTACAACTTGTCCCTTCTCCGTTAAGAGCAGATTTTGGTGTTGGTAAAGGAGTATTTTCTCTTCTCAATGTATTGTCATCTTTGTTTACTTTTACTGGATAGTCTTGTGGTGGTTGTGAAGAATGCGACATTTTCTCTGCAGAACAAGACATAGATTCTTGAGAAAAATAAATTATTTTTTCCCCCACTGCAGAGTGGAATCCTTCAGTATCTGCTTGAAACACTTTCGACATATAAGGAAATCCTTTTTGAAACTCAGGCTTAAATGAAGCTTCTGTCTTTCCATAGAGTCTTTCAATAGTTCTTTTTACATAGCCAGTATTATAATGTTTTTCAAGTGCTTCCTCCCCACTTTCATTGGTCAAGTCACTGGATGCTCTAAAGTTATAATCACTCTCTTCAGTATCTGGTCTGTAATCTGACCAGTCTGAAGTAGCAGGGCTTTTAAAGCATTTTTTGAATTGAGCAGTGTCAGAACACATTTTATTCTCCAGTTCTTCTACTTGCAATTTCTGTTCTTCTTCAGTCATGTCACATTCTGTAATTTGCTTTGATTCGTAACGAAATGATAATGGAGAGACTGTGGATAACCTCTCAGAGCTTTCCTCAGATATTTCTGCGTCTTCCTTGTCACCCTGTACAGAATAATCCTCATTATTATATTCTACAGAGGTTTCAGCATCTAGTGTAAGTTGGTTTTTTGGGGTTTTGTCAATATCTGCTGACTTTGGATCAACATCCTCATCTTCACTTTTATCAGTAGTAACAGACATGATGCCTTTTTCACCTTCTAACTCAGAAGTATCCTGATCTAAAATACAATTGTTATCATTAGAAGTTACACTATGAACTGTGGAGTTAGGTTCTACTGAAGATTCTGACTCTTCATTAATGAATGATGTATCCTGAGTTTTTTCATATCGGCTATCAGGAATTTCTTCATTTCTTTCTGATGCCTCTATAGCTGATGGAAGGCTACAAGTATTTGAATTAGTATTGGCATATTGACCATCTAGTTGTGTTTTGGGAGCAGTCATGTCTAAAGCCTCTGTTTCTTTACAAAGATCCCTCTCTATATCAAAACATCTTTCTGATTCCCCAATTAATTTTATGGCTTCTTTAGAATTGACACTGTCCATTGCAATACAAGGCTCAACTGATTNNNNTCTTCATGTTTTTCAGATATGGGCATATTCTCATGTGTGGAGTCCTGCTTTTCAAGTTCCTTCCTAAAGTGTAATAATTTATTTTCTGTTGATTGTTGGAGATGTGAGAAGACAGCCTTCAGCTCATCAGCTTGTTCTATAGTTGCAGTTTGTTTCAGACATTTTAACTGTGTAAATATNACTATGTCCTTTCTGCAGACCAAGCAAAGTAGATTGTAGCTCCTGCAGCAATATGCTAGACATGCAATTGTTCTGAACTTCAATTCCAATTTTCTCACTAACAATTGTGCAATCAGCTTGAACAGCAACTTCAGATCTTTTTCTTTGACATAGGTTGGTAACTTGAATGTCAACTTCTGCCACCTTTTTATTATTGTCATGTGTTTCATGAAACAAATGTAGCTTACTATCCTGATGAAATTCCGACTTTAGTGAATACTTGGCTTCTTCTACTATGGATGTATTAGAATGAATCAAAGAGTCAGTTTGTCTTTCATCTGAATCTTTGGCTGAATCTTCTGAAATTCTCAATTTACCAATAGGTTTTAATGGTTTTTTTGTTAGATTATCTTCAAGTAGATGTTTTTTTCCAGTTACATGCATGTTATTTGTGATAAATCTAGCTTCTTTTTCTGTAGAAGCATCAGTATTTTCTTTAGGAAAAGAACAGGAATTGTTTTTCTCTACTGTCATTTCTTTTTTCTTTATAGGGGGTAAGACAGAATTTGATAAAGAATTTTTCAGCCAAGTTTGGACATAGTTTTCACGTGAATGTTCAACAACCTCCTCTTGAAAACCCTCCTGGTTTAGAGCCTCTAGTGTAATGGTGCTCTCTGACATATTTATCTTATTTACACCTTTACCTAGATTTTTCTTCATTGCCTTTTGCTTTTTCTCTTTCTTTGATAACAAATGCTCCAAATCCTTCTTTGCTTTTTCTTTTTCAAAGCTAAGATTTTTTGGCACTTCTGAAAATGGCTTTGAAGTCACTGAAGAGTTAGGTGTCTGTTTGAAAGAACTGGTTATAAGATGTGCGCCTTCTTTCCCAGTACTAAATGTATCCTGACTGTGTTCAGATTCATAGTTTGAAACAGCTCTCATTAGACCATCTTCACTCTTTGCAGATGAAATTATACTACTTTTTTTGCCTGACTTTAATTTTACCTTGGCTAACTTCTTGTTATTACTTCTTTTTTTCTTATTAGATGATGATGTTCCATTTTGTTCCACTGAATCCTGGTGATAGAACTCATCTTCTGGATATATGGTTTTGTCTGAATTGGCAGAGCCATCACTGTTTTTTGCAAAGTATTCAGATCCTTTTCTCTGAGGCATTTCAGAATATTTATCCATAGCCTCTGTTGTGGACACCTGTGTGATTTGCAATCCTTCACTTTTAATTATCCCTGAAATTTCTCCATGCTTTTGATTTTCATACACACCTTGCTCCAGCAAGCTAGGTGATGTCCTTTTCTTCTTCTTCTTTTTGGAGAAGGATGATGCAGATTGGCTGTTCTCATGCTGTTGGTCTGTTGTCATCACAGATTCAGTTGTGGCACAGATTTGATTCTCACTTTCAGTAACAGTAGGAAAGAATCCAGTTGTTAAATTTACATTCTCCTCAGGACTCTTACTACATGGAGATGTCATCATCTTCGTCTGGCTATGTCCAGCACAGGCTGAATGCACTGAATCGTGAGTAATAGCTATTAAGTCAGCAGCTTGACATTTTAATTCTTCTTTTGACTGACATAATTCTGAATATGTAATGAAAGAACTTACTGATCTTTTTATTTGTTTAATATCACATGACCTATGTATGTGATCTGCTGTACCTGGCCTAGCTGTCTGGTAAGTTTTTGATGATGGCATGAAACCACTGATGTTAGCTTTGGAGGTTGATACTAAACTACTATATGCACTTTGCCCCACAACTGATTTCTCCAATATATTCTGTACCAACTCACCCTCATCAGGCATTTCTAATGTCTTCCTATTTGTGGTTTCCATTAACTCACTACTTTTGTGGCTTACTTTAAAAAGCATTTCTTCTTTTATATTTTCTGAAGAAAGCTTTAATAAACCATTGTCACTCATCTCATTAAATTTTGGATTACTGACACTTGACTTTTTTCTACTTGAATGAGCTACCATGCAATACTCAGATGTTTTTTCTCCATTCTCTATTTCCTCACTGTAGGAAAACTGTCCTATTGTCTTCTCTTGAACTTCTTTCTCAGATACCAAGGTGACACTCTCAACTACTGCTTTCTTTTGTCTAACACGCCTTGGCCCAGGGGTGGGAGGCCTAAAAAAGCGAGGCTTGATATTTTCCTCAGGTACATTGCCTATGTCTAAATCTGCAGAATTGTTCATCTCAGAGACACTACAATCAGCAGTTTTCAAACCAGATTCTGATTCTTTGTCTGACACTTCATCATTGGATTGCTGTAAGGAGTCTTCCTCTTCTTTATTGCAGCTCTTCAAAAATGAAGCATCTTTTGGATTTATACAGTCTGATGTATTTACATTGGAAGAACAGTCTTCCACATTCACTGCAGAAGAATTGCAAATGGAGATATTTTTGTCACCAGAAAGGCCAGCACGACTTACAGTGGTTGTCCACTTAATGGTTTCTTCCTCTTTAATTTTGAATCGAACTTTCATTTCCACTGTGATACTGCCATCTTGATTAACATGAACAGATTTCTCAATGTCATCTTGATATTGTGCCACAGGTAAGTCTTCACCAGTAACTGAGTGATTTCCTTCTATCACATTATGGCTGTCAAGAACATAGGAAGACTCTGAGTTGTTATCATTTGAGTTGTTATCATTGCTGGATCCTTTATCAGAGGAAACGGAGAATATCTGAGATCTCGAACTAGAGTCCATTTCAGCTCTCACTACCAATAATTACATTGGAAGAATACAGATTCATTCAGTAGAAAGAAAGTAGAGTAGACAAATACCAAGGATCCAGATGATGAGACAGCAGAAAGGCAACAAAGGAAGAGAAAAGAAGAAAGGAGAAAAATTAGTATTAAAGATGCTAATGAAGTGTGCCATTTTACATACTTCGATTTTTTTATTTATCTTGCATTAGAAAGTATAGAAAAAAAACCCATGGGTAATCTTGCTATTCATCTATGAAGTTTTGAGAGAAAGAAATATAAGAAAGTCTAAATAAAGAATTAAGCATAAGTACTTGTCCACTCAATTTTATTTCACAATAACTTCTTTCTAATGCCAGAACTATAGTCTTATTTGAAGCTCCAAAGCCTAAAAAAGTTACTAGATTATCTCATTTTATACTTATTTGAGAGCTGAGATTACCTTGAGCTTTTCAAGGGATTCACAGGCGCTCATTTGTTTACTTCCTCTTCATGCTTTAGTGATCATTAACATATCATTTTATATCAGTTCTTAAAGTTAAAACTAAAACATGTCAGTCAAGGTGAATATATATGTCCTTGGGCTTAATCTAACAATATACAGTACATGAGTAACTATTCTGTAATGTCACTGACACGTGAGGAAAGGGTTCATATGCAATCCTCGGACTGATCTTCTGTAAAGAAGTAAACTTGAAGTTCTTGAACTTGTAAAATCTGAACTTAAATCATGAATTCTGAAACACATTTATGTATCTGTGCTATAGACAATGGTGCAAAACTCAACAAAACCAATGAGAATACTTCTAGTCTTGAGTGATTTTTGAATATTGCCCAAAATGTGTTAGTATGCACAATATATATTCCCAGAATATGTTTTGATTACTCTGCAATAACTTGGGTCTTTTAAAAAAAGTTATCTCATCTCTCTCTCATAGTTGTTGCTGATGATTAGAGAGCTAAAAGAACATGAGATAAGAATAAAGTTTTGCTGTCTTCCAAGGTCATCTGCATGTGCAAGGGAAACAGTGCAGGTACACCCACACAAAGGTATGAACAACTGCCACTGATATCTAAATATATATATGATCCACCATTTAATAGATGGGTTTCACTTGTAAAAAACATTTTAACACATATTAATTATTAAATATCTATTTATTAATTATCTATCTTAATTATTTCTTGAATTTAATTTTGTTTGGTTTTTTAAGTCAAGACTCACATCAAGACTTTTACAATAATATATTACCATTACAGAAATATGTCTACAACTTCAGACAAATGGCCTTGCAAGTTTCTCAGGCATATGCTTTACCATGAACTGAATAAGAAACAAAAGTTTCTTATCTCACCTCCTCCATCTCAGGAAATGGAATTAGAACAAAGATGCTGAAACTTCATTTTCCATGCTTTCATATCATCAGTGATATCTCCTGCGCTTGATATTTTTGAAATCCTCACTTTAAAGTCAAAAAGAGGGTTGTTTTTTCCTCTGAGCTCTTGTGATTGTTAACTAAACTGTTAACTAAGAATTAGAAGCAGGAGATAATTAGATTCAGCAACTCAGGTTTTCTACAATTGCAAGGCTCAGTCTCTGTCTCGAAAAGTATGGGTAGATGTTTTTTTTCTGCAGAACTTTCATCCTCAAAATGTTCTTATTTAGTCTCTCTTGACTCATTATGTTATGTTCTGCAAACAGGTCTTAAACTGTGCAAGTCAAAGTACATGACGGCTGAAAAAACCCGATATTAGTAGCTTGGTGGGGGGATAATAAAGTGCAAGGAATGTGAATGGAACTCCCTCAAGCAAATGAAAATCAAATGTCTTATATATCATTATGCTCCAACACACTGTCAGGGTTACTGTGGAAAGTCCCAGTACAGTGACAATTACAGTGTTCCCTGGCTTCTCCAGTAGAGCACAAAGCTGTAGCAAGAGTAGAGAGTACCTCTGGATTAAGGAAGTTCCTGCAGACAGTACCTCAGCCCTACAGGATGCTCTAATGTCAGGAATTAAAGCTCTGGTGCTGCAACATTTAATTTCCCTTGACCTCAGGCTATTCATCTTTCCTGGCTTCTCTCCAAGAGTTCCTCATGTTCTTAATCATCCACTGGCCACTTCCCACTCTTCCTGACCTTATCAGTGGAGCAACTCCGTGTACTTGATGTACTTTAAAGAGAAAGTGCATATTTGTGTATCTTTTCCCAAACTTCTTTAAAACACATATGTATAACACCCATGAGGATATAGGAATAGACAACACTCTGTTTAGACAAAAGCAGCTTCAAAAATATGAATTTGTGAGTGGATGGATGCTATACTAGATTTCCTATTTATGTGGAGCATGCAACAAGGGAAGAAGAGTAAGTCATGACAAGCAAAACCTCCACTTGTTAAATTCAGAAAACTGAACAAAAGTTTTGCCCAAGCAATTCAATGAGAGCCTGAAGTAGCCTGAGGTTTTACTTTTACCACTGTTGTTATTAATTCTGACACACGCACACAAAATTAATAACAATGGTTATCAAGTGAATTAAAATCTATACTCATAGATTTTCTTCCATGTTCAAAGTCTGTCAGAAAAAATATGCATACTAGCTGAGTACTTACCAGAAACTTGCATTTTAAAAAGAAAATTAACACTTTGATCTTTCATAAGCTTATAGAGGAGTCACAGCAGATATAAGCAGTTTCAGCTGGCCTTTCTGAATATCCTTGATCCTAGTAAGATTGTCACTGTTTATGTCTTATGCTGAGGGAGATAAACAAATTAATAAAATACAAATTAATTCAAAGAACTTACTCTTTTCACTTTCTGACTTGGCATTTGCTTTTGGGTACACACGATTTCCAATTCCAAGCAATTTAGCAGGCCGCAAATACCCAAGAGATTCATAATTGCTTGGTTTAAAAGGCTCTCTCCCTGCTGCGACTACAGCTCCAGAGCACAATATCAGGGCCTGAAGATTAGGAACCTGGAAAAAAAAAAAGTAACATTAAATTCTCTGCCTTAGTAACCACCAAAAAATAATGTAAGAGATTTATCCCTTTCAAGCTTTAATATCTTCAGTTCTTAGTCTCTACATTCATTTGCAGCAGACTATTAAATATGTATCACAGCAGAGAATTAATTTTTCAGTTCCTATAAAGCAATTCCTACTTCTGTGCGGATATATCTTGTTATATAAATATAGTGGATAATTACTTCAAGAAGCAGCTTGGATCCATATCAAAATTTTCTTAAAATTTAAGTGTTTACACATGTAATTTTGTTCCATTGTTGCATAGTGACTGTTCATAGTGATGAAATACGAATGTGCATTTGGGAGGTATACATATAGAGACATACTTGGAGGATAAGTTCAGAATACAGCACAAGCAGTTGACTAATACTTCCACAAAGGAATAGGACACCATCACAGAGCATTATACTTTGGAAAAGACCTCTGGAGGTCATGTATTCTAACCCTCTACTCAAAGCAGATCTGACTGGATCAAGTTGCTCAGAGCCTTGTCTGACAGTTTTGAATGTATGTTCCAAAATATATTGCAAATTAATGCTTACAAACTTATAGGTAATATGGATATTTTCCCAACTTAATACACAATTTCAACAAGTGAAGGGTAAAGGGCAGATTTCTTTTGAACACTCTTTCTAGATACCTGCTAAGTGTAACCACAAGTGTTTTTCTGTGGTTAAAAAATGGACAGAAAAAAATGCTGAGATAAAATTATACAAAGAGCACACAAGACTAACATCTGAATTATTAGTGCTGCACCATCTGAGTTTAGAGGTACAGAACCTGGTCCATGGTTTGAAAACCATTATAAGCAACCACTTGTCAGAGTTCCAAGTCATTAATGGCAAATCACTCTGCATTTGTGCAATCATAAAAATACATGTGGGTATTAGATGCTACTTATCATGTCCTAAAACAAAAATCCCAGATAAACAGCATTAAGAATAAAGGAAGGTTTTGTATAAATGGATAAGAGTATAGAATTGGGAGTATGCCTGAAAGAGGCCTGTGTAAGAGAAATAAGTGTTTTTTCTTTTGCCTAAAATTAAATGTGTATGTGTCCTCACTATCTTGTCTCTGTTCCCAACATTCCAGTATACTTCCTCCAAGCTGGTAGCCCTTCTAGAAAGTAAACAAATGAACTTAGCACATCTGATCATACATCAGAACCATGTTTCAAGCTCATGGTGGATATAATTTTTTTTAAATTTAAAATAATCTAGAAGAAATAATTAAAAAGTCAGTACTCATCCATATTCTCACCTTTCTGCCATCAGTGGTATAGAGTTTTGCAACTGGATACTGCATTAACTCACTCATATAATCCAGGAAAGCCTCAAATGTTTGTGTATTTTTCTTTCCCAAAACTATGGTGCGCCTAAGTCTTACATCCCCATTTTTGAAAACAAGCATCTTTTTGGGAGTTGTTATCCTGCTTTCTCGATGGCCAAACCCATCCTCATTCTGCCTTGCTAATTGCACAGCTCGACGACGAGCGCTGACGGGCCTGCTGATTTGCCAGGGCAGTGGCTTTTTGCTGGCCTGTTCCAGGTTGATGGGCTTCATTTTCCTCTGATGGGAGCAAATATAGGATTTTCCATCTTCCAGATCCTCCAGATTGGTGACGCTGTGTCTCCCTCTTGGTGTACTGATATTCCTTACTCCAAAAGGTAGCGGGACACGTTTGGATAAACTATCCAGCAAGGCATCAAAAGTCTTGTAAGACCTGCTATTAACTACCATTTTGATTCCATTAAACTGGGGATCTCCACTTTTGTAGAAACAAATCCGTTTTGCCACAACGGGTTCAGTAACATTGAAATGGCGCGTGGACAAACTCTGCTCACTCTCGGAGGAGTTCGGGTGATTCACCGAGTAACTACTTGAAGGTGTTTCGCTCATCTTGACAGCAACCTGCAAGAAAGAGGAGATGGACGTAAAACTAAAAAAATATTATATACATTTTGCAAGGTGCAGAAAGAGGATTTATAAGAAACCAACAGCAGCATGTTGTGCCAAAAATCATTGGATTTAAATGGATTCAAGCTGTTATCACTAAATTTCACAAAGACTCCAATACTGTCAGATTAAGTTAGCATAGCGCTACTTGCAAGTATTCCCAAAACTCTCCAATGTAATTTCAAATCCCTTATCATTTTGGTACAAGAGACCTTTTCTTAGAAGGACCTTTTTCTTCTTTGTCAGTCCATCCTTTCTTGAGCATGAAGCTAATGACATTTCAAATTTAAGATATTTATGAAAAGTCCTTAGTAGGAGGGAGAAATTTGTGGTTTGGTACGAGGCTTTTTTAGGCAAAAATAGCTAAACTGAAAGACAATGCAATTCAGTCTGATCTTACATACCAGTTTCATACCAGGGCAAAACCATGGCAGTCAGAGAAAAGTCTCCTAATTTACAGCACTGTAATCTATACCATAATAAAGCCCAAAAAGTGTTAAAGTTTTATCATCAATTGACATATTATTTGTTTTTCTATTACAAGTTTCATATCTCACAATGTATATCTACTACAACAGTCGCATTTATACTGAGAGAAAAAAAGCTACTGACAAAATAAGGCATTTTAGCAAAAGAAATGTCTTTAAGTCCCTCAAAAAGACACAAAAAAATCAGGTATTCTTCAGGAGAAGCAGCCTTGAAATTAAAACATTTAAATACTGGTCTTATAAACAACAAATTATTTCTGACAACCATATTGATAGCCTTCAGGCTTGTAAATAGAGCACCAAACTTTCCATTTTAATCCAATCTAAATATAGATACTATGATGACAACCCTTTAAGTGACTAAAATAACATCTTAATGATTGACTTGCTTTCACTGGAACACAGGGTAAAATCTTTCAACTAATTAGCCTCAAGGAAATAGTTTTAGTGGACTTTTACTAAAAAGCTATATAGCAGCCTCAGGGAACACTTGTCATCAAAATAAAATAAATTAAAATCTTTGGTTATGTAATCTTAATATCGCTGCCATTTTGGGTAATGGAACAATCTCTGGCTACCATATATTTTTCATAATGAAGCTATGGAAAACAGTATTCTGATTATTTTAATAGTGCATATATCAGTTCTGAAGTTGATAAGAAAATGTTATATTTCAAGACAGTAAAGGTTCAAATAAAGTCAGATTTGATAAGATTTTTTCTTACTTCGTTCTTACAGCTTTTCCAATATTGCACTTCTTCAGCTCAGGTTTTGGCTTCACTAGGAGTTAATTATTTTGAACACTGATCAGAACACAGGAAGAAATGTCTCCTTATAGGACATAATTTATGCTGTCAAATATACTCCTCTAAGTGCTAAAACTAAAAAATAGCCAAACAGGACTGCACAAGAATGCTGTACTCTAAGATTGATTTGCATAATCACAGTTCCATTTAAAATAAGTAAATAAAATTTAAAACCTAAAAAATGGAAAAGAAAAAAATATTTTAATTAAGGAATATGAAAGAAGAAGTTTTCAAGATTGGCTGCAGCAAGTCATATAAACCAGCTACTGAAATGTCTTGCTTTCTGTACGAGGGAGGAGCTCCACTTCAACTGAAACCACTGAGAGCTACAGTTGTTCATCTTTTTTGACATATCTGCTCATTAACTCAGTAAATTTTCACTATACTGCTAAACTGAGAGTTTGACAGGTGAGTTTAAACTAGGGACACAATTTGAACCAGACATTTTATGCTGCATGTGTCATTCTGCTTAGCTGGATATGCCTAGAGGAAATCTATAAGGTAATTTTTGTTGCTAGCTGCAACACAAATGTTCCCACTCTCTTTGCAGAGCAAATGCTTACTCAAGTGAGAGCAGCAATGACAGAAGTTCTTGAGTGAACTGAGTGTCATTGTTACTCCATTTCAGCCGGCCAAGTCTGGAGTTTGAGAGTCCAGTCCAAGATCTCTGGGGGAAAAATTTATTGCCAACAATGGCCAGAGAGAGAAAAACTAACAGAGACAGCTCCTCAGCTACTGCCTGCTGTACTTCCAACACTTTGTAAAAATGGAGTGGAATTTCTTCTAACTGATTTGATTAATCACTCTTACAAGAGATAAAATAGGTGGATTTTCTCCTGAGACCAGCGACATTAATCACTTTGGAATTAGCACCTCAGAAGCTGTTCTAGATATTTGCGCTTGTGCAAAACATTTAGTTACATAAGCATCAATATTTGGAAGAGAAATACAACATATTTAACATTAAGATAATTATTAAACTTAGTCTTGACATTGTGGAAATACTGAAATCCAAGACAAAGAGGGAATATAGATATCAAGAAAGAAAAAAGACACATTTCAGTATAAACACAAAATAATTTGAATGTACAAAATTAACTAAGAAAAATAAGTTTTCCTTAGCAAAATGGATGATAGACCTTTATTTGGCAAACCGAGTTCTAGTATTCATTTTAATAGAAAAATTGCTTCTGCATCTTTGAGATTCCTTATAATTACATTTTATAAATAGAAAACATTTCAACAATGAGCAATCAACTTATTGTAGAAGCTACTTTTTCATACTACAGGCCACCACAAAATATCTAATTTTATCATAAACATATTATCAATTTTCATATTTAAATGATATTTTTCTAAAATTAAGAAAAAGCTGATATTACATGAAATAGAATGCTTATTAAGATATTTTGGTGAGTAAAATGTTGAGAAAATTATTCTTCAAGAAGAGCAAATCAGAACTTAATCTTTTCCCTGCATTCTATAAACAAAACCCCTCATGAAACATTTATGCACAAAGTTAAATTCTATAAACACACTAAGTGGAACACTTTGTTCTAAATACATAAGAATACCTTCAGTGCCATACAGCTGGTAAGTATTGCATATAATTTTATCATACTCACCCACAGTCCTATGTAAATAAAAGAGAGTATACCTTGTTTTCAGAGATTTATAAATTGTACATGTGGTTATCTATGCCGCATGAAACAACATCCTTAGTCTTATTCCAAGTATGCTCAGCCAGGAAAAACGTCATAATCCACTTGGTTAATCTCAGCTACTGTGAATCACCAGACCAGGTGCACCACAGGCAGCCACTGTTCAGAGCAGAATGTCTAACATCTCATCCAGAAAGTCCTCTTATATGATGTTAAAATACTATTTACCTATTAATAATTTCATTTGCATAATTTTCTATTTATTTAGATTGCTCAAGAGAGTCACATAACAATATAAAATGCAATTTTGGGGGGGTTATATAGGTTATCTAATCTACCATTTTGTCAGAGAAGGTTTATATCCAAACTAAATTCTTTAGTGATAAAAATTTTTAATATGATAAAAATGGAGCTTCTACCACTCACCTTCTGAGACTATTAACTACCTCTAATTAGTAGCTACCCCCCTAATTCTTGCTTTTGTTCATTCACTTCCTCAAGTTGATTCTCTTTGTGCTAAAGATTCCTCCATATTTTTCTCTATTCAGATAACACAATGAAAATAGTTCCACAGTTTCTCTAACAATAGTTAGTAAAACATGACAGTCTGAAGGGGTTGTGTCATCCATGAGGCATTCTTTATCTCCACATGTTGGAAAAAAAGGCTATGACTATTAATGTATATGAATATAGATCAGGAAGAAATAGGAGTATTACATTTAACAGTATTTTAGTTATGCCATGGAATGTGTAATTATTTTTTTTTTCAGTGGAAATACTATGTTCCCAGGTGATAAGTGTTCCATCTAATTGCCACCAGATGTATAATCTGATTTGGAGCTTCTTTGCTTAATCAGGATTACACCAAGCTCTCAAACTAGCTGTGTAGAACAGTAACAAAAACATTGCTCAGTAAACACTACCACTACATGCTGTAATGAGTTTTTAACTAGTCTCCTTATTAGAGAATTTAGCATTTATAGAAGTTGCAAAATACCACTTCAGTTCCACTTTCATAAGATACATAGATACAAAGATTAAATTATAATGTTGCACAGATATTTTGCTATAAACATTTCTTTTTAAAATGATAAAATAATATAATAATTTAGTTCCTTAATATATTTTAGTTAATGTATTCTAGTCAGTCTTCTGTTGTTTAGACCTGTTCAGAAGATGAACAAGTGCAAATTCTATTCTGATGCCTTAAAACTAAACTGCTTATAACAGGAATTTCTATTGGGTTGGATTTCCCTACAGTGTAGGATTTAAAACACAGTTGCTAGCCTCATTAACTTTCCAGTGCATGCAAAGAGACTTTCAATAAACAGCTAATCCATCAGTGGCTTCCATGTATTACTAGAACTGGGGACTCAAGAGATCATATTGCTGGGACCTGGTGAAGATGACAATCAAGTGCCACCATTTGACAGTGTAAATGCCTTTTATTTCTCTAAGACTTCAAAAGGCTTGCATAACTGTCCAGATATATGTAGCTTAAAGGCCCACTGCACTCATACTACAAACATTAATTTATATTCTGAAAAGATAGAATTATCAGCTTTATAGTAAAAATAGCATCAATAGAATTACGCTTTATTCAGGCTTAAAGTTAACAAGCCATGAAAAATATCATCACTGTCCTAAAGCAGTCAATATTGACACAGAAACACCTTTCATCCATTCATGTGGGCAGCTTGGCTGACATCCATGGAATTATTAAAACTTTGCAATAAGAATTTAGCCTTAATATCTGGAGAACAGTTGTTCTTTATATATAAACCCTTTCACAAAGAAAAAAAATTGGGTAATACAAAATTAGTCCAGAATACTGAAGCAAGCAAAATCAGGCCACATGAGAAAACATATCACTGATTAAAATTGTAATGGCAAGCACGTTTATAATATTTATGAGTTGCTGTTATTCTCACTTTTAAATGACAAACCTGTTTATCTCCCAAACATCTTCAGTTCTGGATTCTAATACTAAATATTGCACTTAACCTGTACTCAATATCCCTCCTGGTCTTATTTTTTCAAGGGTTATTGACTGGGCAATAACTGAAATAATGACCATATCACTGTGACACTGTCATTAAGTTTCAGTCAGAGGTCTTGTCTCTCCCTGAAAAGAAGCCAAAAGAAGAAAGCTCATGTTTGACTCTTCGTGAACATAGTGCCAGATAAGTACAAAGGATCTACTCTAATGACTGCAGGCATCAGTGGAAGTTTCCTTTTTTTTTTCCCCCAAAGGTTGTCCTCTAGTGAGGCAGTGGAAGAGACATGGCCAGTTGAAGCTCCAGTGCCTGCAGTTACCTTGCAACACCACTCTATGAGGAAAAAAAGCCTAAGTCCAGCACTGTAAGCAAATACAACCTGTTGAGTTCAGCCTAACTTGGGCTGAACCAAAGCTCAAGCGGAAGTTTTCAAAGTCAAAAGTTTCTGACTCCAGAATTCTTTGTATGAGACCAGAAAAATACAACATCAAAATAATTGTAACGAGTACTTCTATCACTACGCTTCCTGATTTTGAACAATTACTCCTCCTTTTCTATGGACTTTGCTTCAGTAACTTAACTGATTAAATGCTACTAGTACCTAAATGCAACCTACACTTTCCACCTCCTCCTACAAGTCCTCAGTATTTCTCAAGACTGTTATCATACCTAGGAAACTGATGCTTGATAAAGAAGTATGTTAGCAATTACATTTGCATGTTTGCTGATACATTCCTTTTTCACTAGTAGATATTCAGCATCCCAGGTTGAGAAACATAAGCAACCTTTTCTGCAGCATTATCCTGAGTGGGAGCAGAGTCAGAGCCGTGTGTGCGATGAGGACTTCCCTGCCTGGCAATCCTATGGCCCTTGAATGACACCCTTTGTTTAGCCAGGGACATATGGAGCAGCAGTTAACACTTGAGTGTTTTTATCGTTCACGAGTGAGTCACTTCTTTAGAAAGGGCAGCTGCTACACCAGTTAAACTATCACTGTTGGTCTCATGCCCCAAGAAAATGCTGATAACGTGCCTTATACTTCCAAGTCCCTGCAACCTCTTATAATTCTGTTTTGGTTTTTTTTTTTTTTTTTTTTTTTTTTTTTTTTTTTTTTTTTTTTTTTTTTTTGTTTTTTTTTTTTTTTTTTTTTTTTTNGTTGGTTGGTTGGTTGGTTGGTTGGTTGGTTTTGTTCGTTGGTTTTGGTTTTTTTTTTTTTTTTTTTTAATTGGACTGCTCAGTAAGGTATGCAAATAGGAAACTGCTATCAAGCTAAAAAAAAGGAAATTTTCACATTAGAAGCAGGGGCCTGAGTTAAGTTCACTTCAGTGTGCTTGGCCTGTTTACATCCTTTCCATCAAGGCTTTCCAAAAAATGCGGCACTATTAATATGTTACTACTGATAAGATTTTGAACCATCACATTACAACAGCATTTTACTATTTGATATACATGAACTTCTTATCAAGTTAATCCTCACAGACTTTTATTCATTAAATTCTCCAACAGAGATTTGATAACCAACAGCTGAGGATGCAGAATGAGGAAAAAAAGTATGCCTCTAGGGAGGAAAACAAAACAAAATAAAACCAGAGCTCAGTTTTTAAGAGAACTTTGCTTGAATGGTTAGCTGAACTGAAAAACTGTTTGTGTTGTTCTGATTTTTGAACACCACTAGATTTAACTCAAATCTGAATACCCGTTTGTATTCAGTAGATAGATTCCTCTGGGAAATTTATGACCTTACAGAAGTAAAAATTAACCCATCATCTTTAAGTGAACTAAAATTTTAATTCTGGAATGTATAGCCTGTCTCAGATTTAAATGCACAACCATTCTCAGATTAGTTTTCCTTATTTTCTTGCCTCAGATATATTGAACCATCTACACTTACCTTCTCTTCTGTGGTATATACTAACTCAAGGGAAGAGTCAGCCATGTTCTCATTTTTTTTCTGAGTATGAACAGCTGAAAAAAGAGCCATGCTAGACAGCATTTTTATTTGCTTACATTACATTTACACAAGTCACTGCAGTGATATGCAAATGTATATAGAGCTGCTCAAATTCTTTAAACAGGATAAAAAGTGACTAGAAATTTTTCCATATCCCTTGTTTTCTTCCTTTGCAACATTTTAAAAATTTCTTTTCTTCTTTGAATATTTGTTTTCATGACCCTTGAAGCCCTTTCACAAATTAATAATGCAGTCGTCTGTGTACCAACCTTAACACACCACGATTTGTAAAATAATCATGTTAAATAGCTGCAACTCTAATCAGTACTGTCAACTTATTAAAGATTGATTTCTTACTGTATTGGTCATAAAATCTTAATGTTTCACTGAAAATTTCATTTATTAAGACACCTAGGGTTGTCACACAATCTCTTTTTTATGACTTTTTTTTTACCTTCCTTGTATTTCTTAACAATCTGTTAATTTATAACTATTATTCTTTGCATCTCCCAAAGATCATGGCCAAAGAAAAAGATTAAACTGGCAGTACACGAGTTCCCTGGTCAGGCTATCACCTTATCTTGCCATTTGCCTCAGTTTGTCTACTTGAAATTCCATGCAATGGCCTTGCCAACTTTCCTATTTTGTGGAGACATTGTGAATCATAAACTAAAGAAGTCTCCAGCAGGATAAGTGACTATGAGGGACAGACCTTTTGGTTCCTTCTGGAGGATGTCATAAAACCTTTTGCTAGGGTCTGGTCTTATTTCCTTAGATATTTTACAGTTTCACCTCCTACAAAATTAAAGTAAAAAGTTTTAAAGTAAAAAAAATTAAACATCTTCAAACACTTTCTCTGATCTTCTGCCTATTCCTGGAGGTGCCCAGGCTCCTGAGGCTCCCAAATTTCTAACAGTACAGCTTTGCTGCTGGGCACGTGTACAACTATTCCAGTTCTGACAACACTAAGCTGCTTAATGTCTTATCTTTGGTGCAATGCACAGCTCGTGACTGCTTTGCCAATCTTGCCTGGAGAAACCTGACCATCCCCTCTCACAGCCCAGGCAGCCAGCTGTCGCTGTCCTCCATTACTCTGGCTAGCAGTTAAAGAGCTCTCTTTCCACTCCAGAGATCCAGTTCACTGCCTGATTTAGAGCAAGGATTTTAGTCCATATACCTAAGCCTGCAAGACAGTGAACCAGCTCAGTGCTCCTCCTCCTCCTGTCTAGGTTGTGTATAAGAACAGGCTGATGAGTTCACAACATCTAATTCCATAACAGGCCTCGCAGATCCAAATGCCCAGTGGCAAGACACACCCAATTTTAAGCCTTGGTTTTGATACTCATTTCTTTGACAGACATAAAAACAGTGTCAAATATAAACCCCCCACATCTAAAGTCTCTATATCTGCCCAGGATTCAGAAGCCAAAACACTCAAGTCAAATCTGAGTGTGCCTGGATGAAACAACCCAAACACCTCCAGGCGCTGTATCACTGTGCCTGAATCCCCAGTACAAGTCCAGCTCAGTTGTGTTAACTGTAGGCACAAGCAAGAAGATCTGAGAAAATACAAGTACTACTGACTTTTATTTGGCTGTAGCATTAGATGTAACAAATGGAACTAAATATATTTTCCTAGTATCCAGCCAGGATTCCCACACTGAGATTAAAAGCAGAAGTCAGTCACCACTTCTGTTACTGTAACTCTCCAAGAGAATTGGTTTTGCCCTTTCTGCATTTACTGTCACTTACATGTAAACATTATAAGCAGATATTTCTGCATATGCATGTTTATGTCCAGCTAGGTATGAGAAGATAACTACACCCACAAAGAAGCTCTACTCAAATATCTTCAATTATTTTTATACATCTTAGATTAAATAATCATTTTCAGGTGTCTTTCTTGTATATTCGCAGACCTGTTGTTTCATCTAAACTCCCTCATATGCTGAACTGATGTTTTGCTAAAGGATCTTATACATACATTAAATTTTGAGCCAATTAATCCATTGTTCATTCTTTTAATGAAGATTTCCAGCCTCTATTTCTGCATTATAATTTTGTCATAGTGCTTGTTTCTAATCTCAAATAATACTAAAAAATGACAGTAGATTGATTTTTTAATATATACTCAATAAAAAATAGAAAGGCAATGTCCACTTCCTTGAAAAAAAATCAAATCATATTAGATGTTATCACCACCAATTCTCCATATATCAATCTTTTCCCTTGTCCAAATGAAGACCCGTATGTTTTCAATTAATTTTTTTCTACACATACTGAGGAAAATTATACATTAGCAGAACTTACTAGTTCATTTTAATTAAATGTTTACTAGCAAAATTATGTATTTTTATTTAATAAAATACTTTTGCATTGAAGCTATTAATTTTTAATCAAGTTATAATTTAATTACTGAAAGACATAAAAATATTTGCTAGTAGGAAGTCTGTGAGATGAATACACGACCAGAGTGGTAAAGTATCATTTCTGTTTCCAAGTTTTTTCAGTAAAATATAGGAAAGACTACTCCAAGTTGCAACATGTGAGACACTGATATTAGACTAGATAAAATATAAAAATTTTATTAAAAAAAAAAAAAGCATACATTGGCCAAGTTAAAGAATAGGTGATCTTTTATTTCTCTGTCTTAAGCAAATTTAGTCAAATCGTGTACTCTTTTCTTGACACAGATAAAATCCAGGACATATAATTTTTAATGGAAAGGATCTGTCCACGTTCCATTTAATGGAAAGGATCTGTTCATCAGACTGAGTCCCACACAGATCCCTGTTGTGTTTCTCCTGTGATAAAATATCAGAAAGCCAAGAAAAAGTAGATGAGTTAGAAGACAAAGTATCACCTATCATTAAAAATGAAGGAGAAGTCAGTGATGGAAAGGCCTGGCTCTCAATACAGGTTTATAATTTTTCTGCTTCTGCATTGCAGTAGAAAGTTGACATGTTTTCAAGCTTCCTTCCTCTTACTTTTATTATTCTTCACTTGAGACAAACAAAACAGTCCTTCTTTCTCACATCAACTAGTTTTCTAGTCAGGCTCTTCTCAGTGATGTCAACCAAGAGAGAGGCGACAGGCAGAAACTGAGGCACAGGAAATTCTACCTGTATATAAGAAAGGACTTCTCTACTGTGCAGGTGGCCATGCACTGGAACAGATTGTCCAGAGAGGTTGTGGACTGTCCCTCACTGGGGTGTTCAAGAACCATCTGGATGAAATCCTGTGCCATGTGCTCTAGGAGCAGGGAGGTTGGTCCCTCCCCACCTGACAATTCTGTGATTCTGTGAATGTGACTGCAGCTGGAAAGGAGGTATACTCAGATGCTCCACTCCCCTTCAGGATACAGCTACACTATTTTGTACTACACTGTGAAATGTATTTATGCTGTTATCTTCACTCTACTGAATATTGAGAAGTTTCTATTTTTAAATTATTTTCCAAATTTTAAAGTTACAGTTATTAATTTTTAAAATTTTGTTATTGTCCCTTTATTTCTTGACAATTTCAAACATTAATTAAGAAAAAATGCTCAGATTTTCAGATCATACTGAAGGAAAACAGTATTCTTATATTGATCTAATACTTGCTAAAAGGATGCTGAATCAGGGAAATATATTCAGATCAATTCTTGAAACCTTTTGGTAATGACTTATCACAGTGGCAAAGAAGGCATGCTTTATAGTAAAATATTGGCCACGCTTCCATAGGATTCTAAAGGCACATTTATGCAATTACACTTTTCTTCAGAAGAGCAGTAGCTGACACTTGCTTTTTGCAGGCACAGCCAGTGCTGTCTTCAGAGAATCAGAAGACAGCACAAGGCCTTAGAGAATGGAAAAAATAGAAAACTCCTCAGAAATACAAAACCCCCTCCAGAGCAACCTCTGCTTAGAATCACAACCCTGGTGGCTTTCTCTTGGAGCGCGTCAAGAAAAGAAAGCAACTTGCAGAAAATTTTTGAATGTTACTGAAACAAACCAGTAAATTTTTGCAAAATCACCTCTGATAAGGTCACCAGGCAAGGTCAACCCTTGGCAATCCCTCCTGTGCCGTGACAGAACAATGGGCCCTCCCCTCGGAGCGAGCGGGCAGGCGCAGGCTCTGCGGCTCCGTCTGGGCAGATAAGCAACCCCTGTGACTTCAAATAAATCACAGAGAGCGGAAAGAGTTCTGTCACATAGGTCTCTTCTCATGTTTTTCTTAGCAGACTGCCACAGGGAAATACTCAGATGCTGAAGGATGTCTGTTTACGTAGAAGAGACTGATCTAAAAAGAAGTGACATACTATAATCTGGTCACGCGAACTGTCTCTTAGCAATTAGACTGTCTTAGTGGTTTAATGTTATTTTAGGCCTAAATTTTGCTTTTGGAAAGAAGACTTGCTGCTTGAAAAACACAGTACATGTTATGCCACATCATCCATACACTTATGACGATATCAGAGGCTATTAAAGTCATTGCATCATTTTTGTAAGATGTATAACCTCAAGCTGAACTGATTTACTCCTTTGCCTTTTTAAACTACAGAGTAAAAGAAAATGTAATATTCCTTGTTCTGAGTGTTTTCTGGATACTAGTCCTTAACTTTTATCTCCTTTCAGAAACTGAGGGTAATGGAGCTGAAAAATAAGATGCCACTACAGAGCTAAAAACCAAATTTTCATTTAGATACTTTTTTCTTTTTATTGCCACTGATATCCCTTAAACTGCAGATTTTCTTAGGATTGTCTCGGACTAAAAAATAAATTGAGAGATAATTCCCAGTACACATTAAGTTGTTTATGCTGAAATAAGTAACAACAAACTTGTTTGCAACTCAAAAAAAGTTCCCTGTTAAGATGTAATGTAAAATAGCTGCAGAAACAAGAAAGTAAGATGAGAGAGTACTAAGAGTACAAAGTAATAGCAACGTGTGTACACTACAAAACGAGCTAATTCAAATTAGGCTCATTTTTATTTGTGAGAACCATTTCTTCCAGCTTGTCAAATTAATGTGCTAAACAAGAACCATACCTAAGTTCCCCCCACACATGCACATCCCATCAGGCCCTTAATTCTCATTATTTTGCTTGAATTTTACCACTGTTTTTTGTCCTTCCCCAAAGCAGTGGTGCACTTCCTTAATTTCAAATACATCAGGGTTCTGTTGAACTGATACATTTTACGTTATCTTTCATATATCATCAATAATTCAGTATCATTCTATATTGCATGTGCTCCCCATCGCATTACATACACTACACAAATATGCAAGACATATTTGTTTCTATTATCAATTCAAGTGGGACAGAATTGTAAATCTCTAAGTTGGAGAACAGAATCATGGAAGGAATAATAATGACTCATAATTGATCAGCTTTCAAAAAGCATATTTAATACCTAGTAATAACAATCCTTTTAAAAGGACCAACTGTTTATATATGTGCACTCAGAATAAGACAGACAGACAAACTGTTATCAGATAGTGAAAGGGCTTTTCTTTCTGTCAAGTTCAAAGTTTTGTTACTTCCACAGTTGTCTCAGACAATGTTACCTTTTATATCACATAGCAAAGATATATTCCCTGATTTATTTCTAAAAGCACTATTGTCAGGGTTGCAGGTAGACAAGCTCATGCACTGGGTACCCATGTCAAGAGAGGAATGGGAGGAGGCTGAGGCTGCCCTGTGCTGGACACAGGTGATTCCTGTCAGCTCCAACAGGCCGAACACAGGACACAGATGAGCCCATCATGTTCATATATCTGTGATAACACATTTAAGAAAAGAAAAACGTTCTGGACAGGCAGGGGAGGAAGAACAAAAGGGAATGAGAAATGGCAGTGTAAGCACCAATGCAAGAGAAGAAGGAGAGAAGGCACTACAGATGCTGGAGCAGAACCTCCCCTACAAGCCCTTGAACAGCCCACACTGAAGCAGAGGTCTGAACGTGGGCTGGCAAGACCTCATGCCAGAGCAGTTTTTTCCCCTGTATGACTGCAGCTCGTGGAAGAACCCACACTAGAGAGGAAAGGTATCAAATGGAAGAGACTGAGAGGATCTGCTACAGACTGACTGTGCCCATCCCTATCCCTCACTGTACTGTTTGTGGGGCAGGATCTGAGAAGTGATGTTCCACCTGGAAGAGGGAGAGAAAAGATGCTGTTTTGTTTTATTGCTTGTCTTTGTTTCTCACTACCTGAATCTATTTTCATTGGCAATACATAAAATTCATTTTCCCCGAGTCAGGGCTCTTTTACTCACTACAGTAATTGGTATGCAATTCTCTAACTTTATCTCAACCCACCAGTTTCCTCATCCTATTTTTTCCCTTGCCCCCTGAGGAGCAGTGGGTGTGCAGCTGGGTGGATGTTTGGCTCTTAGCAGTGGCTAACCCACTGCAGCTCCCCAGGAGAAACACAGATCCCTGAATTCAGAAACTGCATCTCCTAGCTTGTGCAGCTCATCTAGATGAAAATCAAGGTGTTTCATGAGAATTACTGCCTCATAAATATTCCTTTCCTAAACACAATGCCTGCTAGCAGCAGATGTAGATAAGGGACAAATAAGGCTGAAAATACTTTTTGCTTTAGTTATCTTCAAAGGATTCAGAGCTAAAAACCTCACTCTTATAATAGGAAATCTTTAGTCAGAGCAATATTTCCCTTGGTGCTGGTTGATTTCAGACAACCTGTCCACAAACTGACACAAACTGTGTCCTTTGCCCAAGTAATCCCATTCAAGCAAATTAAACTAATACTGCGACCAACGGTTTAAAACTCAAAGTTGTCTATTGAAACTGCTCAGACGAAATTTGGTTTAATGCATTTGAATACTTAACATGCTCAAAAAAAATAAACTGTCAAATAACTTTTTTTGCTATTTTCTAAATGAAATTTCTGTTCTTTGCTTAGGTGACACTCTTATTTTAGAAACTTACCATATGTTTAAAGTGGTAAAATAAGAAAATATCACAATCAAAATAACATACCAAATCATTTAAATGAAATATTTTGAACTGATCAGAGCTTTTTTTCTTGGTTGGTGCCCGACTTTTTTTCTCCTTCTTTTGAGACTCTAACTCTGGATTCACAGAAAATGAGGAAAAAAAACCCCAACTGAAATCTCAAAAATGTTTGCATGATGGGAAAAGGTCATGATTAGAATTTAACAGGAAAATCAGCATTATGATGACATCTTAAAAAGCAAATGCAGTTTTTTCTAACATTCAAAACATGATAAGAACTGCATAACTGGGAGCTTGCCACATGGCAGCTGATATAAGTTGGCTTTACTCTCCTTGAAGCCCTTCATGGACTTGTAGCGAATTACAACAACAGAAGATCAACTGGATCTTTCTGTGATATTATAAGCATGCTGTTCAACAAATATCTACAAGCAACTCAATGCTACTGATACATGAAATAGCAAAACATTACTTTGGGAGTGCACAGGTGTAGCAACAGAGATGCTCAAAAGAAAGCCAACAAACATTATTCAATATTAAAAGTACTTCTTTGAAATTATTAGTGCACAGCGTCAAAAGAAGGATTAATATGCTGATAAAGAGTAATGTCTCCTTTATACTAAGTGTGTGTCAAATCACTGCTTGAATCCTTTCCTCCTCACAATGATGTCAGTAATTAGCCAATATACTTAAATTTTAAAAAGCAACTTTTTCTGTTCAAAGAAAATTGAGTTTAAGTTAACATGAAGTCACTGCATCTTGCTCAGTTCAGGATACTAATGTGAAGTCAATGGACAAATGCAGAGAAAAAACTTTTTCAAAAAGTTTATGAAGAAGTATTATCATTGCATTACATATGCTTTTGTTCTGTTATTAGTGTCCTAAAGTAGAAACACCTATAGCATAGTAAAATATTCACAAAAGAAAGGCTAATATCAAAACAAGGTGCCTTGCAGGGACAGAAAAAAAAAGAACCCTGAGAGATCTGTGACATGAAGGAGCAGCTCTGTCCATTCTAGGCAGGCAAAGCTAAAGTGAGTTAATTTCAACAAACAGAAACACTGACGCAAAAATATGCATAAGGAAAGCAAGTCCATTTGACTTCTGCAGAATCCTGATGTTTCTTTCTAAGGAGAGATTTAAGTAAAACACATTATACCAACAGTAAATTTGAAGTAGTGTTTCAAGAACTCTCTGTTAACATCTAAGAATGAGACTGACTTTTTAAAGCATAAAGTTTGCAATATTTCTGGAATATATCCTAAATGCTCTAGGTTGTAAAATGCTCAGGAAATTTTTTGTCTCATCCCTAACCTCTGGCAAAGACAACTCAAAACATATAAATCTGAAAATTGTAATCTCAGTAATTTGTCAGTCTGTATGTGCTCAGATTTTTAATATCAGACTGAGAGAACAGATTAAAAGGGGTACTTTTGAAATGTCATTAAAATTTATTCAAATCACTTAACTTCATCAAGATATTTATAACTGATGACAAAATTTGCTCCTGTGCTAGAACTGACTAATACTGTTCACACCCATAAGCCAGTTGCAGTGCCTCTTTTCAGTTTGTCTTTGATGCCAGAGCCTTATCTGTGAAACAAACCCATCAATTTCCAGACAAAAACTGGAAAGAGATTAGCTCCCTCCCTACTGAGATAAATTACTTCCTAGTGTACTCACTTACAAACTTCAACATTTTTCATATGGTTTTCACTCTGACTTGGCCTGTGAAGGAATGTTAGCCTCAAGAGAATTAATACTTCTGTGACACAAACATAGAACTGTAGACTCAATTTTCAGAATTGATTGGTAGCATTATTCTTTAACTACACATAATGCAAACAGTTATTTACTTGTTTCACATGAATGATCATACTATGTTTCAAGCCAGGCAAGAAAGAAAAAAAAAATATTCTTTTAGCATCTATTCAGATTAAGTTGATAGTTAAACTTTAGAGAATGACTTAAGAAACTCATGTTGTACAGCTGCAAATATATTTATGATTCTACATGTGAACATCATAATACAAACAGGTTTTATAGGCTTCTGGAAATATTCCAGCTTTCTAACACCCGAGATCCCAGCACAGATCCATTTCTCAAATATTTTGGATGTTGTGCAAATTCTTGCTTTATAAAAGCAGTTATAGGCTATAATTTCTCTAAAATGGATGTAAAATTAGGCTAGAGCATACAGTCAAATGCATTGACTTACACATACAGAATAAAGAATATTGTTCCCTTTTACAAGAAAGAAAGCAAGTACCAGTTAGTCCTTTAATATCCAGACTAAATCACCTGTATATCAAAAATTTATTTGTTACAAGTGCCTCTTAAGACACATAAACAAGCAGATATTGGTGTCCATTCAAATCAGTATAAACAGACCATTAAGACAGTTTGTAAGGGTTTTGACTTAGAATCACTGAGCAGCTGATGTTGGAAAGTTCCTCTGGAGGTCACCTAATCCAACCCACAGCTCAAAGCCTGGTCAGTCACAGCAGGTTGCCTGGAACCATGTCTAGATGGTTTTGGAAAATTTCCAAGGATGAGACACCACTGTCTCTGAGCAACCTATGCCAGTATTTCACCATCCTCACATTTAAATATTTTTTTCTTATATTTCAGTGGAATTTCCTGTATTTCAATTTGTGCTGCTTTTTTTTCTAGATACCACTGAAGAGGAGTTAGGCTTCATCTGCTTCACTCCCTGCCCATCAGCTGTTTATGCACATTAACAACCTCCCTCCCCCTGACTTTTCTCAAGGCTAAACAAACCCAGATCTCTCACCCTCTCTTTGAATATTAGATCCTCCACCAATCCCTTAATCATTTTAGTATCCCTTTTCTGGACACATGCCAGAAAGGTCCATGTCTTTCTTGTGCTGGAATTGGTTGTTCTTTTCCTTTTTCCTTCCTTAGATTTGGAAACATATCTTTCACATACTAAATATGTCCTAACGCCAAGTAAACTTTGTTCCCAGGATTTTTATCCCTTTTAGCTACAGAAAGCCAACAAGTACAATTTCATTGCAAAAAATAATGAAATTACTCCCACCTGGGAGGGGAAAAAAATTAAGTAACTTCACCAGCACAGCAGACCTGCCTTCTTTAAGGCATTACTTGTTCATCCACATCCAGACAACAGTCTAGAGGCAAAATAATATTCTCACATGTCGTTTTCTCTTGCAAATGTATCAGGTGAGGACTAAGGTGTCAAAGCCACAGAAACATGCGAAAAGCAGGAGCTGTCTCTAGGAAGGGGAGGAGGAGAGATTGTCCCTCTCCATTGGTGCTGGAGTTGCCTACCAGCATCATTCCACAGGGTGACACTGGACAGAAGATTGGAATGACTTCTGAACAGACATTGGCTTAGAAGAGGAAGCAACTCGTCTACTGGCTAGCCCGTTTCCAGAAATCCAAATAATCTTCCCTAAAATTTATTGTAATCCCTAATGACACAGCAATAAACTATGGTGCAAATGGCAGCAGTTTTTGTTATGAGTTACTTCCTGGGGTTTTTAGCACACAAAATCATGAATTAAGGACATTAGATATCTAACACATGCTCACTCACAGTTTTCAGTCCTGCAAAAGAAAGACAAGGAAAGGCTTTGTCATGGGATATAAGTTTGTATAACAGCTGTTGGAATTTAAGGGTGAGAGAGCTCAGTCTGAAAACACAAAAGCTGTGTCAGAATCTGAATAAATTAGTTAATTTGTTTTTCTCTACCCTTGTTGTTATTTTGAAGCCATCATTAAACAATCTACAGGCAACTCTGACAACACTTTGATTTTCATTTTTCACTGAAATAACTGCAGTCCCAGCCTTTAAAGACTGATGTCTGAGCAGCTCACACAACAAGGTTAATGAACATTCAAATCCTGAATCTGTTAGTTTTGGAAAGACTAATTGGAAAGCGAAGGATATGCATCATCTAAGCTACAATGTGTCATGCTGCTTCAAAAGAAAATTATTTATCTGAACACAAGTGAGCCATCTGTCCTAGTGGGCACTCTCCCTTGTTATGAAATGGTCACAGCCTTATTTCTTTTCATTTTGCCATGGTAGAGAGGCCAACAGTTTAATGTCATGAGCTTAATCAAAAAATATATTTTGATTTGGCTTAAGTTCACCTATAAGTTGATAAAATGTACTTCAAGCAAAATGTCTGCCTAAAAGTGTAGCTGGAAATACGCTTTGAATTTCTCATTCATCAAGACAAGGGTGTAATAAAGTAAATCTAATGTTCTGGGATTCTGACAGAAGTGCAAGACTGACAATCATTTTAGGTGCAAAAGAATTACACAGAAAAAAACCTGTCCATTAAGTTTCCACTTGGTTACTACAAAAACTGCAATTTGCTCTGTCTGAATAAGATAGTCAAGACTGATCCAAATCCCTTAAGCTTCCAGTAGCCAAAATGTAATTTTTATGTGCATATTTGTCCATCATATCAAAGGTATGAAACTGTACTTGTCAAGATAGTGTGTGTGTATTCCCCAATATCGTAATGAATACTTTTATTTTCCTGTGTCACATGTTTTTTCTTCTTACCAAAGGCAGAAGTGTGCATGATACATGCTCTTGGTTTAAAGACAGGTTTTAAATCAGGATTTTGTTTTATACTCAGCGCTACAAATTGTCAGTAAATTTGGAACAACAAACTGTTTTTTTTCTCCTGAAACTTGTCTTCAGAACACAAAAAGTCAGAAAGGTGGAGGTTGTTCTATTCACATATTTGAGCTAAGTCTAAAAAAATCTTATTTCTACCACAATCCAACCCTTTTTTAAAGAGAGCTCCTTTCTCCACATGAAATACGTTATTGCTTTAATCTGTATTAAAGATGATTCTGTGACCAGGCCATCAAGTGCCTTTTGGGTAACCTGAGTGAAAATTCTGTGGGAAGCCAGCAGAAGGCAAACTGGCAAGTTCACAATAAGTGGTGCTGCTGAGGAGACCTCAGCAACAGGCCACTTCCCAAGCAGGGATGTCCAGGTTTATCACTTGCCTACAGATAGGCCATCATTCAGGCCACAGTTCAACAGGGCCCAGGAAATTTAGAATCATCATGGAATACAGAAGGAATTCTCAACCACAAAGCTAAAGGGAAAGTGCACCAATGCGCATCTTTCACGTGAAGAGAACTGCATAATGGGCAAGAGCTTTTCAGTATTTCCTGTTCACCAGTAACCATTTTGCCCTGCTTCAGTTACCTGGGATTTTATTCACCAACTAATATTACTCAATGTTCTGGGCAACATGATCATAAATGTAGAGCTATAAATAACCTAAACATGTGCCCAGTGTTGATGTAAGAATTGTGCCCAGTCTTGATGTAAGAGCTCCTACTATCTGAATGGTTCAGCCTCTATTATAATACCTACAAATTGATCTGACAGGAAGGCCCAGTAGATTAAAGTACGTGGGTATCTGGTGAGTTTATGTTTATAGCCCGGTCTATTGGAAGTCAAAATTAAAGGGAGGAAAACTCCTAAGTGATTAACAAGATTAAAGACTAAGGTTAAGTCAGACAGACCATGTGTGATGTTTAACACCTTCAACTACTACCAAACTTAACATGAGCTGTCTAGTGTAGCAGCTTTCAACAACATTCTTTGTCTCCAGCTCAAATTCTTCTAGATGTTGCTCCATTCAGGTTTCCAATAAAACATGTTTTTATTTGTTTATCCATAGCAGGGTTTGAAGGTTTTCTAATTGCAGAAAAGTTCCAAAAGTAATTTTTTTTTCAATAAATGAAGCTCTGCACTACTGTACTAACTATTTTCATAAAATTGCCAAAATGGTAATTCATAAACATTTTTAAAATTCAAAACCAAGATTACATATATGGTGATTAACCAGAATTAATATTATGCAAAAACACAAAACTAACAAGAAATAGCTACATTGCTGATCTGACTAATTATATATAACAAATTAGTTTAGCAGGTTTCTTAGCCTGGACAATTCTAGTTGTTAAATAGGAGAAAATTACACTGTTGGCAGACAGTATATTATATTTATTAAAATAGCATACAGAGTGGTGCTCTAAAAGTACAGTATCTTAAACAATGCAATAATTATAAAATGCTTTTATCTAAAATTTTACAATGCACTAGGGAATCCTCTCTTTGGGGGATTCTGAGATGCTGATAAAACTGTTCTTCAGAAAATAATTGTGATTTAGGCAGATGACAATGAGAAAACACGGTAAACTTTTAAAGCTTTTTTAATTATGGGGTATAAGGTCTCAGCTCTTGCTTTGACCTTTTCTTCCTGTAAATTTTGAGATTTAAAAGAAATTTAGGTACTTGATTCTAACAGTGAAGTATATTGTTAGAAAAAAAGGCCTTGACACCTTTCTGCAGAGAACCAAGGTCAAAATATATTTGGAACAAAGTGCAAACACAATGTTGAACATATTACACTGTCTCTCCTACTAGAACAAACCACAATCAGGGTCTGAATTTGTCAGAATGTACCATCTGAATTTGGAGACTTAGATGACTACATAACAATAGGACCTTTGCTGACTGAAGAGACTAACGAAAGGTGCACACTAGATACTCACTTACAAGGGGACCAAAGCACCCTCACATTGAGAAGAACACTGCTTTGTAACAGAGCTGTCAAAGGAACAAAAAGACAAACTCAAAGCTGAATTATTTTTAAGATGAGTGGGCCTGCATATTCAAACAGTTGGAAAGAGTAAAACATTTTTACTGCTTGGCAAATGTAAATCACTGAGAAAAAGATCTCTGTCACAGATGTGCTGTTAGAAACCGCAGGTAGCAGATACAGAAGTTTTGGGATGTATTTTCTTGTGTTGCTGCAGTTTCTTTGGTCTTCTCAGTTTTATTGTTTCCTATTGATTTTTAATTTCTGATAACTGTGATCTTATTGAGGCACAGAAGAAATTCTTGACATCTTTGTGACATTTAAAAAGCTAAGGCCCAGCACTGGGCCACCTACAATCACTAAAGGAATATATCAGAATGAGCAATGTTGACACAAAACACAGAAGAGTGTGCCGTGGCTAAGGGGCAGAGAAGGCATGTACAGAACAGAAACTATGTGGAATGTGATGCTTCAAAGGAATGTTACTCTGAAGGTTGCTGCTAATGTGTTATGTTTCAAAGAGTTCACCCTAAAAATTTGTGGTAGAAGGTATCTCTTAGACAGCCCTACCCTAACATGTAGTCTTCAGAAATCCTTCAGCAGCCGACAGGTTGGGTATGTGGCAGAATAAAACAGTCTTGTTGGGTCATCTGTCAACAACAAAACCTGAGGGTGGAGAAAAGAGTGTTAGCTTTAAGTCATTGTGATAAAATATCATGACTTATTTGGACCTTCATAGCAACAATGCCCATCTTTCGTGGTACTATCCCTCTGTGCCAGGATGGTAAAAGCAATATTTTCATCTTTGTGAAGAAAAAATTATTTGAACTGAAGACCTTTGGGGCTAAGCCAGAGCAAAAAAGCAATTTAGCAAGAATCTCTAACCAGCAGAATCTTAGGAATAAAGGCCCTATAAATATAAATATAAATAT
>WEIU01017855.1:10393-95309 GCA_013389925.1 Aegithalos caudatus
TCCTGGTGAGCGCCCCCGGGAGGGGCCGCGCCCCGGTCCCGCTCCGCGATGGGCGGCAGCGGGAGCAGCCCGGCAGCGCGGGGAAGGGGCAGAGCTGGGCAGGGGATGCGCCGAGAGCGGGGAGAGGAAGAGGAAGGGGCTGGAGAGGACCTGGAGAAAGGGCAGAGCTGGGTCGGGGCTTTGCAGAGCGGGGGATGCGCAGGGCGCGGCGGGGCAGGATTTGGGAAGCGCTGGGCAAGGGGTGGGGAGGGCGCGGCTGGGCAAGGCAGGGGATGGGGATCTCTCTTTGGGAGAGATCTCTGTGTGTGTGTGTGTTGTGCCGTGCCGTGCCATCCCGCCGGCCACCCCACCTGCCGCCACCGCGCCCCTCCGAGCGCTCAGAGCCGAGAGGATCGCAGGGAAGCGGCGTTTCGTCCTGGCGTGCGTTGGTGCTGGGGTGGTGGCGGCAGGAATTACCGGGAACCTGTGAGTGGGGGGCACTGAGAAAACAGGTAACGGAGTAACAAGGTGCAGACAATATGAAAACGGCACGGAGTAACAAGGTGCAGACAATATGAAAACGGCACGGAGTAACAAGGTGCAGACAATGTGAAACCGGCACATGGATAGGGCAGGACTGAAGGGCACGACCTGGCAAGGTGGAAGCACAGGCATTGGCGAAAGCCGGGAGCCCTATACATCCCGGGAATCGCGCTCAAATGTCTGGGGTGAAAGTCACACGCGTGATGAGATGCGCTTCATCCCGGCATGTGGGATGCTGCAGCAGGTTGTCTTTGTTATGCTCACAGCTGTGCAAACGGTAGTGCTGTGCCTTGGGAGGATGCCGGGGTCAGTTTACAGCTTCCCGGGGCTTTGTTGGATGTGTTTCACTGGTGCTCATTGAATTACTCTAGCGTGTAATCAACTTTGACCTTGACTTTGATGGAAGAAGGGTTAGGCAATGGGATATGCAGAAAGAGCAGTAAAGTTCAGCAAATAATTCCTATTGGCTATCTGCTATTAGATTGAACGGCATGTGCTGTTAAATAAATTGGGAGGTTTGAACATTTCTTTTAAAAACAGAGTTTTCTTGTAGATTTACAGACTTCTAAGCCTGAAAAAAAAGCCACGGTGATAAATCAGCCTGATTTCCTCGTTCTAGTTTTTGCTTCCTATGTGCGGTTGTTTGGGGATCCTTACGGGCTTCCATGTGATTTGCTTTCCCTCTTTCAACAACACACAGGGACAAATGCTTTGTATAAGCTGATGGAACTTTTCAATAAAAATAAAATTCCATGTATAGGACGAGAAGAGCTTTGGTATCCTACAAGCAAATTGTTATGTAGTGCCTGTGTCAGGTTCCTTCTCTCGGAAGGGGAAGGGATGGGTGGGACTGCAGATAAAGATAAATAAAACCTTGACAGGAACCCAAAGGAGCCATCAGAGTCTGTCAGGCAGCCACTCTTTTTCTGATCCTCTCTAGGATTTCATTGTCCATGCTGCCCCTGCCAACTCCTCTCTCTTTCTGGCAGGCAAATCCCCAGAGCTGCTGTGCTGCCTCGTGTGTTTGCAGCCAAGCACCAGAGGAGGGTGAGGGCAGGTGTTTCTGATCCCTAGGTCCTGGCACAGTTTCCTGTTTTTGACAGTTCAGCAGCAAGGAATAAATCCCAGCACTTCTGCATCAGTAGGAAGAGCCATAAGACACTGCAGTGATCAAGGAGTGGAGAAGGAGGTGGCACAAGATTATAGGACTGTCTCAGATGGCATTTTGACCTTCCTCAGTGATTAAGGATGAGGTTTGCTCCATCAAAAGGCTGGGTATCCTCTCTCTACTAGTTTGCCATCTTTGTGAGGAAGGGATGTCTGTGCACTGGTGTTGGGAGGGTACAGAGAGGATCCTGGGAAATGATGGTGGGGAGTGGTGGAGCGAGGATGAGACTGAGAAGTCGTAGTTTCTGATCCTGTTCCCAAGGTGAGTCTCAGTTTTGGTGCTGATGGTGCTGGGCAGCTGCAGAGCAGTGTGTGAGCACCTCCCCATCCCATCTGTCCTCTCCTTGCCACAGTCAGTGTGGGAGAGGGCCCAGCATCAGGACTGTGATCCCAACTGTGTCTCAGCCTGGGGCAGTGCTGAGCTCAGGGGAGCCTCTGGGGAGCAGGGGGTGGCCAGTGAGTACCCAGGGAATAGGAGTTGGTGTTTGATAACTGGATGGAGCAGGCTGGCAGCAAGTGATGCACTGTGTCCCAGCATGGCAGGAACTGGGACTTTCTGAAGCAGACTGGAGTTGTACTGGAGGCTTTGCCTGACAGGATCCATCCTCCTCCTGCATCCTGAACCCAGCAGGTGATGTTGAGTCAATAAAAAGTATGTGAGTAGTTTAATACCCCCTCGGTCATTTTGTCAAGTGCCTTGACAGTCTGCTTGCCTTGGGGCAATCATAGCTGAAGGCACAGGTCTCTCTGGTGGTGAGCATGAAGGAGATAAAGGGGTGGTGAGCAGAGATAATGCTGCAGGTACCAGAGCACACACCTTCATCCACAGGAGGAGTGGGCACCGTGGGGCTCTCCAGTGTGTTGGTTGAGCTCAGCACTTTGGGCATGCAGGACACTCCTCAAGACAAGAAGGAACTGTCTGGAGTAAGGAGCTGTTTGTAGTCAGTGAATGAAATGCTCATAAATGAGATCATCTCAGTGAGGAAAGCTTTTAACATCATAGAAGTGGTTAGCTTGTACAGAGCCACAATTTATGTGTTAGAGGAGGTGTCTCTCTAGCCAGAAGCACCGTGTGCAGCCTGAGGGAGTGTGATGTCTGGTGCAGTGTGGTTGCAAAGTTCCTGTCTTGCAGATGCAGTGAAGCCCATGCAATCTTATTTCTGTCCCTGGTCTTCGATTTATGCCTGTCTAGTGCAAGGAGAATATTTATGTTGTTGACTTTGGCTGGGCTGTTGTTCCTTTGTGTTTGTAAAAGGGAAGAGTTGGGTATGGTGGTGGTTGGCAGTGAGGGGAGGTTGTCCCCTTTCCAAGGTGTCCTGGAGTGTCTGTGTCCGCACATTGCCCTTTGGACCAGCTGCTAGGATGCAGGCAGTGCTGTTCCTGTCAGGGTAAGCAGGGCTGTAACCTGGAGCAGCAGCACTGGAAGTAAGCACAGGCTGTGGTGGGGAGCTCGGGAGCACTTTGGGCCCTGTGTGAAGCGTGGGGAAGGATGAAGTGCAGTCCACTTGGGGCTCTTGTTCCCTCTTAATCTGCTGCTGTTCCCAGCATCCCAGCCATCATTCTGGCCTTGCATCTCCTTCACAGACAGGCTGTGTAAGGGAGGTCTTGGCAGGGAGGAATAGTTCAGCAGGAATCCCTTGAAAGCTGGCACAGCCCTGCAGAGCAGTGCTGGGCGTGCCGGGGTGCCACAGGCAGCCCTGCTCTGTGGGAACCCTGCTCCTCTCTGTGCTCTTTTCTTCAAGACGCTGCTGGGCAGATTGTATCAATTTCAGCTTTGAATGGTCCCTGATGTGTGCTACTGATTACAACTGGGGATGAAGTTTTGGCATGCTAATTGACTAATAATGTCACTGTTTAAATAAACAGACAAATTTAGTGGAAGTGTTTGTTGGCAGGTGGGATAAATGATACATTTGAAAGATAAAGGGAATTTTTAAGATTAGGTTAAAGGAAGGAGCAGTCAAAGCCTAAGTGTGATAACTTAAACCATTCTTGACTGAAAGATGACCTGCAGCTTAAACCTTGGGGCACCAACAGTAAAATGCTATGTTAGAAGTGCAGCTTCAGAGCCAAAGTGGTGATGATACCTGGGAGAGGCATCTGGGCTGGAGCTGAAAGAGAGCAGCCAGGGACCTTTGGAAGTGCATGGAGATGGGTGATTTTGGCTCAGACCTTCAGTGCAATCTCCTTCCTCCCATCCTCTGATGTTGCTGAGTAACAGTGGGGAAGCTGAGCAGCAAGGCAGGAGAACCCTGCTCGGAGGCCCTGGCAGATGTGGGACCCAGGCAGCTGCAAAGCTCAGACATTGGCCAGCAGGATGCACATGTGTGCTTGTAGGGCCTGGCAGTGGTCAGAAAATAGGTTCTTAGGCTCCAGACACTCAACTCAAAGTCTGTGATAAAGCTAAGCACACAACTCTCAGTCTGGCCTGGGAACTTCTAAGGAGGAACCCCAAAACAATCCTTCCTAGATAGCCGCCTCCTGACACCTGGTGTTTTTCCAACTTGGTTACTGGTAGAGATGTTTACAAGAAGGTGGTGTTCTCAAGGACCAGTCTTATTCCTTGTATCCAATCACGGTACAAATTAATCTGCCTTTCAATAAACTTTGCTATCTGCCCTCCAAGGAGACTGGAGTTCAGGTGTTGTTACTGGAGCCTTCCCAAATGGTAACAATAGTGTGCTCAGGTGTGCAGTCCTTGTTCTGATGGAAGTGCCTGTGCACCCTTCCTTCACCCCATGCAGTGCAGTGGGGCATCGTAGAGTTGAGCAGTTTAAGAGCACACGTGTGTGAATGAGATCCTGGGTCTTGTGGCACTGCCAGGACAACAGCAAAGGCTCTTCCTCCTGCCTAAGGATGCAAATCAGCTGCCCCTGTTTGAGTGGATGTGAGGCCAAAGCTGAGACACCCTGTGCCTCCCCTGTCTCTTTGGGATGTGCTCAGCAGTGCTGGGGCCCTGCAAGGAGAGGGGGCTGTGTCTCAAACCCCCATGCGAGTTTTCCAGAAGTGTCGTTCTCTGTGTCGTGACAGAGAAATTAAAAGTGTGGAGGAGGCATGAGATCAGAGCAGAAAGCACTTGACAAAACACAGATGATGCATTTTCCCACAGTGCTGCCAAGCCCAGTCATCTGGTGGCAATTTTAAGTCTCGCACAATCGCTCTGATTTTCTTTAGATCGTTTCTATGCAATGTAACTGTACATGCATTTACTGCTTTGCCTTGAAGATTTTGGAAAGGGTGCAGAGCCAGAGTAGTGAGTATCTGAGAAGGAGCAGCTGCAAAGGATTTGCCCACATTGGGTCAGCCAGGCCAGGGAGCATCTCTGGGTACCCCCAGGGCACAGCTTGGTGGCAGCCAGGCACTCGTAGTTCTGAGCCAGGCATCTGCCAGCAATGGCAGTGGAAAGACCTCTGCTTACAAACAACTGCATGGATCCTTGCCACCCAGAGGTATTCCGAGCAAGTGTCTGCTCTCTGCGTTACGTGGTGCTGTGGGATGTGCTCCCTGAAAGCTCCCTGTGGGAGGGTGGGCAGTGTGCCAGAAGGAGATGGGCTTTGTTTGATCCTGGCTGGGCTGGGCTCCTATAGGTGCCTCAGTTTCAGTCAGACACAAAAAGGAGATATAAAGCTCCTTAATGGTGATACTGAGGAGGTTTTGACTGGAGGCAAAAAGGCATTTTGTTCTTTCTGTGGTTTGTTTTTTTTTTTCAGCTTAAACTATATTATTAGTGTCTCAATTTATGCTCATGCAGAGGAAATCAGCTTTCTGCATAGAATCCTCTTTTAATAAGCTAAATTCACTTTGATCAATGTGAAGCCTGTTTATATGCAGCATTTGTAGTGATCTTGGCACTCAAGAGAGACAGAATATATGCGTGTTCCCCCTGGGGGTAGTCAACATGCTGTGTTTGCACATTTTACATAGAAAAACAGACATATATGAGGCATGGGAGGAAATTCTGCCCCTGCTTAAGTGGGTGGAGTTTTGCTTTTGGTTTAACCAGGCGGGATTTGCCTTCTGTGCCCGGGTGCCTCCAGAGCTGCCACCTCAGCTAGCCCTGGTGACTCCTGTGGAAGTGTTTGTGGAGAGAAAGTTGTTCACAGGGGGCTTATTTGAGAAAACACTTAAAAGCATTCTTAAAATTAATCACATTCTTTCCTGAATCGGAGCTCCTGTGCCTTGAGGGGATGGATTTAGCCCAGGGCTGGCAGAGTGCCATGGTCTGGGCAACGGTGTGCCAGGGAAGTGCCTGGAATTGCTCCTGCCTGAGCCCACACCAGTTGTGGAGTGGATGAAGGACACTGCTGGATGGAGAAGAGCAGGGCTCCAAGTACACTCTTCAGCTATGTGGGGACTAATCTCTGGCATACCTCCTACTGATACCCAGTCCTTAGGAGATGGAGCAATCCCTTGCTCTTCTATGAGTGCCTGTGTACTGAGGTGTGACTGTTATAGGATGAGCTGAAGTCAGTGTGTCCATTATTTTGTGTCAATGTGTCCATTGAAGTCAATATGTCCAGGTTTTTGGAGGCAAGGACAAGCTTTTGGTGGGCACAAAATCTTGTCTGTCCCTAGGCATCATTTAAATGTTTGCATCCTCCTGCTTGTTATAGGAAAGCTCTAGGAAGAGAACAAAGCATCCAGCCCTTACATGTGTTTGTCTCTCACCACGTTTTGCTAGCTGGGCTTTTAGCACTCTCTCTGGGCAAGGTTGAGAGTGGTTTGTTCTGTGGTGAGGACAATGTCATGAAAATGCAGGTGTCCCTGCACTGACAGCATCTGCCCCAACCCTCCAGCGTCAGTGCAGTGAGACGCCTGGAGCAGATGGTTGGTGGTGGTGCCTGCAGCCAGTGCCAGCACTGCGGCTGGGATTTGTGCTCTCAGAATCCAGTGAGGAGATGGCTCCTGGGCTTTGTTTCAGCCTGTTCTGGTATCTGGAGATATTTGCAGGTATCTCTGCCACCACCAGGAGCATTTGAAGCAGGGCTACCTGCTGTAGTGTAGCATCATTTTCTATATGCAGCTGGGTGGCTCTTTCATTATTTCACTTGGCCCTCTGCATGCTGATTTATTATCTCTAATGGTGCAGAATTGCACAAAGCTTTTGACATTTCTGTGGCCTGGGAATGCAAGTCATGGTCACACACAGCAGCTGAACAGCAGCCAGATGTGGGGTACATGTGTGCTTCAGCATCCCTGATTAATTGGCCTCTCACTCCTGCTTTGTGCAAGGAAAAAAAGAGTAGTTTCTTATACCTTTGTGGCCATTGCTGTCATCTTAAAAATGCTGGAATATGTTTCCCTGCCACCAACTCTCTCCATCTCTTTCATTGCCTTAAAAGTACAAATCAAAGCTCTCCCTTGCTGGCTCCTCTTTCCTTCAACACAGCCCTGACTTATCTTGAGAGTTTTTCCCTGCCTCCTGCTGCTTCTCTAATGGGGTCAGGGCTGCTTTTTTTCCTGACCCCTTTCTCACCCCTCTTTCTCTCTGAAAAGCAGTTTCTTCTCTCCCCTATTAATATCTCCTGTCACAGGACTGTCCCTGGGAAGCGGTTGCGTCTGGAAGGAGACTCTGTGCTGGTCCACAGCATTCCCCACTCCTTCATCCTTCCCCTGACTCCATGCTGGGTGACATCCCCACTGCAGCCTGGCCTCTCTGTCCCCTGAGCAAGGACACTGTGTGGGAGAAGCCAGGAAAACAACATCTTCCCTGTGCAGGAGTAGGAGCTGGTGGTGTCCGGGTGCCGCATGTCTCTGGAGAGCCATAACAGCCATACATGTAACTGTGTTTTGGCAGTGGCCAGGAGCCTGGGATGTGGGCTAGGCTGCAGTGTCTGTGTGTGGAGCAGGGCACGTGTCCTGGAGGTCTGGAGGAAGCCAGGGCTCAGAAGGGCAGCTGGCTCCATGTCTGCCAGGGCTCTGTCAGCCTGCCAAGCACAGGCTCTGTGTTCAGCCCTTGGGGACATGGGGTGAGCTGGAGCAGGGACTCAAGGGAGCTGCTGTGCCAGCCAGAAAGGGATGGGGGGACACAGGGACATGAGAGGCTTGGCAGGAGCTGCATTTGTGACAGGGGCAGGTAGAAAGGTCATGGTCAGGGGAGGGAAAGGGAGTCTCCATCTCTTGGAGGGAGGTAACGGTGCTGGCTGGGGTGGGCTGAATGCCCACAGAGGTGATATTCAAGAAGACAAACCCAGGTTCCAGCAGAGAACTGCTTTCCATGGCACTTTGGGGTTCCAGGAGAATTGCATGGGGCTCAGACAGGTTTTCCTTACAGCTCTGCTTTTCTCTCTGTGCCTGAGGAGCCCTAAACTCTCCCTTGTCCTGTTGCATGATGCTGGCATTTGTACAGATGTTTTTATTTGGGGAAGCTTTGAGGTGCTTCTGTTGACAGCAGCATTTTGTCTGTGGGTGGGTTGAAACCTCGAAGAGTCTGTCCCTTGCAGAGTTCACCCACAGCCTCTCCTGTATTTGCTGGGGGAAAGAGAGTTTAACTTTACAGCCCCTTTGCACCTGCATCCAATGCCTGCAGCCTGAAAATGGAGCACTGAGGCTGAGACAGCTTCCTGAGCTGCTGAAACCACTGCTGACATGGTTGGGGTTTGGCTGCAGTTGTAGAGTGTTTGCTGTATTGCTGAGGCAGCCCAAAACTGCCCTGTGGCTTCCAGTGCTACTCCATGGGCTTGGACAAGTCCCATCCCCTCATCCTGGCTCCGTCCATGCCCCAGTGGGGCTGGGAGTGTTCCCCTGCTTGCCTGGGGCAGCAGCTGTGCTGTTGGCTCAGCCCTGCGTGCGAGTGGTTTCCTAAGTGAAAAACAAGAGTTTGAGACAGACAGGAAAGGGAGGGGTTCTGCTTATGTGCCATTAATTGCTTTAAGATGTTCTGGAGCTGGCTATTCTGGATTTGGATGCTAAATATAAAACTGATACTACATAAATAAATGATGAAATACAAGTGACATCTGAAAAGTACTTTGGGATGTTCCAGTTAAGAACCTAAATAAATAGCATGTATTATTGTTGTTGTAATTACTATTTTCCCTTTTTAGCATGCCTGTGCTTAGAGAATATTTTGAGGAGTCCTATCTGCCAGAAATTCAGCTGTCCCATAGAGACCAGTACCCTTTTGCCAATTTCTATTAGCTCTATTATTTTCGGAGGAGAAAATCAAAGCTGTGATGTGTTTGCACATCTCTCGTGCTCTGCAGCAGATGCTCAGCTGGATGCAGGTGCAGTTTGGCTGACGTTGAGCTACCCTGATCCCTCCCTCTGCTCCTTGAGAAGGGCTGGATTTGAGCCAGAATGTACCTGTGCAGGCAGGGACTCACGGGACTTCAGGTGCCTTGGCTGGTGACTAGAGACTCCATGGCAGTGTGTGCTGAGCTGTGACTGTCACACAGAAGCACTTGGTGATCCTGAGGAAGGGCAGGCACAGGGAGAGAGGGTACTGAAATCAATCTCACATGCTTGTCCTAAAGCACTGCCCTGTGCAGGAGCAGTACTGGGTCACTCAAGTGTGTGCTCATGCCAGACATGGGTCATGTCCCCAGTTACCACTTGCCAGTGCTTGTCCTGCTGACTCTGCTCTTGTTCAAGGCATCGTTTTCAGAGGTGATGTGTGAGGGTGAAGTGGAGGTGGGCTGGAGTGGCAGCACTGCCTTCTAGGCAGGGTCACTCTCACTTGGGCTGTGAACTCTCACTGCTTCATTGCTATGCAGCTGTTTTCTGAGGGCTGCTTGCTTAAGTGATTATGCAAGAATCTCAAGCTTTCAGGAAAAAAAAAAACCAACAGTGTTCCTGCCCCTCGTGGCTGCAGAACTCTGCTTCAGAATGGGATCTGCCAAAGGCTGTGAACTGTGGAGTCCATTTCTAAGTGGAAGGAAAATGAAGAGTCATATGCTGATTATTCTGGCTTCCTGTAATTTCTAAACCAATTTGAGGACACTTCAAGGCCTGAATTAATTTTACTTGACAGGACTAGATAGATGTTTCCACGTCTACACTGACATCAACTTTTTGACTGTTTCTTCAAGCCTTCTCCAAGCTGCTGTCTTGCACCAATACTATGTCGCTCTCAGGAACAGTTCTGTGACTTTAGGCACTTGCTTTTTCACTGGAATGTGGGCATTGCATTGAAAAAGGAGACATCCACCTTACAAAATGCCCAGAACCCAGGTTCTGGTGCCACCCAGGGCCATTGATGCAGGAGGGGAGAGATGTGGGTCGGTGAAATGCTTCTGCACAGAGCTTGGGCGGGGTGGAGGGAAGCACAGGAGAGGGGGCTGGCTTTTTGCTCTCTGCTTTCAGATGGAAAGAGTGAGTCATTTCCACTGCAAATGTTTTCTTCCAGGATGCCAGGACTGTGCACTCATCCTCCCCTTCCCCATGACATGGCTTTTTATCTCTCTGAGAGCTCCTGAAAGGTGCAGCCGTCCATTTCCTTGCGATGCAGAGCAGGGGAAGAGTGGGGCACGGCAGCCTTGTGCTGCTGGCTCTGCATTTAGAGCTGCAGGATGGCACAGTCTGGCACTGAGCTCCTGGGAGTGTGTGGACTCTGACACAGAGCCCTGTCTAAGAAGACCCTTAGCAAAGATGTCTTGCTGTTTAGGAGGCTGCTCTCCTGTTGCCCATGGAGGGCTGTGCAGAGCCTTGCTCTGAGTTGTGTTAGCACCTGATCCCTCCCTGACAGGCCCCTTCTCATCAATTCCTTCTTCCCTTCCTGATTGCCCATGGGGCTCCTCTCTTGTCTGCAGTGCACACCTTCTCTACCAATCCCTCCTGGCCTCCCTGACCCCATCTCCTGCCTCTCACAGCTACACGGCCCAACCTTCGCACAATTCTTGCTTCCCATGATGTGGTTCCTGCACAGATCCATCCCCAGAGGGGTAAAACCCCCATTCTCCCCTCCCCTGCACCACCTTGGGCCAGCTCCTGAGACGCTTCCCCTGCTCCTCCACCTTCTGGTGAGGTTTTCCTCCCTTGCCATTTCACAAGATGCTCTGTGTGTTTGCATCCCACCTTACAGTCCATCCCTCTCACCTGTCCCAAGTGGTGTCTCAGTGTTTTGGTGTCTTCAGAGGATTCTGGGAGAGCCAGGATTCCTGCCTGGACATTTTTCTTGTGTTTTTAAACTTTCTTCTTTCTGGCCAGTGTAAAAATAATTTTGGCCTGCTCATACCCTGAGGATGCTGAATGTGAAAAATCAGGCAGCAGTACAGTGTCTGTGTGAAACTAAGTCACATAACCTTCTCACATAGGCCTGAGAAAGTGGTCTGAGAGTTATGAGGAGGAACTCAAACAGTCCTTGGAGAAGGGAAAAAAGTCCTTGTAGGTGTTGTCTCCTGTTGTTTACTTGCAAGAAAACGGTCAAGGGTGTAATTTCTAATTGTCCAATGATGGTTTTGTATTGGTTTGTTAACCAAAGGAACTTTACCTTTTCAGAACTGTCTATAGAAGATGATTTGGAAAAGTAAAGTTTGCTCTCACTTTGCTAACAAGCTGGAGAGTCTCCTGTCACTATTCCCTAATCTAATAGTGACAATACCCAGCTTTATTGACTGTTTTTCATCCTTGAGGTTTTACCATCGTGCATCTGCTACATCCAGCTGAGTGCTGGGTTTGCAGCAGGCTCGTGGACACAAGCTCCCCATCACCTGCTGAGAGCTGCCTCATTGCCTCCCTGCTGATTTCTTCCCAAAATGTGGCTCTGCTGAGAAGCCCACAAACCTCTTGGCATCAGCAAGGCTGCATTGTGTTGTGACTGCTGCCATATGTGCTGACTCACACTGTCTCCCTGTTTATCCTTCCTCCCCTGACCTCTGTTCCCACCTCTTCCCTTCTCCTGGAGTTTTGAAAGCAAAGTCGTTGGGGCACAGACTTTATTCTGGCTTTGCAGAGGTTTATGGCAGTTCCATAAACATTTGATGGCCAAGCCCAGAGTTTATGGGTTTTCATTATTATTCCTTATGCCCAGGAGTCTGGAATGATGACATCTCCGTGAATCTGAGCTTTTGTAAATTGAGCTCTGTAGCCTTTCTGCAAGCTTGAGTGAGAGTGTGTAAATGGGATCAGATGGCAGTGCAGGAACTGGGGGTGGAAAAAGTGAGGAGTCACAAATGTGATACTAAAAAAGAAAAGCTCTTAAAGACCACACAACTTGAGTTTGCCCTCACCTGATCTTTGTATCCCTGGCTGTGGAAAAGCTTTTCTGTGGATACAAATTGCTCGATTCCATATGCCCATATGGTTTGCCAAGTGAGTTGCTCAGTTCCCAGGCATCATTTAAATTCTCTCATGTACATTCAGGTTACTGCAGCAAAATTTAAAAAATGGGGACTTCTCTCTGCTGTTTTTGAGGCATCCTCACATTTTCAGATTGTGCATTGGTCCCTCTGCCCTGGAGTGTTGCCAGTCTCAGAAAGTGATTTTAGCTTTGACAGGTATGTCCCAAGGGTAGTTTTATGCCTCCATTCCCCCCTCTTTTAACTTAATTCTGCAAATTGACTTTTCCTATTGTTTTCTGTGTATTTCACCTACTTGGCCCTTTGGAATTTATTTTAAAATTTGGTCTTTTTTGGAATTTATTTTAAAATTTGGGCTTTTTCTTGGCCTTCCATGTAAGTGCACTACAGGGTTGCAACAGAGGGCTCTAAAATGGTTGCTAAATTTTGGGGAAGAGTTGTACACTCTGAGATAATACAGTTCTATACGTACATGTGTCTGTCCTCTTCCTCCCCCTCTCTTCAGCTGCTGTAAACAGCTCATTTATGTCTCCTGCTGCTTTGAAATGTGAATGCACACACTGGATAGGGCTTCATTTCTGAGGATGTGAGAAAAAGTCATGTGCTGGGGGCTGCTGAACCTGCAGGTTTTTCAGTGGAAGGCCCCAGGAAGCGCTGCAGGGCAGGGTGTGTGTGTTTGTGTGTGTTTGTGGGCCGTTGGGACCATGAGAAGTGAAAGTCAAGTGTGGTGCAGCTCCAGTGCTGGGCTGGGCTTCCGCCCTGTGCTGGCGGCTGCTGAGGACTTGTGTCACTGCAAAGGGACCAGAAAATTGGTTACACTAGAGCCAAACCAGCCTGGTTTGTCGTTTTCTTCTCTGGATATTGTTCTAAATGAGGGCTGAACTGATAGGACTGGAAACACAAAAGCTTTCTGGTTGTTTTCCTTTGGCCGCTGCTTTGAAAAAATCCCCAAATGAAACATTTTTCATTCTCTACATTCACATCACTTGAGTTATATCTGTGGTAATTCTGGGAGAATTTCTCAGGAAAACATTAATCATATATAACAAAAAGTGGTGTGTTTTTATGATATTCAAATGCAGAACACTGGAAGACAGGTGGCTGCTGGTTTTCAGTCAGAAAAACTAAACTAAAAGTTTAAAATAGGAGTGTTCTTTCCTATACTTCTCCACATGAACAAGCTGTCATTGTGAGCCTTTGTTTATAAAGCAAATAAAAGGAATTTTATACACTGTACAAAATGGATGCAGAAAGGTGACAATATAATCTGACTTAAGTGTCACCCACTTTGTTAATGGATAATTCCCTTGCTAAACCTTTTCTTTGCTCTCTCTCTGGTGGTTTCTGTCATGGGGAGGGTTTGGACTTAGGCTGGCAGAGGGCAGTGGGACAAGCAGGGCACTGAAGACAAGGACCTTACTTGGGTTTTCCCTCATCTGGGCTCTTTGTACTCGTGCTTGGCCAAAGGCAGAGCCTTGTGTTGGTGTTTGTGGGCATGTTTCTGTTGAAGCAATTTCTCTGAATTTCCTGTTAAAATGCCAGCCAACTCTCTTGTGGTGGGGAGTCAATACTCCAATAGACAGGCTGTTGTTCTGCCTGTGCTGTTGTCCAAGTGGAGCCTCGTGACCCAGCGTGGATGGGGACTCCCGCACAGCAGACAACCCTCTGCCCAGCCCCGTGCTGGGGGAGCAGCAGTCTTGGGGCAGAAGCAGGGGAGAGAAAGAGCAATGTGTGTTTTTGGGAACAGGCTGGGGTGTGAGGCTTGAACCAGAGGTCTTTTGAGAAGGGGTGGGTGGGATTATCTGGGACAGTGCACTGCTCTCATGTTATCTTTGGTTAAAACTGTCTGTTTTTTCTCTGAGATATTTCCCTTTGTTTTTTTTTCCCAGCACTGTGAGCTGCAGAGCTTTGGGCTGGATGCTGCTGCAGGGTGTGCTTGGGTGCTGCATCCACAGGAACCACAGGAGAGGGCAGCTCACCCCAGCCTGTCCCTCCTGTGTTCTCAGGAGCTCAGAGGAACCCAGGAGCATCACAGTGCAGTGTCTGCCTGCCCTGGATGAGGAGCTGCTGTGTGTGTACCACAGAGCAGGATGCCTTTGGCAGCACTGCACATTTTCTTCCTGCAGAAATGGATTGATTTTGTTGCTGGACTGGCAGCATTTCTTTGTACTTGGGTATTGGCTTCCCCTGTGGAGGAATTTGTGGTTTCTAAGACTCTAATTACTTTAGTGTAATAGTTTTTCCTCTGCTTTTGTAATGACTTTGGTGGGTGCCATCTGCTGTTGTGACAGTGCTGGGCAGTGTGATCCAAGCCCAGGGTAGTGTGGGGTGTACACTTCAACCTTCAGGAAAACTAAGACTTTGAAATCCCATTTCCAGCATTTAAAGCTTTATCTCCAGCCTTTCTGGAGTATGTGGACTCAAGGGGTCAAAAGGACAACAAATACTTGGGATGGCTCCCCCTTTACTCCATGGGTCTGTTTGCAGGGATGTGAGCATGCCTGGCCCCACTGGGCAGCCCACACATTTTAGGATGCGTGGAGGAGTTTATTTCCTCAGTGGCAGGCAGGAGCCAGGCCACATCCTTCCTTGGGCAGCTGCTTTGCTAACAAACAGGTTGACCTACATCTTCTGGCTTTGTTTAGGGACATGTCTGTGGTTTTACCGTGGCCTGGGGCAGCCAGGGTAATGTGCTGGGTGTGAGCATGGTCAGTGTAACACTGAGCTGCAGGGAATGGAGGGCTGCTGTGTGCTGAGACAGGGAATTTCCACACCTCGGGGCAGGAGAGCCCTAGGGAATGTATTTGTAACAGCTCCAGAGGAGAAATGTCTGTCTGGGTGCTGCAGAACCCTTCTGGGTGTCAGTGCACATCCCTCCATCCCTCGGGCATCAGATGTGTGTCACAGGGCCTGGCACTGGTTTGTCAGATATAAATCACAGCCTGCACCACACATTTTTTTTTCCAATCATTACATCCACCAGACTAGAGGGGCTGCAGCAAGTTTTAAGGATTTTTTAAAAAAATTTATTTCTTGTAGGCAGTCCTCTATGAGTTTTCAAACATCTCGTGTGAGGACCTGAGGTCCTTTTCAGCTCTTACCCTTTAGCTGTCATTGAATCCCATGAGGATGACTGCCAGGTCTTTGTCTTGCTGGTCATCAAAGGTATCAGATCTAGAAAAAGAAATGTCATCAAAGCCTCAACTTTTTAAAAGGACGGCTTTAGAAACACAGTCCTAGTTTCAGGACCATGTGGCAAAGTAAAAAAGGACTAAAAATACTGTGTGATTGGAAGGCCTGCATGCCCTAAGAGATGTGGAAGGCTCATAGAGGGACTCTAATTTACTGTTACAGCTGCTGCAGGGTGAGGTGAGGGGGGCCTGGTGCGAGTTCTCGGGGTCGTGGCACTGCTCTAACCCACCAAGGCTGCTGAGTTTTCCCGGGATTGCTGCAGTGAATCAGAGGCTGGCAGAGAGCTGTGCCTGCTCTGTGGGGCCCTGCCTGGTGTTGTGGGGAGGACAAGCTTTGGGGCCCTCGACCTGCAAATGGATGTCCTGTTAATTCACATTAATTTGCAAAAGCTCGGCAGACTTTCAGAAGTGCACAGTGCTATCCTGAAATAAGACTGGTGTTTCAGATGATTAACCAAATTCAATTAAGCATTTAATGAGCATGGGACTGTGTGGTGATTCATTTTTAAGTTGTAACCTTACCCCAAGTTGTCATTCATTGTAACCCCTGCCCATCACTCTATTCTGGATTGGTTTTGCCCTGTCCCACCTATCCCATTGGTCTGAGCCTTGGACATACCCCCTGGGGAGAAGTCTCTTAGGGGAAGTCACAGGGGCTAAGGTCTCTCTGCCTGCTCCTCTGCCTTGGGGGACACACGGGGCCTGCCTGCCTCGTGTTCCCCTGTGGGAACCATGCTTCCTCCCGGTGTGGGACCCCCAAATAAACCCTTCTAATCACACCCTCAGAAGCCATGTCATGTCTTGCCTGCCCACATGCTGCTCCCCAGATGCTCCAGTAAGGCTCTGGTACCTCCCCGGACCCAGAGGAATGTTGCCTCTCACCCCCTGCGGCCGCTGGCCGGGCCAGAGAAGAGCAGGGGGGATTACAACAGGACTGACTTAGAGTAAATGAGTTCCTTTTCTCTGTCTACCTGTTGGGTTTTTCAGACTTCTGTTTCTCAGATGGACTCTTTCTTTTCTTATTAAGTCCTTGTACAGCTCAGGCCTTGGATGTAGAAGCAAGAAGTTCTGTGTGTGCAGTGGGACTGGCAGCATTTGTCACCCTGTTCCCAAATCCCTCATGGCTGAGGGAGCAGGCAGCAGCCCCTGGATGCTCTGGCACCCAGCCTGGGCTCTGACCTTTGTCTTCCTTACTGGTAATCTGAGGAGTGTGAGGTTCCTTTCAGGACCATGCAAGCAGTAAAGCAAAGTTTTCGGAGAGTGATTAAGAAGGGAACTTTTTTCGGATAACCGAGCTAATTCACACTGGATTTCTGTAGCATGGAAAGGAGACATTTTAAATGCAAAACTGTCTGAGGCAGGAATGGTTTCATTAATGCATCTGAGATCCTCAGGAGCCAAAGGCACAGGACAGGCATAAGACCATTGGCTGGGATCGGTTATGGAAGAGCGACATTGACTTCCCTGCTTATCTCACATGTCACAGAAAATCTTGAGTTGTTTGTACTCCAGGTGGTGTGGCTGTTTATCCAGTAGTGTTATACAATGCTGGGCTTTCAGTCCTCATTTTGGACTCTTTTTTTTTAAGCTGCAGATTGTGCTGTGTCCAGCAACAGACCTTGTATCAGTCTCGTCTTTAGCTCCAGTCATGGTGAACAGTTCATCCCAGAAAAGCCATCTGACTGGAGGGTAATGTTTGCTGCCCATGGGGAAGCATCTGATGTTCCTCTTCCAAGAGTGGAGAGCCCAGGAATGTTGTCCTGCAAGGATGTCATGTCCAGAGGCACATGGCATCATGTGCTGCTGCAGGGGTTTCATAAACACTGTCCTTGGCAGGGCCAAGCATCAGGATTTTGGACAAGGTTCAAAACAAGGCAAGGGTGATGGGTCAGAATTTGTTTCCTGTTTCATTGTGACCACTCCCATACAGAGTCACTGGTTGACTTTTGGTGTAAAGTTTGATTTTCACAATGCAGTGCTGAGAGTCTGACTCTTGCTCATGAAATCTGAAGTCAGGCTGGGCAGCTGAGATGGCATTTGCCTGCTTCAGAAGTTGTGTTTTTCTCATTTTACTAACTTCTGTTTTGCGGACTTGTTACACAGACAAAATTGGTGCAGTAGGAAATGTAATGAACCTCTCCTAATAGTTTTTGCTCATGACGTCAGGGATTTTTGGAGAAGTTCCTCTTGCTTCCCTGAAATGTGAGTGAGAATAAAACTGGGCTCTAGCCGTTGGCTGTGTCTGGGGTGCGATTTATGGAGAGGGCTTTCCTGTCTTTCCAGAGGGATGCTGCTTTTCTTCTATGGGCTGAGATTCCTGCTTTGGCAGTAGTAGCAGCAGCCTTGTTCTCATCATTCCTAGGGACAGCACAGCTCTCATCTGCTCCTCAAGCAAAACCAGCCCCGCGCTGAGCAGAGCCAGCGCAGGAGCCTGTATTTCTTCCAAGCTGTACAGATGAGCTGCTCAAACATAAAGATGCTGGATCTTGCAGCTGTTAAAGCTATGGCCTGTCCAGGAGGCTTTCTTGTTCCATTAAGAAATTAGAGACTGTGCTGAGACAGAGCAACACCATGCTTTGTTTCTTCCCATAGCTTATTACTTAAAACTTAACCCCTCGTTTCCCTCTCTGCAAAACATGCTCATCAGTGGTTACCTGCAGCACAGGAGTATCAGGGTGCTGAATAATGGGCACTCCAGTGGCCACACAGTTTGAAATTAAGCACAAGATGTTAGTTACTGGTTACTGTAGATGTTACATATATGTAATTTTTTCATCATCTGTTTTTCCTGCAGGAAAAGACTAAAGTGGTGGAACCTTTGGACTATGAGAATGTGATCCTTCAACGCAGAGTTCAGATCTACAGTGATCCCCTCCGGGACCTACTGATATTTCCAATAGAAGATGTGTCTGTGAGTTTCCTCTGGCTGTTTCCCATGTTTGAGGCTCACTCGTCTCCTGTCCTGCTTACCTTGGAAAATTTCCACCGTTAACCACTTGTTAATTTTGGCTACATTACTGACACATAAAACCAAGATGACCCACGGGTGGTTTAGGCCCACCACATTTATTTGAAGTGAATGTCAAGCCCTGAAGATGGAGTTTTTACTGAAAAATGTTCTCCTTTTTCCTGCAGGTCTCGGTCATCGGCCGACAGAGAAGGACTGTCCAGTCAACAGTGCCAGAGGATGCTCTAAAGAAAGCTCAGAGTCTCTTTGTCAAAGAGGTAGGGGCAAAGCCCATGTGATGTGGGAACTAACAGTGGTCAGAAATGGATTATTGGGCTCCAGGCAGTTAACTCTAAGCCTGTGATAAAGCTAAGTACACAACTTTCATTCTGGCCTAGGAACTTCTAAGGAGGAACCCAAAACAATCCTTTCTAGATAGCCTCGCCCTGATACCTGGTGTTTTTCCAACTTGTTTACTGGTAGAGATGTTTAGAAGGTGGTGTTCTGAACTGCTGATCCTGTTCCTTGTAGTGAAGCATGGTACAAATTAATCTTTCAAGGAACTTTGCTATCTGCCCTCCAAGAAGATTGGAGTTCATGTGGTGTTACTGGAGCTGTCCCAAATGATAACAATACATGTGACACCTGCCTTCAGCACTTTATAGCCCTTGGACAAGATGCTCAGCTGTAGCTCCTGATCCACAGGATTGTGGAATACTTGGCTTTTCCTTTGTGGGAAGCACTGCCCAACCTGCTGCACAGCAGAGTTCTCACAGGTATCTCATGTGCAGGGTGCCTTTGCAGTGGGTTTTGTACACAGCCAAGGTGTGTGGCTTTGCACCACCTGCCTGTAAAGGAGGGGATCCACCACCTTCCTGGAGCATCTGGAGTGCTGTGGGTTTGTTTGGAGTGCTGCTCTCCAGGACCATTCCCCTCAAGTGCAGTGGAACAAAAAGCAATGGTCGGTGTCGAGTTGGATGCAGTGTGTTTCTGAGGACAGAAAACCTTTGCTTTCTGGAAAACAGTCTCCTCCCAAATCATTAGTCCTTTTTTTAGAGCCTTGGAGTGATGTAAATAGAAAATCTGTAGCTGTGTGGCAGGCCAGATGTTGTGTGATTTTTGTCTCTGTGCTGAAAAGGTTCCTTAGGAAATTCTGCATTGCTACATGAAACAAAGTGAAGCAGCCTTGCCCACACCCTTCCCGCCTGTGCTTACCTCACCCTGCAGTGTGTAACCTCTCAGACTGGTGCTAGGCTTTGTTTTGCTTGCTGTAGCTTTCTAAGAGCTGTATTGTTTTCCTTTCAGTGCATTAAGACCTACAGCTCTGACTGGTTTGTGGTAAACTACAAATATGAGGAATACTCAGGAGACTTTCGTATGTTGCCATGGTAAGTGTCACGCTCCCTTGGAATGCTGATGTGTGATCACAGGGCTTAGTTAGAAAGAGCAGTCTGCCCTTTCCCTGATGCCTGTCCCACAAACAGCCTCTTCTCCAGAGGCATGTCACTGCAGGTTAGAGCCAGAGGTTTGTGATGTCCATTGCCCCCCAACTCTGTCAGGGAGATGCCCACAATGTTGTGTGGGTCAGTGCTTCACATCCCACCTGCCAGTGTGTGCACAGCCCCTCCATTTGGGATGAGGACAGACTGCAGCCCAGACCCATGGCAGGATAAATGGCATCTGCACATCCTAGCCCAGGAGCCCCACTGTCCTGCTGGGCTGATTCCCTGTGTGCTGGTTCCCTGTGTGCCTCACACAGTGTTCCCATGCCAGGCAGATTCTCCTTGTGCCCTCAGCACAGAGAGGGTGATGTGATATTGCTGCTGGTGCTGGCAGTGCTGGGGAGTTAGGTGCTTGGAAACGCTGGGCTGTGCCAGTGCTTCCAGCTCCAGAGCTAATTGGGTTTTTCAGACAGGCACATACATCTCTGTGTATTTGTATCACATCCAGGATTTCTGCTGGATTGTTATTTTCTCTGTGATGGTGCCTGCTCTGTTCTCGCTGCCCCCATTCTGGGTATGTCTGCACCCCTGTCCAGGCTGCTCGTGTGCTGGAAGCTTGTTAAATGCTTTTTCTTCTTAATTGGATGTAGTGGGTCTGTTCTGAGGGTCTCAAGGGGATGAGAAGCTGCAATGGAGTCATACTGTTGATGAAATAATGTTAAAATTTGTGAATAATCTTGCAGTCTGATCTTGCTTCTTTTTTGGTAAAGATGGAAGATAATCCAGAGTGCTCCTTCTTTGATCCATAAATGCAAGTCAGCAAAAACTCTGCAGAATCCAACAGCTAACAAGGGAGAGCTAATTACAGGCTCCTTGTGCTTAATTTCCATGAAGTGCACTCAGAACTTAGCTTTCCCCAGCTGTAAGGAGCTGTAGGTCTCTTGCAATCTATCTTCTGTGCTCTGTAGCCTGCAGTTGGCTATTGCTTCTGGATCCAGCATCAGCTGCTGGCTCATACAACCCTCACGTTCCATTCATTAAACATGAAAATGTTTTGTGATTTCAGCAAATCCTTTAGGCCAGACAAGATTCCAAGCCATGTGTTTGAAATTGATGAAGACTTTGAAAAAGATGAGGTAAGGAGAAGGTTGGGTTTTTGTGTTTTTTGTTGTTTTTTTTTTTTAATGTATGCCTGTTAAAAAGCAGGATTACATAAAAAAGTTAATTTCACAAAGCAAAGCCAGAATTCAGTTACTAGGAGCAGTTTTCTGGTGAGATGCTTTCTGCTGTAAAAATGGGATCAAAAGTGAGGCATGATTTATTTTGAAATATGACAAGATCATTTCTTGGAGCCAAGAGTCTTCTAAGTTATCTGGAAGATTAGTCATATTTCTCCTGGCTTTTTCCCTTGAAACTGAGCATCATAGGAAGAGGAAAAACAGGAAGCCAAGTAGTTGCTAAGGAAGACTTTTCATGTCCAGAACTAAAACTGGGCATAAGTCTGTTTTTCAACTACACTGTGATTCTGGGGTTCTCCTCTTAGAACGTTTTGTGGTTTACCACATAACCTGCAATTTTTCATCAGTCACTTTGACCCCCCATGCAGAGTGTGTCAGCCCTGCTCTCTACACTCTGTGCCAATGCTGGGAGGTGTTTGCTTCCTCTAGAAGTTGGCATCTTTGTGCTCAGCTGGCGGGAGGGAAGATTTGCAGCCCTGGAGCTGCTCTGTGGGAGTGAGCTGGGGGCTCTGCCAGTTTGGACATCTCAGACCTGGTGGTTATTTTGGATGGTGCAGATGCCAGGTTTCCTGCCCATGCATATAATTTTTGCTGCAGAAGGGATGGGCAGTGTTTTTCTGTTTCAAGTACCACGTGGAGATTAAGTCATGCACGTGATGTTAGGAAGTTTTTGTGTATGGAGGGAAGGGTTCAGCCCAGCTGTTTAAAATTCCCATGGCACCAATGGGTTGCTGCTGAGGAGCTTACAGAGGAAAAGGGAACTTTGTTGCAGAGCTAAAGATCTGGAGGGGCTGTTTCATGCACATTTCTCAAATTATCAGGGTATGTCCCACCCCACCTCCGGTCTGGATGCAGTGGCTTCTTTATAAATGGAAACGTTTTGTCAAGTTTGGCCTTAATCTTTTTTTGGCTATGTTGTTAGTTTGCATTACATCAGTTAACTTGAGGTACTGCCTCTTAAAAAATATCTGCTCTGGGCTGGAGACATTGCTGTGCACTGTTATCAGCATGCTTCCAAAAAGGCAAAAGGATAAAAATATCAGAATTAGGAGACCTTTCTTCTTCTGGCCAGTGTCCCAAATACTCAAACAAGAGAAGTTAATGGGGATTGTTGTGGAAGAGTATTCCAAGTGCTTTCACAGATGTTTTGACGTTTATATCTTTTGGCATGGCCGTATCTAAAGGATTCTGTTACAGTTTCCCGACAGAGCATTTGCATTAGAACTGTGTAATGGAAATTCAAGTAAAAGAAATCTCCTGATAAAAAAAAGGTGAACCATTGTAAAACAGAAATCATGTGTTGTTTTACCCAGGGAAATAAAGTGTCAGAAAATTTACTCTGGAAGTTTGAGATGAAAAGAGTGAAAACCTGCCCCTTTGGATGCAGCAGGCTCTATAAACCAGCTCTTTCATGGCTCAGCAGAGGCAGGCTGGGGCTGCCTCTGCTGCTGAGTCACTGGAAGCTCCAGGGTGAGATTTTTTCTTCACTTTGGGCTCTCATTTCCCTCCCCAGTGGAGGTCATGGTTAGGTATGAATGGAGAGCCGTTCTTTCTTTTGGGACCATGCAACAGGAGCAGATGGAAGCCCCGTCTGGTGTGCCAAGAGCAGCCTGGTTGGGTCACTTGAAACCTTGTGGTTTGATAAATGTGAAATCAGCCTGTTACATTTCAGTTATTTTACTGGGTTTTGGTGGTTTTTGCTGAAATTTAAAATGTGAGAATCACAGAATAAGTTCAGAGTTCTCCATTTTGCAACTTCCTAAACAAACCATCTTGAAAATTTCCATCTTCCCCAAGTTTTGTAATACTACATAAGAACCAACAGGCCTCATTGCAAAATCACTGTGCAGCCCTATCAGAATAGATGTAATCTTTCTTATTTAAAAGGTGGCCCAATCTAGCCTTCTTTGCCTCTTTATTGGAAGGAGTATCCCTCTTTTTTTTCTTTTTTGTGATAGCACTGTATGCGTAGCTGTGCCTGTTATACATTCTACATGTCACTGCATTGCTGTAGTTAAAATGGTATTGCTTTCCAGAGTGGGCAAATCCCATTGTCCAAGGGGAATTTCCTGTGGGAAACAGTTTACCTGGCCTCCTCTTTTTATCGTTGTTTGCTGTCTTTCAGGATTCCTCTTCCCTGTGCTCCCAGAAGGGTGGTGTGATAAAGCAGGGCTGGCTGCACAAAGCAAATGTCAACAGCACCATCACTGTTACCATGAAGGTGAGTTTGGTCCAGTTACTTGTGAAGGAGCCATAAGGTGAAGTTCAGGCCACATCTCCAAAGCTCCCGGGAGCACAAGGGCTGGGTTTGGGTTTGGGCGAGCATCTGCCCCTTTGTATCCCATGGTGGACTGGAAAACCCAGTCTGGCAACAGTTTTTGACCCTCCCCTCCCCAGCATGTAAGATTGCTGCACACTGGACCATGGCAATCAAGCTAACAAAAAAGGTGAAGCATGTTCTAGTAAAGCAAGATTGTTTTCTGGATGAGCAGCTGGGATAAGTGGAACAGCTGCCCTGCAAAGACAGCTTTCTGAATTGATAGTTTCCTTGCTTGTTGGAAACATATAGAGTGGCCAGCTTTATAATAAAATGATAAATCTTTGTTTTTAAAGCAGAGATGTAGCTTTACTGACCCAAGAGCAACAGCTGCCTTGTCTCCTGTTCTCTGCTCTTTGTAATCCAGCATGACACTGTTTAGGATTTGCAGAGATTTTTAATAGTCCCACCACAGGTTTTTGCTATGGCAGTGAGCCTGTCTGCTGTCCCACCATGCAGCTGCATTGTTGCAGCACAGAGAGATTGTATGGGAGTTATGCTCCATGGTACAGCTGAGGGATGGCTGCTGCAAGGCTGCTTCGTAAGGATATATGAAAAAAATATCAAAAAGCCTATCTGTTCCAAGGCTTGATGCAATGAGTTATGCTTTCAGGAGAAGTGGAACAGGACTGTTCAAAGGGCTGATTTTGAGTTTTAAAATGGGCTTGAGGGTTATAGACAGAAAAGGACTTTCTGATGCTCTGCTTTTCCAAGCAAGCTTAAAGCAACTTTTTCCCCTGAAACTTCTGGAGGTGGTATCATTTGTGCTCAGAGGGTCTGCTCTGGTCTGGTGGTATTAGTCTTAGTGCCCTGCACCTCAGACCTGCCTTTCAGAGGAGTTATCTGAACTATACTGGCTTCAGCTCAATTAATAAGATCCAGAGCCTCCAGTAAAACTCTGATATCAAAGCACTGAGAATCAATAGCCGTTCTCTGAGCTGTCTTACAAAACACCTCTAGGACACATCTGAGAAAGCTGAGGACTTTGACCATCTTCAGCCTTACCACCACTTGGAGAGGCTGCTGTGATGTGTCTGTCTTGTCAATGCTGGTTCTTTGCTGTTGGTGCCTCACACTGTTGCTAAGCATGTGCAGACTGTGTTCTTGAACCACAAGCAAACTCTCATGAGGCTACAGCTGCCACCCTTTATTTCAGACAAACTCTCCTTTGCAGAGAGGTGCCCTGGTTTGGCCTGGCTCTCCCTGTCTGGTTTGCAGCGTGTCCCTGGCCTGCACTACAGCCCTGGCATCAGGATTGTCCTTCTCTGCCCAAATGCACTTCTCCAGTTCTCTAGCCATCCCTCTGCAACCTCAGTGCTCACCAGCAGCACCTGTAGGCTGATCAGAGGGCGTGTTCCCTCTGCTCACAGGTTTATAGTACAAATTTCAAATGATCATCCTCTTCTGACAAATGATATCTGACAGCAGTGCTCGCACGGGGGGAAGATCGCAGGAGCAGTGTTTGCTGTTTGATTCTGCATTTGCTTTTGAACAGAGTTCAGCAAATGCAAACTGTTTAGCATGAAATCCCATAACCACAAGGGATATCAACCCTGTAATATCTAGAGAGAGATCTGTCGTGGGTTTCTGTAGCATCCACTGCCAAAATTCCTGAGATTGCTTCAGTGAAGTGCTAAATCAGTGTTTAGGCTGGATTAATGTTTCACATCCTTATCTTTCCATGTATCTTTATGCTCTGTTGAACTGAAGGTTTAGTTAAATCTTATAAAACTTAAAGCTCAACAACCCATGGAGCATCTCTACAGCTCATTAGTCACCCAAATGATGCCAGAGGTCACCTCTCAGAAGGGATGGGTTATGGTTCAGGGTGTGATGCTCCACCCTCACTCTCTGCAAGTGAATGGGTTTACTGAACATGTGCTAGTGTCAGTAATGACAGAAGCAGGAAATTACTTGTAATCTCCCAGGTGGGATGAAAAATGCTGTGTTTATTCATAGATCTTCGAGGTAGATAGAAGAGTGGAAATACTTGCAGTGCTGCTTGGCCTGGCTTCCTTCATGAATTCTCATAGGATACCCAGCAACTGTGAAATGCACCCTGCTCCTTACAGCATATGGTGATGCCACAGATGCTGCCAAAATGTTCTCCTGAATTACAGTCCAGTAGCTTTTGGCTGACAAGTATGAAGAAAGATGTTCAGAGATACTGGAGGGCTTTTTTTTCAGACATGAAAACACAGGAACATTTCACCCCAAGTTACTGATTTTTGATGTAAGAACTGGACACTAAGCCAAAGCCAGATCATGAAAATAGGTTTGTGTAAAAAAACACAAAGCCACAAAAACCCAAGCAGTTGAATGGATTGCATTGTCCCTTGGATTGCATTTGAGTGCTAGGAATTTCTACATGTCTGTTCCTAAGTCTTCCAGACAATTGCTTTGTAATTCTAGCTGAGGTCTGTATGAAAAAGGCTCTGGAAATACCTGCTCTACGGTGGGATGGATCTTCAAGTAATATGCTGGCTGATCTGAATTTACTGTGCAGCATTACTTTATACAGATAAATGAGGCTGGAGCCAGCTGAGAGATGAGCTGGAAGCCCTGGGGCATTGCTTTAGATGGGCAAACTTATAATAACAACAAGGGCATTAAAATTAAAGAAGATGATGGAAATCTCTCTTTGTAAAAGCAAACCATATTCAAATGGGTGAATCTGCAACACTCCAGGGTCAGCAGTATTCTGTGTTACAATATTTTCTCAATAGAAGGGGCAGCAGATATGGGAACCATGGCCATGGTTTGTGATGTACAGCAGTGTGAATACTTCCCTGACCAAGAATTTGTACTTTTACAGGTATTCAAGAGGAGGTATTTTTACTTGTCACAGCTCACAGATGGCTCCTATATTCTGAATTCCTATAAAGATGAGAAAATTTCAAAAGAATCCAAAGGCTGCATTTTCTTGGATGCTTGCAATGATGTGGTTCAGGTAGGTGTCCTTTCTGTGTGGCTCTGCATGGACTTACGGATTGCTGGCTCTGAGCCAGGCCTGCTCTCTCAAGGTCTGAAGGCATGGAATTGCAAACTAACCCAAAGCTGGTCAGCTAAACTGATCAACAGGCCAGTAAGTAAATGCTATTACTTTATCTGGGGCACCTTCCTCCTGTAATTGCTGCTTCCATCAGCTTCTTGTTTCTTAAGCTATATCTTGATAAGTCCATGCAAGCATGCAGTCCTTTGGAATTTAAGACCTGCTCAGGGGTCATAAGGTTTTAGGAGCAGATATTTGTACAGGTCTAAATCCTAGGTTTGCTTAGTTGTGCTGGAGTGAAGTGCAGCAGTGGATTGCTGCTCTGCCTTCTGCCCTTGCTGTCTCTGCAGAAGCTTCAAGCCCTGAGTGTGGTGCAGGGCGGCTTAAATTACCCCAGTGTTTTGCTTCAGCATGGATGAGTCAGAGCTGTGAGTCTCCATTTATCTTTCTGAACACAGTAAAAGCAGTAATGCACACACCTCGGTGATGTATGGGATGTATTTCCCAAGTTGCCTCAGATTTGCTTTAGCTTCTGGTTGGAAAATGCTGTTTAAAGGCCAGCGCAGCTCCAAAAAGCTGCATTGTACCTCTTGCTTTTTAAAGATAGATGCCTCTAAGTGTCCCAGAGTGCAGCATTACTTACCACATCAGACAAATCCAGTTCCTGGCTTCTCTGGGTAAATGTTAAAGGTCTGATGACATCAGAAGGAGCCTGTTCCTGCTCCTTGGTGCAATGTCTGTGCTCTAGTCTGGCTTTTCTTCACTGAGAGCAGCTGGCCATGGAGCTGTGCACTGCTCAAGCCATGAAGACCCCTCTGATTGCATCTGAGTTGCTGTGTCAGGGAGGGTGCCTGCCTTGTATTTTATGGTATTTGAGCTCAGGGTGCCTTCCCAGAGAGGAGCTGTGTGGCAGGTACTGTGCTGGGTTGTTGAGGGAAATGCAATCTCAATCTCTTGTTTGTTTGTTCAGTGTCCCAAGATGCGCCGCTATGCATTTGAGCTGAAGACAATAGACAAGTACAGCCACTACCTTGCAGCTGAAACTGAGCAGGAGATGGAGGAATGGCTGGTAACCCTGAGGAAGATCATTCAGAGCAATACTGAGAGTTTGGTGCAAGAGAAGAAGGATGCTGTGGAATCTGTGCAAGGTCAGTTTGTAAGCAAACACCTCCCTTCTCCCTGTTCCAGCAGGGTATGAGCAGTGTGCCTGGAGAAGTGTATCCTGTACTGTATTTAATGCAAGAATTGTGGCTCACACACAGTATCATGCAAAGGGGCTTAGTATAACACGGATGATAGTCTAAGGAATAAAAGTAGAGGGAAACTTGACCTTTCTTCTGGATGGGAAATCCATGGCAAGGTTTCAAGGCTCCTGGAAAATTGGCTCTGTGCTGAAGTTCTGCTTTGGACAGACCTAGCAGACTGTAATAGTACACTTTGATACTCGTAATGCATGGAAAAATCTTACTCCCAAGGAATGGAAAAGTCTCTGTAAACTGTTTCTGTGCTATTGTTAGCAAATACTGCAGGATGCTTTCTGGCAGAGTGGTGCTCCTGCAGTTGTTTTGAACATCTGTTTCTTGTGTCCTTGCAGATGATGAATCAAGCACGCAGGGAAAGTCAGAGAACATCCTGGAAAGCCTGGAGAGAAGCATGCATCCAGAGCTGATGAAGGTATTGTGTTTGCAGGATCACTCTCCCACCCACAGCTACTTCTGTCCAGCCTATCTGTGAGAGGGTTTTTCTGCTTTCTGTGTCTCCAGCCCTGGGGGAGCTGGGCAGGCACCAAGTCCTGGTGGGGTCTCTGTTATCCCACCTCTCTGTCTCATGGATGGAGCCCCATGGTCTGAGGCTGCTGTTCCTCGGTTCCTCAGTTCCAGGTGTGGTTGCCCGCTTCTGTCTGCTTTTTCCTTCAGCATAGCCACATCTCTGTCCTGCCCTTGCACCACGCCAGTGCTTTGCATCAGCTCAGGTATCACAAAAGCAACCTGAAAAATAATTATTTTGTTTTGACTCAGTTCTTTCCCAGTAGGGAGTGCTTGCCTCTGTGTGGCCAGGCACTAATGTCACTCCTTCCTTTGTTCTAGTATGGAAGAGAAACAGATCAGCTAAACAAACTGAGCAGAAATGATGGAAGACAAAACATCTTTTCTTTTGACCTAGAAGTCCAGGTAAACATTCCCACATTTGCCAGTGTGAGATTTTGCTCACTGTGTCATGCCTCCCATGTCCCTTTGCATGGCCACAGGCTCTGCCTGCAGAAGCAGCATGTTTTCCAGTGGAGAACAGAAGTGCAGCCCATATTCCTGTCAGTGGGAGCAGAATGAGATGTCAGTGCTCAAGTGATAACTCAAATACAGGGAAGAGTTGCAGCAGCCCCACACATGGCCCCCCTCCAGCTTTGCTGGCATTCGTGTGATGCATCCTGATATTGCTGGATTTCAAACCAGGAGCTCTGAGAAGTTCTCATGCTTGCAAGAAGCAGCAGTGGAAGGGGTATTGCATGGATACCTGCAGTGTTGCATGGGCTCAGCACATCTGGCCAAGGGAGCAGTGGTGGCAAAGGCAGGGATTTACAGGGAGAGCGTCGGTCTTCAGGGAGTTGTCAAATGTAGGGACAGAGAAATTGATAAAAAAACACCCTGTGCTGGTCTGATATACACTGGAGTAGAGGGTCATTGTCTATTGGCCTGTTTTCTTCTTGGCTTTGAACTTTAATTCTCTGCCAGGGTCCAGGTGTGGGATTTCTGTGAAATGAGCTGCAATTGTTAACAGAGTTTTAGAGGACTGTTCCAGGGTACGTCATTGTTTCTGGTTCTCCTTCTGGTTTGGCATGTTCACACCTGTAAAATAGAACATTCTGGTTTAACAAGGAAATGTAATTAGTCTTTAAAAGGCTTAGTTGTACAAAATGAGCTTTTCTCTTGGCAATTCTTTAGAGTCTTTAACAGAAGGAAGATAAGCATCCAGGAGGCTTTTTAGGGTATTTTTTTGTTGTTGTTTTTTAAGAGAAGCTCTGAGAAGCTTCCTATATTCTAGTCAGATAATAAAAACGGAAATATTACTCAGTGTGGAGCATTTAAGACAGCTTCTTTTACCTAACCAAATGGTTAGGCTGAATTCACTGCCCTATTTCTGTACCCAGAGCACTTCATTCTGGTGTGGGTCACTTGGATCTGCTGTCACACCAAGCATTCAGAGCCTGCTCCAGTCCATGCTGGTCATGCACACTTGGATGCCTGGTGCTGAGGAGGCTGGGAGCAGGAACAGGAACCTGCAATGTACTTTCCTCATGAAAAGAAAATAAGGGAAACAAAAATACCTGCTGGTATTTAGGGGTGTTTGGTTGCTCTGCCCCCAGTGCCCAGCACAATGTGTGTGTCAAAGGCTGAGGGTCTTTGGTTGCAGGTGTGCCTGCTCTTTGAGGGGCGTGGATGTGGAGGCACAGACCAGGTGTGGGTGCTCTGGGTTAGGGAGGAGGTGGTGATAACTGAGCCTGTTTGGATTTCCCAGCCAGACACTCTCTGCTGTTTCTGGCTATACCAGTTACTGCTGCTGCTGGACATGCCTTCCACTTTGAAATGTTGCTCACACAATCCCATGTGTGCCTTCTCTCTATTTCAAGCACAGGGGCCATCTCTAACCTAGTCACACCTGCATGGTGGAATGTACTTTTCTGATTGTAACTTTTCTGTTGTCTTATGTTCCTCTTTCTTCCCCAAGCTCTGTGTAGTGTTTGGGAAGATCCCCTGGGTTACAACAAAGCAGGAAGGAACTGAAATAATTCTGAGGTTTAGTTTGCTGTGCTCTACAAAACAGGTTGCTAAAAATTGATGCATACCCATGAATTCATGTCTTGAATGCCTTTGTGTACCATCATCAAATTGCACTCATTTGTGAATGTCTTGTACATTTCGGACCACTTAAAAATTGATAAAGACAGTATTGGCAGTAATGTGATCCCTTAACATTATTCAGGGTGGTTTTTTTTCTTTTTTAATGAGGCCAGATTTGTTTGTTTGCTGTCTAGAAACTCGATTTCTCAGGGATTGAGCCAGATGTGAAGCCTTTTGAAGAAAAGTGCAGCAGGCGCTTCGTGGTTTGCTGCCAGGACTTCTCCCTCAACCTCCTTGCTCAGCTGAGTGACAGGGCAGAAGAAGGACCCACCAACGTAAGGGGAACTCCAGCTTTGTCTTTTTTCCTCTCACCAGCAAGAAAATTACCTTAGCAAATTAATCTAGGGGGGGTATAATACCCCATTTTGCCATGAGCACCAGTGGGACTGGACAGGCAGTGACTGCTAGCCCACAGCCATTTCAAGTTTTGTTTGCCATGGTATTTTGGTGTTCCAAAAATGTATTTGGGTGTTGCTGTTACGTTAGGGACAGTGGGAATAACCACATGACTCTCAATCTTAGTAGCAAGTGAGAGCAAACTTCATTCTTCCAAATCCTCTTTTATACACAGTTCCAAAAGGATAAAATTTGTTAGCAGACCAACACATCACCATCACTGGGAACAACACCCCTCGACCGTTTCTTCCAAGCAAACAACAAGTCAGACAAACACCACCTGCAAAGGTTGTTTTCTGTCTCCAAGGACTGTTTGGATTCCTCCTCACAGTTTCTCAGGCCTGTGTGATGTGACTGGCTTTCTCACAGGCTTCAAGCTGCTGCCTTCAGCCTACAGATCCATTTTCTGACCACTCTCAGTCCCTACATTTGGGGACCGGGTCTGTGCTGACAAGCCTCAGCCTGCCAGAAACTGAGAGTGCTGGGAAACCTGAGGTTCAGGGGCACAGGGAATGGGGAGTGTGTATCTGCCAAATTCTGCATCCCTGTGAAAGTCCTTTTGGTAAATGATTAAGCTCCATCTCCAAACCACTCATGGCTGTGTTTTATTTCATTTCCCCTAATGGCAAGGGATTTCCCTGTTCTGGAACCTTCTTCTGACTCCCAGCCTAACTCTATTCACAGTCACATTATTATATGCATTTGTTATTGTGCCGAAGTCCTGCCTTAGCCTAAAAACTCTTATATTTCTGAGCCTCTGATGTCTGTAGACAGCTATTACATCTCACCTCAGCCTTTGTTCTGCTGGGCTGAACAGACCAGTCTCCTCCAGTCTTTCCTCCTCCCAAAACCAGTCCCTGCTGACACATCCTGTGCTTGCTGTGGCTGGACCCCTTTCTGCAGGGGTGCAGAGCAGCAGGGGAGGCAGGAGCACCAGCACTGCCCTATCTCCCTTTTGATGCTGCCCTGTCTGATGCCTGGTGGAATCACAAAGGCTTTTTTGTGATGGTTTTGTATTGGCAGCTCACAGCTCTGATACACAACACCAGGCTCAGCAACTCCCAGCACATGGATGCATGGCTAACAGCAAAGATTCTTGTTATCCATCCTTAATCAGGTCCAGAGTGAGACCTAATCAGCACATTTTCAGCATTGATATAAAGTCTTTAAGTTATGCTGGAATGTCTTGGGCATGCTACAGTTTTGTCTTCAGGCCTGCATATTTATCTTTCCATGGATGCACGCCTACTAGGATGTTTGAATTAGAAATACATGAAACACTTGCCTGGTACTGTCAAGGTCAGTAACTACAAAGCAATTGGCAGATATTGCACATTCATTTCCTCAGCAGTGTCAGCCTTGTATTTGAGTTTTCCTGGCTGGGAGAGCTAACTTTCCTTCTGGGATAGCATCTGAGGAACATTTTGAGTGTCACAGTTGAGCCATCCGGAGCTGATGGACTTTGGAAAATAAATATAGTCATCTTTTGCAGGTGATCATAAACACTCTTAAGCTGATTTCTTAATGCAAAACGATAAACAGCTCTGATAAATTGAGTTTGTCTTTTCTTCCTGACTTCAAAGTTTACAATTACATTAAAAAATACAGATTTCGTTCTTTATTTTTCACATAACTTTGTTCAAACTGACTAGATCAAAATGCAAGAAGGTGCAGGAAAAAATGGATCTGTATATTTACAAGGCAAATAAACATGGATTATGTGTCACAGTTCTGTAAAATACTGGTGTACCAAACTATAGGAACAAACAGAAGCAGAAGGTTCCCAGTTTCCTTATGAGGGAAAGCAATGCATGTTGATACTCTTGAACCTATGCTGTACATTTTGTTGTAACACACATATTCAATAAAATTTCCAGGTTGAGCCCTTTTTCCTCAGCTTGGCATTATTTGACCTGAAAAGTAACTGCAAGATTTCAGCTGACTTCCACGTGGACTTGAACCCTCCATCTGTCCGGGAGATGCTGCTGGATAACTCTGAGCCCAGGGCAGAGGGCTCCCAGGGACACTGTCCTGGACAGAGCCTTGTGCATGGGGTCCCTGAGTCCTGCCTGCGCTACATAAAACGGGTGAATATCTCACTTTCCCCTCATTCTGTGTCACTGCTGAGGCTTTCCAGTGACTTTGAGGTGTGTGGTCATGCACTGTGTGGTAATCAGAAGCCAGCATTTCTCTTGAGTTTTGGTCAAAGTTGCCACGCAGGGCTCGCTGGCAGTGACAGGCAAAGCTCTGGGGACAGTTTTCCAAGACTTGGCCAGGCTGGTGAGCCCCTGTGGCCCATCCCCAGGGCAGGGTGTGTGTGGGGTGTGGGAAGGGGCAGTGAGATGAGCAGGGCCAGAGCCCATGGTGCACACTGGGTCCTGCTGGGTGACAGCTGCTGCCTCTCTGTTGCAGGGGGTGTTCTCCGTGACCAACCCTCACACAGAAATCTTCCTGGTGGCCCGTGTGGAGAAGGTGCTGCAGGGCAGCATTGCCCACTGTGTAGAGCCCTACATGAAAAACTCGGATCCTGGGAAGGTACTGGCTGGGGCCATGGGAGCATCAGCTGAGTGATGCTGTCTGCTGCTGCAGGGAGCAGAGCAGGCTGAAACATGGGTTGTTCTGTGGCTCTTCAGTTTCTTTCCTTGTCCATTCTGTTTGCATTATTCCTAGTCTGGCTTCAGTTGGGCTGTCCTGGGAGATTTGATTCCTTCCCCTGGAAAGAGCCAGAGGATTTTTAGAAAGAGCCAAGCATTTGGGGCCAGACCTTTTCCCACTACACTTCAGCAAGCCAAAGCCTGGGCTGGCAGGAAATGGGGGGACACTTCATCTTCAGATTAAAGTGTCTGCATAGAATCATGGAATCCTTTATCTTGGAAAAATCCTATAAAATCATTGAGTCCAACCATTAACCCAGCACTGTCAACCCCACCACTAAACCCTAAGCACCACATGTGTTTTAAATACCTCTACCACTTCCCTGGGCAGCCTGCTCCAGTGCTTGACAACTCTGAGTGAAGAAATTTTTCCTGACAGCCAAGGGAGAGGCCCAGCTGCTGCCACCATCATCAGTCTCTGCATCCAGGTGGAGCTGATGCTGCCTTGTTGCAGCCAGTCAAGAGTAGTTCCTGAAAAGTCAGTGTGTGATAATGATGGCATTCCCTTGGCACACTTTGTAAGTCTGTATGGGATGAGCCAATTGCTGTCAGTTTTGGAAAATAAACTAATACCCTTTGGCAAAGAGAGCACTAATAGCCTGACAGTTCAATCCTGAGGAGGTTTAACACGACTTCCCCACAACGTTTGCCATTGCTTTGCCAAGTAACAGCTGTGGGTGGTGGGAAGTGGCAGACAGGGCTGTCTGTCAGCCGCGCTGGTGCCTGGGGAGCAGACGGAGAGATGCTCCTCCCTGGGGACTGCAGAGCCCTTCACTGCTCTTCTGGAGCAGCAGCAAGGTCCTGGCACACGCTGACCTGCCTCTCTCATGTTTTGCAGACTGCCCAGAAGGTCCATAAGGTGGCCAAGCAGGTGTGCAGCCGTCTGGGGCAGTACCGGATGCCCTTTGGCTGGGCTGCCAGGTCAGTGCTCGGGCTGGGCTGTAACCTCAGACTGGGCTCTGCCCACAGTGGGAGCTGCTGCTGCTGCTGAGAGTGACCTGGGACATGGGTGGGCAATGGGCCAAGTGACTGAAGTCAGTGAGGTTGCAGCTGAGGGCAGAGTTTGGCTCCGACTCCCAAGAAAGAATTGGGATTGGCCTGAAATGCTCTATCTGGAATTAGAAATAAAAAATTGAAAAGTAAACAGTGATAGGGGTGGGAAGGCAGTAACCTTCCTTCTGACCTGTAGCTACTACGATCAGGGCAGAACATCTGGGGACAAAATACAAGGTCCCATGCTACCAAGGGAATCACTGCAGAAATTCCCTTCTGGTGCCAGCGATTGCCAGGGACAGGATGAGAGCAGAGGACTTCCCAGCCTGGCTGTGGCAATCAGACAGAGTTTGTTTTCTATCTTAAACTTTGCTTTAATTAATGTTCTTGGGAATGGTGGGAGGTAGTGATCCCGTTTCCTTGCTGTTCTTTTACTGGGACTGGTAAATATGTCAGTGCTAGCTCCCTTAAATCTCAGTCAGAGGAAGGCAAGATCACTTACTGCCTCCTAGTGCTCAGCTGCAGTTTGGTGCTGACAAAAGGGCTGAGAATGACTGGGAACACAGAAAGCTGTCACAGTGAGCTGCAGTTTGGGAGTACATTACACTGCTTGCAATGTGTATTCTTGAACTGGATGTTTCTGTGATGCTGGCTGCTCATCTTTGAGATCGTGGCTTTGGGATGCAGCTGGATCCTGGGAGTCAGCACTCATCTCTCTTCCAAGTGGATCCTCACCCTAATGGTGGGCTCTGGGTGGGCATTGATTTTGACTGGCTTCAGGTTTGTTCCTGCTGGGTAAAGAGCTGCCTTTGGACACCAAGGAGCTGAGTGGGCTGATGCAGGAGGAGCTGTCTTGCTCTGCATCCCTGGAACATTTTCCCTGTGAGTCCCAGAGGAAAGTGGTTGGGCAGAAGGGGACTGCAGGTGCTTTAATGGTATTATACACAGACCCCCATTATTTTCAGGGGCAGAGATGCTGGTACTCATCCAGGGTAGAGTCCAGTCTCCTGCTCTGGCTTCAGGAGGAAGCTGATGCCTGCCCCAAACTGTTTTTTATTGTGCACTCCTTTCCTAGGAGGATTTCTGTCCTCTGACCCCCTATACAACTGGGAAGATGCTTTACCACTTGGTGTTAAGTAGGAGAGGATGGAAGGATGTTTGTGATGGTGGACCAGGCTTGGAAATGGGCTGACTGAGCCCTTCTGACCTGGCTGGAAGGACAGGAATAGATAATGATATCCCATGTGATTTAATGAGACATTTGCAGCCTGGGTGGGGTGTAAGCACCAGTCAGGGTGGGAGAGCAGTCAGGTCTGTGGTATTGGGAGCAGTCACAGGCCAGTGAACCTCTCACCTTTGATGAACTGCCTTTCAGATGTGTCAAAGACCTCGTGTCTTCTATATTTACCAACATTTAGGAAATACACCTCTTCTTTTCTGCAGACCAGTTTTCAAAGACTCCCAGGGCACTCTTGATGCTGATGGAAAATTCTCACCCTTGTACAAGCAAGACAGTGGCAAACTCTCAAATGAAGATATGCTGAAGCTTTTAGCTGAGTATAAGAAGTAAGTGTGAGAGACTGGTGCAGGGGCTGGGAGGGCATTTTGACATGCATTTTTAAACAGTTAGGTTTAAGTATGAGATGACAATTTCTAAACCACTTTGAGGGTAGCAAAGAATGCTGATGATGTGCTCAGCACCTGAGCTTTCAAGGTTCATGCTCTTATTCCTTTCTCCCTAACACAGGCCAGAGAAGACAAAACTGCAGGTCATTCCAGCCCAGTTGAATATCATCATCAAAGATATCCCTCTAGACTTCACAAGTAAGGATCTTGGATCTTAACATAAGTGCTGGTGGCTTGAGCCTCAGGAGTTAATTAATGCTTCTAGGGGGGATTTTGCTGCTTCATTAACAAGAGTATCTCGGGGCTGCAATGAGAAATGAGTAGCACAACCACTGACTTGTAAGTCTTTCTGATGCATACTGTGGAGGAGGTGTGGTCCAAGTGCAGAGATTTACCTGAGGGTAAAGCTGATCTGCTTTACAGTTTAGCCATCACATCCTAAATCCAAAGGAAGCCAGCTGCCTGCTTTTGCATCATTCTCATTGGACATTTTTGATCCATAACATTGTAGGGCTTTACAAACATGGTCGGTGTTTCTGATTCTTTGCCTTGCATTTAAAGAAACTGAAGCAAAGGAAGGACTTGTGATGTGTTCAGTGTCATTCCATGGGCTTTTGGTAACTCCTGTCACAGGTTATGTAGTCTAATCTCCTGTTCAAAAGGATTTTCTAGTGGACCTAATTTTTTCTGTTCTCATTCTCTTCCAGATTGTTTCACAGCTTCTTATATTCCTATAAAACCTTTTGAGAAGGACACTGAGGACATTGCAGTAGAAGTGGAGGAGCTTGTCCCAGAAGTTGCAAAATACTGTTACCCCTACACAGTCTACAAAAACCACCTCTATGTCTACCCCTTGCACCTGAAGTATGATAACCAGAAGGTGTTTGCAAAGGTGAGTGACCTGGGCAGTGACCTGGGCAGTGACCTGGGCAGTGACCTGCAGCCAGGTTTGGTGTGGGCTGCTGTGATGCTCCTGCTCATCCTCCCGTTCTCCCCCATTTTAGGCAAGGAATATTGCTGTCTGTGTTGAGTTCAGAGATTCAGATGAAGCTGATGCCAGGCCATTAAAGGTGGGTTAATGTTAACTGTTAACAGGTAACACTGCAGGGTGTTCTGTCCCAGCCAGGCTGAGCAGGGCAGGAGAAAAGCCCTGAGTTTCCATGATCCCTGGTTTAATTTGTCCAGCTGATTTAGGGTGGCAGGACCCTGAATTCAGCTCTTCATTTGTGTTTCCAGTGCATATATGGCAAACCTGGGGGCCCTCTGCTGACCACAAACGCATTCGCTGCTGTGCTGCATCACAACCAGAGCCCAGAGTTCTATGATGAGGTAAAAGAAAAGTGTGGGAAAAACAGCAGGTTTTCCTGGATGCTACAATGCCAAGGGACTTTTCGGGATACGTCTTTTTCCAGGGCTGGGTGGAATATGTGTAAAGATAATCATCAGCCCTTTGCCTCAGCAGAAGGGCTCAGCAAAGCCAGAGCCTTTGTCAATTTTTAATGTCAGTTTGTTTTCTGCTGTCTTTACTGTCACGCTTTGTGCACTCCAATCACACACCACCATTAATAAGTAATGTTGCAAATGTGATGAAAATGTTATGAGTTATTTAAGGTGGGTAAGAATGTGTCTTGTGTTACTGCATACAACATAACATTTGTGAAATGAAATAGAACTAAAATATTACTCCATAACTAAAAATACAGTCTGATCTATCATGATATCATTTTAGATTAAAATTGAGCTTCCAATTCACCTCCATCAAAAGCATCATTTGCTTTTCACCTTCTATCATGTCAGCTGTGAAATTAATACAAAGGCAACATCGAAAAAACAAGACACCATTGAAACTCAAGGTATGTTCAATTGCTTATATTACTTCTGTTGGAGTACAAAAGACCAAGATAAAACAAATGTAGGGACATGAAAAAAAAAGTGATTAACATACCAGCCTATCTGAATTTTCTTTTCTAAAAGCTACCTAATGTGAAAGTGTAGGTCAAAAAATGGAATAGACTCAATATTTTTGGTTTATATTAAAGCTCAGATTTTTGCTGCAGTTTGACAATTCTTTCTGTATGTTCCTGACCTGACTTGCACAAATGTACTGTTGTCAGGCAAGTCACCAATAAAAACTTGCTGTCAGGGTCTCAGGCGCTGATCCTACCAACACAAGGCATGTGCACACCTGGATCCCACTGGTTGGGAAGCCTCTCCTTTCATCCAGTCCTCAAAGGACCCTCATGGTGCACAGCCATGGCTCACCCACCCTTCCTGCCCCTCACGCCCACTCCTGGCCTGTGCTCTGTCTGAATTTTGTTCACCAGGTAAAAGGTGCTTTAGTGACACTGATGTGGTTGATCCCTTGCTGGAGCCGCTTGCCCAGCTGCAGGTTTGGACTTCCCAGGGGTGAGACAGGGCTCTTTTTGAGCTGGACTGGTACCAGTGTGTGTCTGCTGACTGAGCTGCCTGGTTGCCTCTGCAGTGGGATTCTCCTGGGCGCCGCTGCTGAAGGACGGGCGCGTTGTCACCCTGGAGCGGCACCTGCCAGTGTCATCCAACCTCCCCCCGGGGTACCTGGGCCTTGGGGACTCCGACTCTCGGAAGGTAGGAAGGCGTTCCACTTAGAATGGACTTGAATGGAAAAGGAAAAGGAAAGTTGAGCTTTTGTCACCGCTGTAAATTCTGGGTTTCTGTTGGTGCTTTGCTCAGCTGGAAAGAACTCTACTGCAGGGCACCTCCAGAGCTTAAAGTTCTTATAGATGGGAGACAGGACACCTTTAATTCCACTTCCTCTGCTTATGCAGGTTGCAGAGGGTGTTTCTGTGGAGGGCTGGGCTGTTGCAGATGGCACAGAGCAGGAGAGGGAGCCCGTGCTCTGTGTGCATGCTGTCACAGGGAAGGTGGTGTTTGTGCTGGGGTGAACCCCTTCCTCCACCCCAGCCAGTACCTTCTGACCAGGTGTCTGCACAGAGCCATCTCCTCACCACAGTCTGAAACCAAGTGCTTGGATGTTGTCTGTTCACAGCAGCCCAGCATGGATGCAAAGTGGGTGGATGGAGCAAAGCCACTGTTTAAAATCAGAATCCATTTGGACTCAACCATTTACACCCAGGTAAGTCAAACACCTGAAACATTTCCAGCACAAATGCAAAGGAAGAGACTGCTGTGTCTCTGTTACAGCTAAGCCATAGGTTGTTTGGGAAAGAGAGCCCTGGTACCTGTTATACAAAGCAGCATTGAGATACTTCTGGGATTACTTGCAGGGATCTGCCCCTTGGCTGGATGGAATGAGATAATTGTGTGACTGAATGAGCCTAGGGAGAGGCTGATGTTTCTTTGGCCAATTGCACTATAACTGGGAGGACCAAGGAAACATTTGAGCAAATGACCTGCTTCAATGATTCAAAAGAGAGAACTGGTGAATGTGAGAGGTTTCCCCAAACTGTAGAATCATTAATGTTGAAAAGACCTCTAAGCTTGTCAAGTCCAAGCTAGTATTAGACTTTTTATTAATTAAAAAAAAAATAAAAAGTTCTCTGACAACAGCAGACATGAGAAAACAGTCCTAGTTTCCCTATGAAAGCAGTTCAGGCTGTTTTACCAAATCCTAGAATGTTCTGCTGTTTTATGGTAGTGGTGGACTTCCCTAAGTTTAACGTGATGTGCAGCAAAGATCCCTAGCACATTCTCTAGGTCACATCCTGTCAGCACTGCTCCTGGGGGAATGCCCTTGGCTGGATGTCATCAGCTCCATTTGCATTCAGAGCAAATGGCTTTCAGCATCTAATTCTGTTTTGGAGATTTACTGATTCTGTGTAGCACTGAGAGCAGCATAGTAGTTGTGCTTTCCTCCAAATTACATTTCCAGATGCCTTTCAGATTTAAATAACCCAGTAATTAAATCTAGCCTTGGAGGAAGAGGCAGAGTAGTGGGAAGGAGAGTCTGCCTCAGATGGACAGTAGGAGGCTGGTGATGCAGGTGGTGAGGCAGTTTCTGTGAGCTGCAGCTGTTGAGAGGGCTTCTGTTTCTCCAGGCCAGTGCTGGCTGGGGGATTGGGACTCAGGGTAGTACAACCCCTGGAAAATTTTAACACTGCTGGAAGCTTTGTGCTTAATATTGAGGTTAGTTGGGAGCCAGGGGCTGAGCAGTGGGTGGGTGTGTTGGAAAAGACAGAGAACAGTCCTGGGAGATGGGAGCTGGGGATCAAAACTGTTACTGGCAGGGACGTGGTGTTTGGTGGGGACATGGCCCACTGCTGCAGGTAAGTCACCAGATTTCCAGGTGCAAGCAGTGAAGTAGGGGATGACAAATGTTGAGGCTGCTGAATTGAACCTATTTATCTCTTGCAGGACATGCACTTGTACAAATTCTTCCACTACTGCCAATTGGTTCAGGCGGGAGCTAAGGAAGTGCCAGGAGAGCTTGTTAAATACCTAAAGGTGAACAGTGCCTGTCACTGGGCTTCGTTTGTGTTTTTACAGACTGTCAGCAAATACCCAGAGCCCTGCCCTGTGGGAACACACCCTTGCTGGGGCCAGTGCATTGTGCAGTACCCTTACTTTTGCTTTATCCTAACAGATGGGCTAGTATTTAAATGAAATGTTTTTTCATGTCCCTACATTCATTTTATCTTGTCAGACGATTTTCTGTGTGCTGCTTCCCTCTGCCTTCTACAAGGGATAAAACAAGCAGTCAGCATTACTCTGCCATGCTCTCTCCTGGTGGACTCACACACTAATCCCTTGCTGCTCTAGGTTTGATTCAGCCCTTTAAACTGTGGCACAGTTCCTTGTTTTCTGAAAGCCCATTCGAAACAGGATTTTTTTTTTCAGGCTGAAAAAGATACGTGATATTATCAGCCTGTTAAATTTGAGCAGAGGTGGCCTATGACCTAGACCCAGCTTTTTGGTAATCACTGCAGCATGAGTAAGGGCTTTGGAGCAGGTCCAGCAAGGGCTTCTGCAGGGAATATTATTCTTGGCTATTTACTGTTTTCTTCCATAACTGCCTGTTTTTGAGTGCTGCTGTAGCAACAGCTCCACTTCCAGTGGTGGGGATGTATCACCACAGGGTTACTTAATGTGTGCCAGATAATGTATAAATATTTTAAGAAATAGAAAGAATAGCAGGTTATGAAGCCAAGCACTAAAATCCCAGTAGCTGTGTTGTGAGCATTTTGCCAGGTCCCAGTCCTGCTGAGCCCCTCACTGCAGCCTACAGACAGGGAGATAGGAATGTGCACACCACAGGTGAGGGATTTTTAACCACTACCACCTCAATAATTTCAGTAATTTAAATAGCTAGATACAGATTTAAAAACCTTTCATTATATTTGCAGGTTTGAAAACTGAAAATGACACCTGTTGTCTTTCCAAGACTCATTTAATGAGCTTCAGGCACAAGAGCTCTGTGAGATTGGTGGAGAGTATATGCATGAGATGATCTTGACCTTCACCAAGTGCCTTAAACTCTATTTTTGACAGCAAGCTATGCTGTTTGAAAAGAAAAGTCTCTCTGAAAGTCATTGGGCAGCAGTTTTTCATGCTCCAAAGGCATTTGTGGAAATGGGACTTCAAAAAAACTGGCACAAGTGATGAGAGGACTTGAGAGCAAAACTTCAGCCTTAAATTCTGGGCTTTTCAAATCAAATGTAACCTCTAATTAAGTCATAGCTGCCTGGACACAGAGGAGAGGATTAGTACCTGCTAGCAGTGATTTATGTTGCTCCCTGAAGGTTTGCAGCTGGGATGTGTCAGCTGGAAGGAGGCAGCAAGTCCTGCCATGGGTCCAAGTTGCCCTGTCCTCCAGTGGGCTGAAACATTTCACACCCCAAAGCCTTTGTCCCATTGCCACTGAAATGTCTGCACACTGTAAATGTTTAACATCTGCAACATGTTGAACTAAAAGTGTCTGTGTTTTGAACATTTGTTTTAGTGTTTGCACGCCATGGAGATCCAAGTAATGATTCAGTTTCTACCTGTAATTCTTATGCAACTATTTAGAGTCCTCACAAATGTGACGCAGGAGGATGAAGTAGCTGTCAACTGCACCATGTGAGTCTTGGGTGAAGCATCCAGTGACAAATGCAAAGCCACAAATGGCAGTGCAAAGCAGGGTCTGGTTTCCCAGCATTGGCTGTCCCCTGCTGATGTCTTCCACTGGGTCTCGTGGGTGGCATGGGGGCATTGTGGGGCTTTTCCCTGTGAGGAAAAACATGATACTTTAAAGGTAGTCCTGGGTTTTTTCTCAAAAGAGAAGGGGTTTGGTGACTCTGGGAGCAGTTATTGTCATATCAAAAGGCTGCAGAGTGCCCAGGCATGTCCCAGCTGCAGGCAGCAGATGTGGGGAGCAATGTCTCATCCCAGCACGCCAGTCCCCGGTGTCAGGATTGCTCCCAGTGCCCCGGGGCTGGGTGTGGTGTGCTGCAGCTCCAGCTGTGCTGGCTCTGAGCTCCAGCTGTGCTGGCTCTGAGCTCCAGCTGTGCTCCCCCCTAGCTGTCATCCTCTGGTCTCACTACGTGCATCCATGTACCAGAAGTGTCCTGCTCCCATGGAACTGGAGGCTGGAGGCTGAGCCCTGGTCCCCAGGGATATGGTGCCTATTGCTGTCACAGCCCTGCACCATGTGATACGGGTCATGAGAACTTTTCCTTTGTGGAGCACTGTAATTCCACTCTGTTTGAAGCACCAGAGGGTGAGGAGAGGGGAACAGGTGACCCCAAGTACCTGTTGGGTGACCAGCTCCCACCTTCATTTCCAGAGATTTTTATTAAAGCTTGGCCTAATGCCTTCCAGCTTGTCAGTAGTTTTCTGTTTAATAACATCTTTTTTCTCATCAGATTTTCGTAGTGGAATTTAAAACCCACTTTATCTGATAAACGGCTTGTAAACTCCTTGTGGTTTGGCCTGTGGGTTCTGTGACAACATGCAATAGTTTGTTGTTCCCTGTTGGCTGGGAGTGGAATGTAAATCCCCAGTAGTGGCTGGGGAAACCAGGCTCTTGCTGCCTTGATCAGCTGCCTGGGAGTGAGTCCAGAGGGCTGGCATGTTCTCCAGGATCTGCTTGACCTTCCCACACTGCAAGGCAAGAGCCCAAAATAATCCAGTAGTCCAAAATAAGCCAAAATATGCATGTAACAAGGAGCATATGATGTAAATAAAGTAAAAGGAAAAAAAAAAAAGAGTCCTCCAGAATGAATAAATTCCAGGGATGCAAGGACATGTCAGATTATAACAAGGATGGACAATGTTTTGTCTCACCTCCTCGTGCAAGGAGTCTTGAGTGTTACAACTCAGCTTGTCTGGGCGATTCCTGCGCCAGCACAGGAGTGGAGAAGAGACTTTGGGCACCTCACCTGAGCCCTTTGTGTGAGGATGGTGCAGGAGCTGTGTGTGGGGGTGCTGGCCTGCAAGAATTGCCTGCTAATCAAGCTGTGCCAGTAGAGAGGCTTTTGAGGTTGAGCAGGATGGTTGAGCAGGACAACACACGTGCTGTCCCATTTGTGAGGCAGAGGAACTTGCCCTTGTGTTGCGTGCTGAGCACAAACCACGTTTCTCCCCAGGGTTCTTCTGCACATCGTGTCCAAGTGCCATGAAGAAGGTCTAGACCACTACCTGCGCTCCTTCATAAAGGTCAGTGAGGACAGAGTGCCCCTGGAGGCTCCCTGCTGGGGCAGGCACACGCTGACACTGCTGTTCTTGCCTCAGTACGCCTTACGAGCTGAGAAGCCCAGTGCCAAGCAGGCCAAGATGACCCATGAGACCCTGGTGCTTTCCATGGCCACCATCCTGAAGCAGTCAGCAGATTTCCTGGCCATCAATAAGCTGCTCAAGGTGAAGTTTTGGCAGTGCTTGGCTGCCAAGGGTAGAGGGGAAGAAAAGGGGGTCTGGTATAAAGCCCAACACTTACCCCCATCTAAACCCACTGCAGGGGCAAAGCTGCCAGGGCTACTCTTTGCATCCACATCCTTGAGGTTCTCCCCTTAAAACAGAGATGAATTCTTTCAGGGAGCTTCTGTTTAGGCCCATGGCAGGAGACTGCAAAAGGCTGTTCATTCTGCCAGTTTCACCTATTTTCCTCAAGCCATGCCTGAAGGGTGACTCATGGGAGGCAAACTGAGCTTCTGCCTCTCTGTGCCTTTGCAGGGCTTGCACCCCAAGCTCTGCTGGTTCTTGGCAGGGTGCATTGGTGTGCAGAGGGGATAAATCTGTTTCCACCCTAAGACTGGCAGGACATCTCTGGGTAGCAAAGGCATCCGTTCAAGCCAAGCAGTGTTTATGAAAAGCCATAGAATGTGAGCTCTCCCTTCCACATAGCTGATTCCCCACATAGTCAGGGAATATCAGTCATGTTCAATCCTGCTGAGAAAAGTAATAGTATTCTTTGTTCATTCTAGTACTCGTGGTTTTTCTTTGAAGCGTTGGCAAAGTCCATGGCAATGTATTTACTGGAAGAAAACAAAATTAAGGTAAAAATAATTTGTTCAATGCTGCATTACACAACTCTCACAAATTCCTCCAAAATCTTTTCTGAAAAGCTGTGTGACTCTCTATTAAAAAAAAAAAAAAAGACCTGCCAAGCTGAACAGCCGAACTTTGTTTTTCACTCTACTTTTCCCTTTTTCACCCTTTCACTCTCAGTTGTAATGTAAAAATTCCAGAAGTCCTTACGGCTTGTGCAACCTCCTTTTCTGTTACTACCTACTGCAGTTGCAGCCAATACTTTCTTTGGTCACTGTTTTATTAAGAAGCAACTAAATAAATGCTAAAGAGCTCGTGCCTGTGCTCAGTTCTCCCCAGCTGCTGGCTTGCAGCACTGAGCAGGGATGTGCTCTTGGTTTCAGCTGCCCAGGAGCCAGAGGTTCCCTGAGTCCTACCAGCACGCCCTGCACTCGCTGCTGCTCGCCATCATTCCTCACGTCACCATCCGCTACAATGAGATCCCTGAGGAGTCCAGGAATGTCAACTTTAGCTTGGCTAACTTCCTGAAGGTCAGCAGTTTCTTTCCTTCTCCCAAGATTTTATTAGGCAAGAAGAAAAAAAAAGAAAAAAAAAGAAAAAAAAATCGACAATGAAAAATGTGGAGCAAGCAAACAAATGTGGTTTTAATTTATCTTGTCTTTGGTTTTTACAGATGTAATAACTCTTGAGGGGGGTAAGCTCTCCTAGGAAAGAAACCTCTGTATGTTACTGAGGGTTTTCAGGCATACCTAGCAACTGTTTGGAACCTGAAATATGTATAATCTCATTTTAAATATTTCTGTTGTCTCCTGGAGATTTAAGTAAGATCTTCCAAATTATTTCAGAGGAGCAGGATCATATATGTTTTGGAAAGTCAGTAGCAACCCAGAGGATGAAATCTGGCTGCTGGCAGGACAGTAGTATAGAGGGAATTTAGCATGATTGTTTTTACTTTTAATGGTTGGTCACATGTTGCTATTTTTTTCTCCAGCGTTGTTTGACTTTTATGGACAGAGGATTTGTTTTTAACTTGATCAATGATTACATTTCTGGATTCAGCCCAAAAGATCCTAAGGTAAGCAGTAGGTTTCTTGAAAAGTTGTTTGCAGCTGTACATATCTATCAATCAAAGCTTTGTAGTGATTATTTTGATACAATTCTTGGAGGCATTTTAGACTCTGTTCCTGCAGAGTCTTTAAGAGGCAGAGACTTCTTTGTCTGGGCCAAGAGTGTGTACCCAGGTGTTCTTTAAAGTAACGTAAAGAATCAGAAGGGAAGGGAAGAGTGATTAATAGCCTGGATGAAAAAGACAAAGAAGTCCCAAGTGATACCCATGTGCATTGACACTTAGGAAGACCCATACAAGAGTTTGCCAATTATTAGTGAGTTTCACCAGATGCTATTTATTAGATTCTTCAATCCTTGTGCAACAAGTATATTGAACTGGAAAAAAATGGGTCAGACTGCAAACATAGTTTTGTGTTTGTTTTATTTTTTAATCTCAGCTGCTGGTTGAATACAAGTTTGAATTTCTTCAAACTATTTGCAATCATGAGCACTACATTCCTCTGAACTTACCAATGACATTTTCCAAACCCAAGCTGCAAAGAGTTCAAGGTATGTTCTTAAGAGACTGGCTAAAGAGTTATAATTTTTCAGTCCTGGCTTCTGACTAGATGAACTTCAGTTTGATGTCAAGGGAATGTACGTTCTGGTTAGGATATTAACTTCAGGACAAGGGGTTTTTTTGTCAGGTTTGCATAATTTTGTTCCAGAATGGTATGCAGTCAGTCTTTTCAGTATTTCCTATATTTTAGTTTGCATGTGACTAGCAAAATCTGTAAGACACTGCCTGTGTTTCAGTAAACAGGCAAATTGTGCAATGCAATCCTTTATTCTCAGGAGAGTCAGCCTCCCCTGGGAAGTGGGTATCTCACTGTGGGTCCTGTAGGGAATGGAGATGCAGGAGAACAGACTGAACTCACTGCTCTGCTGCCAGCTCTCCTTGTGGCCACCAGAAGGGGATCAAGGTTACCTTCTGCTTTCACAGTGAACAGGAGCACAGCAGTGCACAGTGTGTTCGAGCTTGTTCTCAAACCTGAAGGCAGCCAGCAGAGCTTGAGCCCGTGCCAGCCCTTGGTGCATACCAAGGGTATTTGTGCTGTGACACCCACACACGTCCACGCTGCTTTTGCTGTCACACCGTGTTCTCTTTGGTCCTGAAGCTGCTCAGCACAGGGTGGAAGGGGCTTACAAGGGGCTGAGTTGAGGCTGTGTGCAGATGTGGGTGGCTGGAGCTCTGGCACTGGTGGCAGTGCAGCCCCCACCAGCCCCAGGAGTGCCACAGGCAGAGCCTCATTCTCTCTCATTTGTGCTACGTAAATGCACTAAAGATTGCCAGGTTTGGATTCCAATAACCTGGCCAGTAAAAGTACTAGAGAGGAGAGTGAGGTTTGGGATTCCCCATGTAAAAGCCCCATGGATTTATGATTGTATGATTTATTCTGGTGGAGGAAAGGGGATGTTTGTTTGTGCCTCAGGGTGAAGCCATACAAGTCCCAAAGTGGTTCCACACACATACAGGTGGCAGAAGCAGCAGTAAATGAAATCTCACTTGTTTTGGTAAATATCTGACTCCTCAGAGCTTTCTAGACCAGCTGCTAATCTCTTACATCAGTTTGGCTACTTGCCTGGCATTGTTTAACAAAGAGTATTGCTAGGAATGGCCAAGAAAAACACATCCACGGTGCCTCCCTCATGCTTGTTAGTGGCATGGCAACATAAGGATGCTCATTTTTGGTTAATGTTCACCCTTGCATTTGTGATGGTTAAATTGAAAAGCTGTTAGGGCAGCTCACCTTTTCTGCTGTGTTCTACTATGGCTGGACCTACCAGAGGTTCACATGCAGCAGCTCACGGCAGCAGAGCAGCCCATGCTCAGGTGGCAGGAGTGCCTTTGCAGGGTGCCTGAGCCCTGCCATGGTACAGCCATGTGGGAATGCAGAGAGGGGATGCCCAAATACCTGCTGCTCTGTTTGTAGGAAAAGAAGGAATATCCCTCAGGGAGGTGGTTTCTGCAGCTTCAGCCAGTGCAGATGGGCAGGCTGGCAGCCTCTGCAACCACGTCCTGTTGAGTTGGAATGTTGCATCTTGGAACAGTGACTCTGAAACCTCCCAGCTAATGCAGGGCTGGTTGTTGGTCTGTCCCTGCTGCCTCACATGGGGACATCAGCCAGAGCAACCCCCAAGCTTGGCCTTGTGGCCAGCAGCACATGATCAGTTTTGCAATATTGTGATGGGAAAGAATCCAAGGGATTGACAGAAGCTGAGAGTTAAGCAAAGGTCTCACAAATAATATTAAAACATTAAATACTGCCCTTTTTCTCCAAGATATTACTTATTCCTGTTTATTTTTGCTGTCTTTTTATTTGTCCCTTTTCTTTTTACACATAATTAGAATTTTTTTCATTTGCTGTGGAATGGTTCACTTCAGTAGGTAGGTCCAACTGGAATGATCAAATCCTCTAATGTCAAATTAAGTGTGCACTTTCCAATCAATTAGCTTGCATCCAACTAATGTAATAACCATGGTGTGTGACAATTAGGCATTTGCTAACATGACTAACAGTAAAAGCTAGGTAATGTTCCAGATTGCTTTTTCTTTCCTCTCAATCTGAGTTTTTACAATCCAGTAAATGCTGCTTTTGAATCAATGAATTTAAAAATACCTTTTGTAGCCACAGAGCTGTTGGAACCCTTTGGCTGGGATTTTCAAAGCTGAATGCACCCTGCCTTACCACAGAAGCACTTTCATACCTGTGGAGTTTTGGGAAAAAAAAGAAGTCTGAGCTGAGCATATGGCATTTGTACCTTTTGGGGGAAGAACACAGAGCTTTGGGGTTATCCCTGTGGTGGTTCTAATTTGGTAAATGGCATGGCAGAGATGATGGTGTCAGGCTGTTCACAAGGCTGTTCACACAGCCCCAGTGCACATGCACCCTGCACCACAGTCAGTGTGTCTGTCACTTCCCTGCTGCTCTGTCCAGGCACCTCAGCAGAAGTGATGCCTTACCCTGCTTTGATCACAGTGTCTGCCTCAATCTGTGTGAGATGCAGGGTACAAGTTAAGTTGAGGAAGGTGATGAGGCACTGAGCAGGGTTTCTCTTGGCAGTCAGTGCAGCTTCTGAGGAGCAGTGTTCAATGTCTGCTTCTGGCAAGCAGCAGCCTCCAGCCCCAGCCTGGCTCCCTGGCCTGCAGCTGCCCAGCTGTGCAGACTGGGATGCAGCACTGGTCTCTTGGCACCATGTCCTCACTTGCATCCCTCATCCCAGCAGCACTATATGCTTTTGCTCTGCTCTCAGACCTCGAGAGAAGGAACACGGATTTGTGGAGGACGTGGAATGAGCTGCAGAGCAGCACTGCTAGGGATGAGTGGCCAGGTAAACCCACCATTTCCACTGCCCATTCCCACCCTGACAGCTGCTTGGTGGAGGTTGGTGTCCTTGCTGGTTTGGGGATTTACAGGACAGCCCCCAGTCAGGAGTAAAGCATTCCCAGACAGTAAGTTGTGCTGTCTTTCCCCATTCCAGCCATCTCTTACTCACAAATTACTCATCAGAGAGAGAAGCTCTGCAGAGCATCATGGTGCAGAAATCCTTCCTTGAGGTGCTGCTGAAACAGTGAGGGCTGAAATTAATGAATAGCCTGAACTGGAAGACACCCAAGTTCTTTGATATGACTTAGTTCACTGGTGGATAAAACTGTATGGTCAGTTCAGCTTTGTTCAAAGATCAATGCACAGTAGGAGAGTGGTGAATACTGTTCAAGGACTCTGTGGCTTACATGACTGTTATGTCTTGCTCTGAACAGACTCTTGGAACATTTCCCTTAACCATCACCTTCTTGTTTCTTTCAGATACAAATCTTGAGTACAGTTTAACTGATGAGTATTGCAAGCATCACTTCCTCGTGGGGATACTTCTTAGAGAAGTCTCTGTTGCCTTGCAGGACAATTATGATATCAGATATATGGCCATCTCAGTCTTAAAAAATCTCTTGATCAAGCATGCCTTTGACAACAGATACCAGCACAAGGTCAGGCCTGTGTTGTTGGCTTCTTAACGTTGTTTAATTTTAGGAAAAAAAATCATGTACCAGAGTTTTAGATATTGCATGATGCACCCAAGGGTATTCTAATTGCTTTTTAGGGAACTGTTGTAAATAGTTATGGAATAACAGTAATAGCTCAAAAACCATCTAGGAAATAACTGCAGCCCTCTTACTCATGCAAAGTTTTTAGGTAATTAAGCCCTAAACCATTAAGGAACTTGAGAGAATCATTAGCCAAGAGTTATTCAACAAAATTAGGGCATCAGTGATGTTCTGGTCTTGGGCCTAAATTCATATCCTATATTAATATGCTATAATCAGGAAACAGAACTGATCTCTGTTACAAGTCATCTACATGTTGTACTAATTAATGACTCTGGAGAGTCACTAATTAGAGGAGAGGATCTTGATTCTCATGAGGTGCTGGATTTCCTCTGGGTGGATCTCTGTTTTCTTTGGTCAGAGGTTCAGGATGTGATGATGCTGAAGGAGGCTGGAAATGGGTTTATTGCTCCCTGCTGACCCATATCCCCTCCAAAGTGCCCAGCTATCTGTGCAGAAGCTGCCTGTCCGTGCTCTAGCCTGAAAACATGCCTCTGTTTAGAGCTCTGGTCCTCACAATGCTCCTACTGTGCTGCATTCCTGAGTGTTCTCCAGGAACATGGATGGGTTCCTGGCATGAAGGGTGGGAGGGGTGCTCCAAAGGTGCCAGGGGCTCTCATGGGCCTGGAGCCAGCTCCTCTTCCCTCCCTTCTCTGCCTGTTTGAAGGTCTGAGCTGGAGGTGGGGCCTGCTTTTCTCTGCAGTGAGGATCCATGACCAACTCAGGAGCTGTTTGCTCCCTCAATGTGCAGCACTCCCCTGACTCCTCAGAAATTCCCCCTGTTTCTGCTGTCCCACAGGATATTTGTGTATGTGTTGTGCTCAAGGCAGTGTGACCAGGAAACTGCCTGGAGCCAGGGCAGGATGCTCAGCTGGTGACCAGAGACTCCAAAGTAAAAAAAATCACATCATGGGCAGGACAGGCTGAGCCTGTGTTGGCACACTGTTACTCCAGCCAAGGAGACCCCAGCCCCATCAACAGCTAAGAGAAAGTTTTGTCAACCCATGAGTGTTTTCAAGATTTCTCTTATGTTTTGTCATACTGAATCAGAAGGAAAAAAAATTGATTTCTTTATTATTTAAATGGCTCTACTCAATTTTCAAGCCTTAAATTCCTTTTTCTCTTTAATCTTTCAGCCAAATACAGAATAATATCAGTTTAACAAAAAAGAATTGGGTGTAAAAGAGTCCTCCATTTAGAAAATGTCAACCCAATCATTTTTGATCTGTACCAGTTAATCCAAATTAATCTGTTCCTATAATCTGTTTTCACTAGAAGAATTTGCTATGGAGAATTTCTGACTGGAAGTAGTAGCCAGCACCAGGCATGGAGCAAATGTTTCTGTTACATTACCCCTGGGTGTTGCACTTCAACTATGCGAGTCAAGTGCCAGTTAGAGAGTTAGGAAATCCAGGACTTAGATTGTCACACATCCTGTATGACTGGGAATGTTATTTAGCTTCCAAAACCCCTGAGTGCCCCAAGCTTGTTGCTAGAAGGGTAATACCTCTCTGGCAGCTCTAGAAGTGGAGGTGAGAAGCCAAACCAGCTCACGTTCTCAAGCACCACATGCAGTGTGTGCATACAGATAGAGATGTATACGTGTTCTGGCTCACGCGTTCCCCTTTCTGCACTCCCTTGGAAACCTGGGCTCTTACTCAGATTTTTCTCTGTGCCTGCTTTCAGAACCAGCAGGCAAAAATTGCCCAGCTGTACCTGCCACTGTTTGGGGTGCTCCTGGAGAACCTGCAGCGCGTGGCCGGCCACGAGGCACTGACCTCCTGCCCCGCCTCCAGCCCTGTGAGTAAAGCTGGGATGCCTCCATGTCTGACATGTTTCTGGACAGTGCTGTGAGGGGAGGTGATTCTCTCCAGGTGCAATGAGCCTGAGCAGGACTCATCCTGGTTCTCCAGCAGCTGTTCTGGGGAGTTGCCTGTCTTCCCAAGAGTTGTGTGTGTGGCTCCCCAGTGGCCTTAGCCTTGCAGACCAGACTTTCCTCCTTGCTGGGGGCAAAAGAATAACAAATAGGACATCTGAGAAAAACAATTCCAAATTTCAACTCAAATGATGGAAAACAGAAAGGAAAACACTACTATGGTTTACTTTAATGTGTTCTGCTGTTCCTTGTACTCCTCACCAAGTCCTTTGTCTTCTTGTTACAGAAATAAGGAGATTTCTGTTTTCATCTGTGTTGTTTGTAAAACCTGCTCTAATTTTCCATTTTGTGTTTCATTGTTCCAAACTGTAAGAAAACAGGTGTTCTCTTTTACTGGTCGCAAAACCTTATGTTGCTTTACAGGCAGCCAGGGATGAATTCATATGCAGTTTTCCATCCCCCTCAAGCAGATCCAGCCTGATTGCAGACAAAGATACAGGTAAATTAGTGTTTTTAGTTCTGAATTCCCCATTTATTTTTAACATAGCTGTTACTAGCCTGAAGCACCCAAAACTTGTTACCCCAAACCTGAAGCAGTCATCTCCTAAAAATCCTCGGAGACTCTGCATGGTTTTCCCCAGATGTGGTGTCATCCTAACTGTCCTACCAGATTTTTCCTTTTCCAACTTTTGACATGGGGCTTTGCCAAGTCCCATCTGTGCTGCCTGTGCCGTTCTGACAAGTGCAAAGGGCTTAATTGTGGGGTCTGGTTTTTTTCAGCCTGCGGAGCAGCTTTTCCAAATGGCCATGCAATAAAGCGAGAGGACTCGAAAGGATCCCTGAACTCAGAGGGAGCAACCAGTTCCCCGGATCAGAGTGAAAATGTAATGTACCAGGGGTTGGGAAGGGCAACCCTCAGCCTGCAGGCTGCGTTAAATAAGGGGGAGAGAAAAGGAGTTCCCTGTGGTAACACTGTCCACAGCCAGCTTATAGATATCTCTGGAAACAAACAAATTGACACTTAACAAAGGTCAGAGTCACGGGTCTGGTATGCTTTCCCTCTTCAAACGTTGCTGAGTCAAAAATAGAATTGTTGACAAATTACTTGTTGGAGATGAAAGGCAAAATCTGTGTGGAAAATCTCTGCTCCTATGGTGCGTTCATCCATACTCAGATGTGCTCCCTGTGTGTGGGCAGGTCTGAGCCTGGCTGGACCCCAGTGCCTGGTGCTGGGAATTGGTTTCCAAATGTCTGAGTAGCAAAAGCACTGTGATGGGAGATTGCCAGTGACCACTGACTTAAAATAAAGTGTTTGCAGGAAAACCAGCCAATAACCACAGGCCCAAACTTGCAGAAAGTGACTGTGGTCATGCCACAAAGGCCTCTGACCCCATTATTCAGACAGGGGTGTTCAGTGCTCTTCTTCTTGGCAGATTGCATACATGGAAATCAGGTATTTGTGCAAACCAGTCCCTGGTTTTCCTCAAGGCACTTTCCAGATATCTTGGGTTGGCGTGCATTATTGATACATCTTCAAAAACTTTGGCCCTTGTAACAAGTAAGGCAAAGATTATCTGGGCTCATGGCTGTGTCCTGGCATGCTTAGAAGAGGTGGGGCCTTGCAAGCTCTTCTCCATAAATCACAGAGCCCTGGGACTGAGTACAGCCAAACACTTGACTCTCCAGCAAAGCCCTGGGCATGTGCTCCAGTGCTGTTGATGAGGAAGTGGTGTTGCTTCCAGCTCAGCTCTTCCCCATGGCCAGACGTCCTCCCCTTGAATGCGCCTGAACGTTTTTCAGAGTTGTTGAAAGCAATCTTTCTCTTAGGGAATGCAATATCCACAAAACCATGTAAAAGCAGTGCCACATGGAGGAGCACAGCTTCAACAGTGCTCTGCAGAGGCAGACACTTTGCTCACTGTCCTGTTCTCCTGGAGTGAGTTGTGTGCTGACTTGATAGTTTAGCATGGTCAATAGCAAAATCTCTGGCCATAGCACATCTCCAACTCTAAAAGGATTGTTTATTTCTGCTTTATGACTTGCATCCACATCTTCTCCCAGAATAAATGGCAAATAAGACCTGTGGATCCCTCTCCAGACATGAGGGTAAACTTTAGGAGAAGCCTAGGGCTTAATCATGTCCATTTATCTAAGGATACAGCTCATGCAAGCACAGAGAATGCAAAATAAAATTAGTATAACTTTAGAAGACATGCTTCCCACCACACAATGCCCAAGCCTTTCCCACATAAATTGACTCATCAGCAGGATTTCACTCTAGTTTGCCTGAGTCACTAAGTAGGAGGAAAATTGAAACACTTCCAAAAATCAAGGGGAGGAAAATGTTCTTTAAACTAAATGTCCTCCTTTTTTAATAACTGACATTTTGTTTTGAAGTGTATGTCTTTAACAGAGTCAGATTTTTGCTTTAAATGATGACAGCCAGTGAATTTCTTTTTACAAGAAGTGGCTTTAAAAATGTCCGTGAGCTTAGATGCTGCAGGGAGCAGGGGAAATGAAAGCAGTCTGCTGAGTGTTTTGCTGGATAACCTCTCATTCAATGCCCAGACATCTTTTTTTTTTCCTGAGCAGAGAAGTGTTTGGTGATGTACCCAGGATTTCCAGGCTGCTCATCACTGGATGAGCTGTTTCCAACCTGGTGCCGTGGGGTGCACATGTGAGGAGCAGGAGGGATGCCAGCACCCCTGGTGTGTTCCATGTTTGCTGTGCCCATGCTGCACAGCCTCTGGTGCACAGCCCAGGAGCCCAGGCCCACGCCCTCCATGTCACACCCATGTCCCAACAGATCCGCAGGAGCTCCATAAGGACCAGCGTGTCCCACTGCAGCCGGCTGGACCAGTTTGAGATCCGGACACTTCTGATGTGCTACCTGTACATTGTGAAGATGATCTCTGAAGGTTGGTGCCTCCTGCTCACTGGAGGCAGCCAGAAAGACAAGGGACCATCAGTTTTGGTCTGTAAGGTCCCCCCTTTGAGTTTTTTAAAATCTCAGTGCACTGCTCTTCATTTTCTTTCAGATACTCTTTTAGCTTACTGGAACAAATTCTCCCCCCAGGAGCTGATCAATGTCCTTGTGCTTCTGGAGTGAGTATCATGAGGCTGCTGTTCAAACACTGCACCTTTGTGTGGTCAGAATGGCTAAGGAGGAGACCACTGTCCTGTGCAGCACCAGGGGTGTCTGGCCAGGTTGGAATGACATGCTCTTCCTCCCTCTGAGGAGAAGCAAGTGTATATTGAGGAAGCACATTGTAGTGGCAGTGCCCTATGATCTGTCTGGGGTGTGTCCCACCTGTGGGCTCAGCTTCCCCTGTCACTGTCACAGCCTCCACTTTGCAGCAAATCCTGGGGATACAGGTGGGTTAGAAGACAGGGATGTGCCAAAGAATTTTGAAACAGAGTGTGAGGTCAAGTTACTTGTAAATACAGACACAAGCCCTTGTGCACAGAGAGCTGTGCCTGCAGGCAACAACAGGGTAGGTTTTAAATGTTCTGGATCATTCCTGATTTGCAGGATCTGTAACATATACCTATTTCATTTTCTTCCTAGGGTGTGTTTATTTCACTTCAGATATGTGGGGAAGAGGAATATTGCCAGGTACTGCATCCTTCCATCTGGTGCTGGGGTGTGGGGGTCATCCCTGTGCTCCCTGCTCCAGCAGAGGTGGGAAGGGCTCATGCGCACCCACACTGGGCAAACCCTAGCGGGCCCGGGGCTCTGCTCAGCGCCGTGCCCTGAGCAGGGGCCCCTCATCTCAGCACCCTGCCCCTTCCCTCCCCTCCAGCTCCTGCATGAGATCCCCAGGCTCAGGTGAGCGCAGGTTGGCAGTGTACCCCCCCGCCAGCTGCAGGTGAGACAAGAGTCCCGGCTGCATCCCTGCTTCCTGAGCAGCATCCCTGCTCTTGTATTAGCCCTAGGGCCTTCTGGAGCAGCAAGATCTGCATAGTGTGGTCAGTCCCGCTGGGATTGTCCCAGATCGGTTTGTTGGAGGGAAGAGGTCTCCATCCTGGTGCCTTGTGTAATCCCACTGCGGTGTGGCTACTGCTGCTGCCCAAACCCTGTCTTTGCTCCCCCTTGCAGGGTGCAGGATGCCTGGTTATCCAAGCACACGGCAAGCGAGAGGAAATCCCAGACCATGCCGGCACTCCGCAGCAGAGTTGGGGTGCGGCTCCAGCACCTGGGCAGCCTGGAGACCTCCTTCACCCTGAACCACAGTATGTACAGCAGAGCCAGAGGGGCCCAGGGCATGGTCAGCCTGATGAAAACTGCCTGTAGCCTTTTCACTCGCTGCTGGTTGCTTCAGGTTACTCAAATTCTACAGAACTGCAGTGGTCACCAGGCCTCCCCGCAACATTCCTAGATGGGTGAGGGTGGCATCTTCTCAAAAATCTGCCCTGGGACTTAGGACTTGTGTGGCTTTCTGCTCTTGCCTGTCTTGGCTCAGCTGTTTGGCTGAGTGTGTGTGCAGGTAACATCTTGGTTTGGGTAGAGAACAGGGCAAGCAGGAGAACTGCACTGCACAGAGACCTGTGCTGGGACCTGCTCTAAGCCTCTCCATGTGACTGCATTTTGTCCCATTGAAGCATGTTGCCATTTCGCCTCTCTGGAGACAACTTGGACACCTCACACTCTGTATGGCTTTAAAGACAGTGATATTAAGGGGCAATACAGGTTTTTCTGGTGTGGCATCAGGCTGAGGCAGCTTCTCTGAATGGAGCTGGCAAATTCAGCATCTTGCTATTCTTGTGTCACCTCCCAAACGCAGTGAAGTACAAGGAGGAGAGCCTTTTCTATATCAGCACTTAGATTTTTTGGGAGCTGGAGTGTTGAGCACTGTTTCCTCCTGATTTTCTCTCTCTCCACAGATGCAGGCACCTCAGAAGCAGATATTGTGCACCAGGCATTATTGGAGGGCAATATTGCCACTGAAGTGTGCTTGACAGTCCTGGACACCATCTCTTTTTTCACTCAGAGTTTCAAGGTCAGCACTGAAATCTGAAATGCTGTAGAAAAGTGTGCTGTGTTTTCATATGTGTGTGGATGTTGGTGATCTGTTCTCCTAGAGTAGAAGAGTATGGAAGGCTTTACAAAAGCAAATAATTTTGTTTACTTTATTAATCATAAAGCTTGTTTATTTTCCAAAACACTGAGTGTTTCACAGGGTCTCAGAGTAGTTATACCCTTATCCAATCTTGCCATTTTTTCAAAACTGCAAGGCCAGAGAAAATCACGTGGATATTATACCATGACTGTAGGTATTACAAAAATAGAATAAGAGGAAATGGATGTCGTGTAGAAGGGAGGGACTAGAGGAAAGGGAAATCAGTGTCCAACATTTTTAGAACAGTCACTCTTTTGTACCCTGAATTACCTAGAAGCAAGGCCCGGATTTCTGTGAATCACTGTACATTAATATCTCTGGGGTTGAGGCACTTCAGCTGTGGTTACCAGTACAAACGGGACCAGAATCATGGATAGAAGTCTTCTTTTCCATATTGTGATTCATGTTTTGGCAGTAATTGCTGTCTACAAAAACTAAGGCCTTTATGGAGAAGAGAGCCCTAGGATGGCAGCAAAATATTGTTCCAGAAATGCTCTTCTTGAAGTGTAGTCAGAGGAATCCTGCATGTAGCAATGGGTCTCTGACAGTGTCTCAAGAACAGCTCTGGATTTCAGAGCAAGCACAATGAATATTTCCTTTGTAGATGGAGATGAAGAGAAATGTGTTCATAGCCTTTGCTTCTGTTGCAGAGTCAAAAAGCCATCCTGGTGCAGATGTTAAATTATTCCTTAGAACTTTGGTAACAGCAAAAGGGTTTCAATGCAACACTTAAAACTTGTTTGACTTTCTCAGCTGCCTCTTTTGGAATATCACTGAACCACAAAACAATGTGATTTTCAAACCACAGGATAGGCTGGATTCCCTTCCCCTTTAGTGGGCTTCAGCTTCGCTTTTATGGTCACACCACACACGAGTGGGTTCTGTGCTGCAGCAGCTGGGCTGATGCTGTTCCACTGCCACAGGAAATGAGCTCAGTGTAAAAGTCTGGTCTTGAACTTACCACAAGGTCTGTGCAAGGTGTCAAAATCTGAGCCAGCCCAAGTATTGCAAGGACTGGCAATGGGATGGGGGCTGTTGATTTCCTATCAATATGGGATATCCAGATCCTGGTGTCATGCCCAAACTTCCTGCACAGCCCTGTGGGCATGGCAGCACACACAGCCCACCTGGTCTGACACCAAACTGTATCAATTACCTCCAAGTAATTCGATTTTACTGTATCTCCACAAGGTGCGAACTGGCAAAACTCTGCAGGAAATAAGGGAAGTAAAGTGACTAACTACAGCTACAAATCTATCCAGTGAAAAAATGGTGGTTTTTTTTGTTGTTTTTTTTGTTTTTTTTTTTTCTTCTCTCTCTTTTGGGCTGCAAACAAAACAATTTTCAAGACAAATAAAAAGAAATGGAAAAAAATCCAGTATGATAGTTACATTGGTAAGACCATATTTTATTTAAAATAACTAGGCAACCAGTGAAAGTTGTACAGAATATTGACTTAGATTTTGGAATTAGTGATGCAAAAGTGATAAAACACTTTAGTTTTTGTCTCTGCTGCAAAAATATCCTCTGCTAACAACTGTAAGTTTTTAGTGATTGTCACATTTTATTGGTTGTATTTTTACTGAAGGCCCCTGTTGCTTATCTGGCTTAAGAATTAATGTGATTAATCATGCAGTATTATCTCTGTCATTTCCAGCCTCAGGCACAACATTTCTGAGAAGTAAATTCTCCTGTTGCTTTACAGACCCAGCTTTTAAACAACGATGGCCACAATCCACTTATGAAGAAGGTTTTTGATATTCATCTGGCTTTTTTCAAGAATGGGCAGTCAGAAGCAGCCCTTAAGCACGTGTTTGCCTCTCTGAGAGCTTTCATTAGCAAGGTAGGTAATACACAACAAGGGTGTGGGACAACTTTTAAATATGGCAGAGAGGCCAGTATGGTTAAACTCCTGGTTAAACTGATGCTTTGGAGATGTGTTTTAGAAAACACCTTCACTGATTATAAAAAAACAGCTCAGGTTAGGTTCTTTATTTAAAGTTATTTATTATTTGTTGGGTATCAGGAAGCAAAAGGAGAAATGGTGAGGAATTCCCTCACTTGCCTTGGTCACAGAGGTTAGTGTCTGTTTGACCAACAGCTGGTGCTGGAATCTTTGCCCCAGACTGCCAGTGCTGCTCACAGTGCTGTTGCTTGAATAATGCATGCACTGACAAGCAGCTCCTCACCCACTGCCTGGGAGAGGTGATAGCTCTTGCTGAACCTTGTTCTGTGCTCTCTGAGCCCTGGCAGGTACTGGGGCTGTTTAATGCCCCGAGCTCAAGCATTGTCAAATCCACAGCTGACCACAAAAGAGCAGTGACTGGTGCTGTTGGCTGACATTGCCTTTTGTGCTTGTCAAAACCTGCCACTGCTCATGAGGACATTTTCAAGACCTGATGTACACGCAAATATCGTTCCTCCCAAGCTGTGCAGTTATTATAAATACAAAGTTCATTAAAACATCTCAAATCCCTTGTGCACAACTCTTCATTAACAAGGAAAATCCATGTGGCAGATTGCAGCCAGGCAGGACACAGTATCTGAGGGGTAAGCAGCAAAGAGTAACATGCAAAGGAGCTTTTGCACTAGCTGCTGAGCAAAGTCTGATTAACAGAAGAGACTGCTAAACTGTTTTTCAAAGGTGAAAAAGGTCTGTGCTCTGTACATTTTGCTGTAACCACAGAGCAAAGCTGAGAGTGTAAGTCTGGGGCTGGATTTTGGCTTGTGCTAAGCAAACATATGAGAAGCAGAAATGCAGAGGCCTTTCTGGCTCCCTGTCCACTCCAGTCAGCGTGGTCTCCTACAAGGTGTTTTTCCATGGGGCTTCCTAAAGACTGCTAGATTGGCAACTGACAGGGGCAGGAATCACTCAGTTTTTCTGCAGGGTTCAGTGCATGTTTATTGCTCTGCCTTTCTTTTGAGTTTTCTGCTTGCCTTTGATCTGCTTAGCCTTGAGATCCATCCTGCTGCAGATCTGCACACACCCCACTCTCACCCTTGCTAGCCAAAACTTTGTTTAGCCAGAAATATTTGTTTTGTGCCTATAGCAAATAACAGACATTCCTTGCCTTCTTGGCATATTTTCTGTGTTTGTTGGGTTTTTTTTTTCAAGTGTGAAGCCAAACCTGCACACCTGCCTAGTTTGATCTCACTGTTAGCCTTCAAAGCCTGGAGCCCTTCAGGGGTTCCACACTTGCTTTCCAAAACACTAATGACATGAAGGAGCCTTCATGCTTGGTTGCTGCAAGGTTGGACAGTGGGATTGTTTTCTTGGATTTATGCCAGTCTAAATCCACACTGAATTTCACATCATGGGTCTTTAAGGATACAAATTATTGATTTCAGTTTTCTCACATTTCCCCTGTGACAGGACATATATGGCTTCTGTAAAAGCAAGATATGAACCCAGCAGATGGTATCTATAAGGAGGAAGTGTTTTCTTTGCCAAGTCCACAACCACATGAGTCCCAAACTTCCTTTTAGTCCTCTCAAGGGTTCTTCTAAGGCCTGAAGTGGCTGTGGTGGCTGCAGCAGGTGGTCACTGCATTTCATGACAAGTCAAGGATGAAATGTTTTCCTTCAAGTTTGATTTCAAATACTAGCTCTGCTCTACTTTGTAACTTCAATAAAAAGGAAAGGGAGTTGTACCTTTGTCAACTAGAATGGAAAATTTCTCATTTTTATGGCCTCCTGTAGCTATAATTGCAAGTGAAAAGAATTTCCTTCTTATTTGTGGTCACAGCAAATGGTTGCTGGAGGAAAACATCTCCTGAGATGTATTCTGCATCTCAAAATTGGTCTTCTGCATCAAATCCAGTTATTTGATAGGCAAAATACTTTAAAAAATGTTGCAAGAGAGCAAAGAACAAAAATCTTCTGTACTTCTTTGTGTCTTTGGCTTTGGTTGTATGCATGTGTTCTGGGAATTTGGCAAGAAAGCTGCCTCTGTTTTACTGATTGGTACGAACCAACAAAAGCTAGATTGTTCTTGTTTCACACTCTGGGTTTTCTTAAAAACTGAATCTGTCTTTTCAGAGCATCACTTGGAGATAAATGCATATATAAATACCTAAATGTATGCTTAGGAATGGTCTTTAAATTAAAAGTTATAAAGGAAAACATGCATAGAGGAGGGGTGTGCATTAAAGACCAGCTCAGGCATGCATTCTGCCTGTTCCCATGGCTGTCCTGTCCCTTTGAAGCCTCTCTGGGAGCTGGCTGCTGGGTTGACCCCTGCTCTGGTCCATTGTATTAGGGCTGGATCAGAAATGGGTTCCTGCAGTGTGCACAGTCATCACCATGGGGCTTACTCATGCTCCCCCCAAAGTGTGTTCTGGGCCAGCTGGAGAGCCACAGGCAGCACCTGCTTCCCTAAACCTGGCCCCAGGAGCCATTGCATCTGCTTGGGCTTGGTCTCCAGAAAGGGACACAGTTTCCCTGTGAAAAGGGCACAGGTTTTCCTCCAGAGCTGGTGTGGAGGGGAGTCCATAGGGCTCCTCCTGGAGCAATTCCCCCGCAAGGGTTTTGTCCCTACAGGTGGGTTTGGAAATGCATGGAAAGCCTCTGCAGGCAGGCAGTGTCCCTGCTGAGGGCAAGTGCCACCATCTCTGTGCTGTCTGTGCATGCCCTGTCACAGAGCTGGGCCAGCTCTGGGATAAGCCCAGTGCTGACCACGATCCTGTCTTGCTCTGAGGGAAGGACAGCCTTGCAGTGGGCAGCACTTCCTTGGGAGCTCCTTTCCCCAGTGATCTTCATGATGGCCCTGTGTTATTTTCTTTCTTTCTTTCTTTCTTTCTTTCTTTCTTTCTTTCTTTCTTTCTTTCTTTCTTTCTTTCTTTCTTTCTTTCTTTCTTTCTTTCTTTCTTTCTTTCTTTCTTTCTTTCTTTCTTTCTTTCTTTCTTTCTTTCTTTCTTTCTTTCTTTCTTTCTTTCTTTCTTTCTTTCTTTCTTTCTTTCTTTCTTTCTTTCTNATTTTGTTTTTTGAAGATAATTTTTGGCCAAAGGCAGTGAACAAAAAGTATTTTGTGTCCTAATTCTGGTTTCTTGGTGCAATCCCAATATCTTGCTAGCCATAAGTCCTAGATCCCTGTTTTAAGACCCTGTCACCAGCAGCCCACGGTGGTAGCCACGGCAGTACCTACAAGTTTTCCTGGAACATATATACCTAATGCAAGGAGTAGAGGGTCACAATAACAGCTCCAGCCTCTGACTGACACTGGTTACTGTCATCTCCCATGGGCAGAGGGTAGTGGGGCAGATAAAAGTGGCTAATGGACCGTGCCCCATGAGAACCAGGGGGTCTCAAACAAACTGAGCACACCATTCCTCTGAATAAGTAAAACCACAGTTGCCACTCTTGCTTCTTTGTGCCAGGGAATTCTTTGGGCCTGGTCACCAGCTGCAGCAGAAGGAGCAGAGTGCTGCTGTGCAATGCCCAAGCAGCCTCCTCCCCCTGGAGCTGTTGGCATCTCCCCTCCCCAGCAGGTCCCTGCGGTGGCTGCGGAAGCGGCTGCGTGCCAGCACAAAGCCCTTCCCTGTTCTGCTTCCCTGTGCTCAGCCTGCTGTGGCTGGGGTGGAAGGAGGCCGACTGTGGTGTCGCCTCCCCGCCAGCCACCTCTTGTGACCGCAGACAGATGGACACAGCCTGGCATCCCCAGGAGGCTGCTGCACTCTGGGGAAGGGCTCTGCTCCTGGAGTCCCTTTCCAGGCAGGGCTGAGCTTGCCCTGACAGCTCTGCCCACGGGTTTGGTGAGGGGACACACAGGCCACCAAGTGTTCCCCTTCTCCCTGCTGCAGGTCCCTGAGCCCTGCTGTGACCGAGGGAGCTTGCACTGTGGCTTGGCTTGGTCCTGCTGCTCCCTGGGTGGCCCTGTCTGGGGGGGCAGAGCAGGTCACTGAATTTTAGGCTCTGAGGGAAAAGCCAGTCTCTTCTTTGCATTCCTGAGGGGATGCAGGCACGATTTTAGATGTTTTGGGGGGATCACATACAAGTAGATGTGTGAGCATTGAAGGTCACGTTTCCCAGTGAGGCTCGATTCCTGGTTGAGCTCCAATGGACTTTCAGCAGCTTGTGATGGGAATGTCTGTGGGGCCTCTCCTCTCTGCCCAACCGCTTATGATTATGGCTTTTGTAAGAACATAATTCTGTCAGTCCAGTTTGGTGAGAATTTGCCAATAAACCCAGGTATTATAAGGGAAGGGATTAGATGGACAAAAGCAATCACATCCCCAAGAAGCGTGACAGCAAAGTTCACATTGCTCGAGGAAATGTGGTTAAAAATAGGCCACAAATTCATTCCCACAAATACTTTCAGGCTCAGAATTCTGGCAGAAGTTTTGCTGAGACTGTCCAGCATGGAGCTTTGTTTGTTGCCCTGTGCCCTAGCCCATCTGAACCCTATGCCATTTAGTGGTGTATTTTCTAATATTTGCATGTCTCTTGTGAAGTTTCCCTCAGCATTTTTCAAGGGAAGGGTGAACATGTGTGCTGCCCTCTGCTATGAGATCCTGAAGTGTTGCACTTCCAAGGTGTCCTCCACAAGGAATGAAGCCTCTGCTCTTCTGTACCTCCTGATGAGAAATAATTTTGAGTTCACCAAGAGGAGAACATTTCTGAGAACGCATCTTCAGGTCAGTGGCTGGAGAAAAGCTAGAGGGCAGGTCACCTCAGATTTAATGAACAGATACAGCAATAGAACTCAGTGACCTCATACCTGCAGAGGATCCTGCCATTGCCATATGGACTAAAATCCTCCTGCTTTCCAGGCTTTGCCTATAATTCCTATTTTCAGTGACTGGTACAGGCACCTTTAGGTAAAATAATTGCCATCAAGTACTCCAAGCTGTTGAGTTTTAGATTATCAGACACCAGACACATCTCTGTGCCAGAGGTTGGCTGGGGTGGAAAGGACAGCTGCCCTTGAGGCAGAAGGAGGGATTTCCTTGGAGTGCTTTTTTGCCATTGGTAGTTTTTAAAGCAAATGCCTAGGGGGAGAGATGAATACCCTCTGGATTGTAAAAAATCACAGGAGAAGGTATCTAATGTCCAATCAGGGATTCATATTATAATATTTGGATTGTTGGTTCTGCAAAGCAGTTTGGTCCTCTGGGGAGTGCGTGTCCTTGGGAGATGTGAGAGCTGAGCCACAGTGCCAATCACTGCTTATGTGGTGGAAAATATGTGATGTTTTCTTGTGAGCATTTTATTAACTGTGACCTCATTAAAAGTGTTTTATTAGAGCTCTTTTAAATAAAGCCTCTACCTTGTCCCACAGATAATAATTGCAGTGAGCCAGTTAATTGCAGATGTGGCCCTCAGTGGTGGGACCAGATTTCAGGACTCCTTGCTCATCATCAACAACTTTGCAAACAGCGACAGGCCTATGAAGGTGAGTTGGAGATGTCACATCCCATCAGATGCTATCAGCCATTTGTGCAAGGCTGGGGACAGTCTCCAGGAAACTGTGTTTAGGGGTTGGGCTACTGACTGGAACTGCAGGCTCGTAGTGGGCTGCATTTGCTCAGTAAATAAGCGTTATGCCAGCAGCAGTAGGACCAGCTGCTCAGGCAGGTCATGCTTCAAACGTGAGGCCTCACTCCAAGGGGAGTGAGCCCAGCAGCTCAGGTTGTGCTTTGCAGAGTTCTGCTTGCAAGGTTGTCTAAAGAGCTTTCCAGGAACTCCTAGCTTTGAGGGAAATGACAAGGGAAGTTTGGTATTTCTGTTGCCGGAAGGTAACAATTAGCAGGATTTAGTTTTATTCAACCGAATGTCAGTAATGTTAAGAAAGACCTCTTATGTGGAGATTAATGGTTGTATTTCTTTGGAAAATAATAGCCTTATCTTTGTTCTAGAATTAGTGGTTTGTACCCAACACATTGAGCAATTGCAGTGTGCTCCATTTCACACAGAGCAGCTGCCAAGGCAGGATAGGGGAAATGGGAAGTATTTTTACGTTCCACGGTTATCCCATGACCTAAAGGCTTAATGGAAACTTCCATTAGGTGTTTAATTGTGATCTAACAAATTTATAGGTAGGATATATCTGGCAAAAACCTCAGCACACAGATGTTGGCAGGGGTTTCACTGAGCTATACTTTAATTGTAATTTGCATCTCCGGATGTCATTATATCAAGTTTATATATTTTGTGTAAGTGCAAGAGTACAAGAGAGATTTCAACACACTGGAGAGAATGCTGTGCACCGTCACAGCAGCAGCTGGGGAACAGGAATCTGAGAAGAGGGAGCATAAACCAGGCACATCACAGAGGAGAGAGAGCTGAGGGGTACCTACTTGATGCTTTCCACAGCAGGCAGTTTATAGAGACATAGTTAGACTCTTTTCAAAGGTGTGGAGTACAGGACAAGAGGCAGTGTATGCCAGTTGCAGCAGGGCAATTCAAATTTTGCTTAAGAAAAAAAATATTTCCCAAGAACACTGTGCATGCCTGGGGCAGGGCCTAGAAAGGAGGTGGATTTTCTGTTTTAGGAGATTATAAAATTTGGCTAGACAAACCTTGCTCTAACTCAGTGTTGGCCTTGTTCTGAGCAGGGGAGCAGATCAGAGCATGTGCTTCTCTACTACATTCTTGTGGTGGGAAGCTCTACAAATGCCTTCAGTGCTTTAGAAATTGAAGAGAGACCACATCAGAGCCTAACAAGCCAGATGCTGAATGACAGGAAAAAATACTGGAGCCATGGTTTGTGGTCTCATTCAGAGACATTTGCATGCATGGAGCACTTTTGTGTTGCTCTCACACCAGCTCCTCAGGATGCCAAAGTGGCAGCCTCACTGTAGCATGGGAACAGCCAGCCTGGCATCCTGGGCATGACCTGGAGAGATTGGCCCTGTGTGTGTCATGACTGAAACGCCTCTGAATGCAGATGAAGCACTGTACACTGTGTGCAGTGTGAGTTCAGAAAGGAAGAGTTAATTAGCATTATCTACTGTGTTGTCAGTGTTTTCAGGTAAGTGGAGTGTGGGCTGAAAGGGCCGGTCCTTGGCAAAGCCTGTGTTTTCTGTACTAGCTTCTAATTCAATTTGGTTTGCATCAGGCAACGGCTTTTCCTTCCGAAGTCAAAGATTTGACAAAGAGAATCCGCACAGTGCTCATGGCTACTGCCCAAATGAAAGAACATGAAAAGGACCCAGAAATGTTGGTAGATCTCCAGTACAGTTTGGCCAAGTCTTACGCAAGTACCCCAGAGCTGCGGAAAACGTGGCTGGACAGCATGGCCAAGATACACGTGAAGAACGGAGATTTCTCAGAGGTAATTTGTGCAATTAAAGATGTGGTGCAAAACAGGGCAGATTTACAGATGACATGTTGATAATTTCCCTTTGTGCTTTGCAGGCAGCCATGTGTTACGTTCACGTAGCAGCCCTTGTTGCAGAGTTCCTGCACAGGAAGAGTAAGTGTCTGCTGTTTGGGAGACACAAGGAAGATGATGGTGGGGTTTGGGGGTGTCAGAATCTTTTTAAAGACAAGGCTCCCTCAATTCAGTAAATTGTTATTTTATAAACAAGCTAAAAAGGAAAAAAAAAATCATTGCAGTGTATAAAGCTAGGAGATGATGAATAGTTTTTAAGAAATGACTGTTGTTCATACCTATTTACTTAGCCATGCTAATATGGTGCTTAGTGAAATAAGAACTGACAGATCATGTCTTGGTTTAAATGTTCACTTGTATTTTACAATAAGAGATGTGCTCACAGGGGAAGGCCATGTTAAAAACTGACTCAATATGATCATCAGAATTATTACTCTAGGCAATACAGAAAACTGTAGAATAAAGCAGTCAAAATTCAGTCAAGAAATGAGACTGTAGTCTAATCATACACATATGTAAAGAACAATCAGAAAAAAGGAGGGTTTTGTGTCTTAGTGCAAAACAGGAAGGAAGGACAGAGCTGTGTGTTCTCAAGTTATACCACATTTCAGGTTTTCTTTTAAATACCTGTTCTATAGTTGATATATTGACCCTATTTTTTATTTCCATCTAAGGGAGCAATCGTTGAAGTGAACCCTTAACATTTCAGCAAGGCTGAATAAAAGCTGATTACATGCACTGCCTTGGCTGGAAAGTTCTTCAGTGCCCTGCTCAGGAGGCTTGGAGTCCCTCCAAATTCTGTACTTTGTCTTGGCAAAGTGGGAAAAATCAGGACTTTTCCTTGTGATATATATGCACATTCCACATGGCTGCAGAGAGGGGGGCATTGAAAGGTTTTTTTTGAATGTTTTATTTGTATACAAAGGCTGCTTACCACAAGTATTGGTAAAGGAGAACTCCTAAAAGGGAAGAGGAACAAGTCCAAAGGAAAATTAAATGAAGTTTGAAGGTTGAGTTATTTCTGTCACTGGCACCCTTTACATATACAGAGGCTGGGATGGTTCAGTGAAGGCTGAACTGCCCAAAGTTTTGGGGTACCTAACTGGGCTTCCTTTCTAGGAGTATACAGTGCTGTCTGCTTACCACCCAGCTCTCCAGCAATATCTGAACAGGGATAGAGTTACTTTTCTTCCTTGGTAGCTGGTGCTCTGTTTTGGAATCAGTGTGAGAGTAATGTTGACAACACACAGCTGGTTTGATTGTTTCTCTGTAGTGCTTACTCCAAGTCAAGACTTCTTCAGTCTCATGCTGTGCCAGTGAGGAGCTGCACAAAAACCTGGGAAGGAGAACAGCTGGGGCAGCTGAACTGAACTGGCCAAAGGAATATTTTACATCTCAGAATGTCCTGTCCTGTGTATTAACTTGGGGAGTTACCTGGAAAGGGGGCTGGTCTGGGCATGTTTTTGGCATTGATCAGTAGGTGATAAGCAACTGTGTTGTGCATCACTTGATTTTCTTGAGGTTTATATCTCTCTCTCTCTATTATTATTATTATTATTATTATTATTANTACTTCTTTTCTGTTATTCTCCTCCCCATCCCCCCAGCATTACATGGGGCAGTGAGAGAGTTGTTAAGTGGTATTGATTTGCCAGCTCAGGTTAAAGTACAGCAGCATGACACATTTGAGGTAATTAGTGGAATTTGCTTTTGTCTGCTGCAGAACTGTTTCCCAGTGGATGCACTGCCTTCAGGAAAATCACTCCCAACATTGATGAAGAAGGTGCAATGAAAGAAGATGGTGGGATGATGGATGTACATTACAGTGAGGTGAGGTCCTGTACTGTAGATACAGGATATTTGATATCTGATTAGGATTTGTTTTAGACTTTGCTCAGGTGAGCTCTAACAAATTGCAGTTGTGCACTATATCTGTAAACAAGACTGTTCCACTCCAATTTCCCAAGACAAATCTGCTCTGTAGAATTTTCTGTGTATGATTCAGGCAGGTAAAACTGATATCAGTTCTTGGTTCCTATGAAAGGCATTTCTAACACTGAGGCTGAAAAAGCTGCACCACAGCCTTTGCCTGCTGTGTTAGGCAAATGCCAATGTTGCCAGCACAGGGCAGCACAGCCACGTGTGGTATTTCCAAGGAGGAGCAGAATGAAGTGAAGCTCTGCAAGGGAGAGATGATCTTGGGGTCCCCTTGGAGTTAGGGCTGTGCTGCAGGATGCCACGGTATCAGAACAATCCAGAAACCATAGCAAGGCATTGGGGAAGTGGGTAGATCCACCCATGAGTCACAAAGTATCACAAGTACTTCTGCACCATCCCTGTGCAGCTGCCTTGGTTCAGCCACGCAGCTGAGCGAGGTGGCCCTGCAGCCCAGCTTCCCATCCATCAAGGCTTGAGGATCCTTGGCATCACAGCCCACTGCTTGTTCCTTGGATGTGTTTCTTAGTCACACACCTCTGATCTCCAGTGCTGTCATGTCCATACCCTCCCAGAGTTTCTACATTTTCCTAGCAAAGTAACTAAATAACCGGGATATACTTGCTGGCTATTATGCTAATGATTTATGAAGAATTAATGAATTGTTAAAAAATAACTTGTCCTTTTTCTTCTTTTTCCCCTTCCCCCTTGCAAAAATTTAGAATGCATTTAGAAAGGCCAGGAATACACAGGTTTTAAACTTACGTAACTTCAGTTACTTATTCTGAGATCTGATAAAAGTATCTGAAGTTAAAATGGTTTTATCTTCTAAGTTGGAGTGTTGGTAACACCACCCATTTGGTTGCTCTCATAGGAGGTCCTGGTGGAGCTGCTGGAGCAGTGTATAGATGGCCTGTGGAAAGCAGAGCGTTATGAAACAATTTCTGAAGTTTCCAAACTGATCATTCCTATTTATGAAAAGCGGCGTGAATTTGAGGTGGGTATTTTGAACTAGCTTGCATAGAGCAGGTAATTTTTTAGACTGCTAAAAAAAAAAAAAAAAGAGGGGACTTTTTTGTTTTTGAAGTTATGAGTTACTGAATTGTTGTCAGTAAAGTACACACTGTGCTTCATTGTTGGTTATTAAATTAGTGAAAGCATTGATCTGAAAGTTGATTATCAAAGCTAACGACATGGATGACTCATGTCTAATGAATAATTACTGCCTTCCTTCCTGTAAAATAAAACTGTTGTCATTCTATATGCTTATAAAAGCTAGATTCTTTTTGAGACCTGAGGTTTTTAAGGGTTAAGAACAGAATGAGAACAGTTCAAAGAAAGGGCTAGATCTGTGGGTAATTTGGTGGCAAGTGGAGAGGGAGGAAGGAAGCTGTTCCCAGCCTTGCTCCTTCCCACCGTGTGCTGTGACTTGTACTTCAGCTTAATACTGCTCCTCTTTTCCTACCTCTGCCATGACAGAACATCAGCCATATAACTGAAGCTGGGAGGGAAGCCTTACCTCAATCTATTTTTTCATTGTAAAGCTGTTTATAATTTAAAAAATACTTCCTAGGTAAAATATTGCCAGCTGCTCTGTGTGTGAAGGCTCAGTCAGGAAATAGGCTGACAGTGCCCTCAGCCTTCTCTCCAGGAGCAGTGGTGGTACTGCAGTCTATGGGACCCTGCAGACCTGACACTAAGCATGTACTTAAAACCAGGGTTTTCAAACAAGAGTGCATGAGTTCAACCTCTTTAGAAACTGAGGTTTCAATTCTCCAGAGGATTGTGTTCAGGTATCTCAGTAGCTTCTGGTGTTAGCTAGAATGTCCTGCTTGGAAAATCCTGCTTTCATCATAAAGTCAAAATCTGATTTCCAGAAACTCACCCAGCTGTACAGAACACTCCACGGAGCATATGCTAAGATACTGGAAGTAATGCACACAAAGAAGAGGCTTCTTGGAACCTATTTCAGAGTGGCCTTTTATGGACAAGTAAGTATATACACTGGCTTGCCAGCTACCCCTCACCAGGCATCCTGGCCCCAAAAGTTGTTGCTCTGTCTGACCTGGGGTTGAAAAGCTCTTCTGGTGCAGCCGCCAGTCTGCCTACGTGACTCTTTTGGAATTGCACATTGGGGATGAGGGTTTGTATCTGTCTCCAGGAGTGCTTGATTTATTATAAAGTTTATGATTCTGCTGGTAGGCTTCTCATAAAACAGTTAGGAAATGTCTTAGTGGATTCAGAAAACGCTGAGGGATTTTTTGTAATTTTATTTATTGTAGGTTACACAGACACAATTTAGTGTCTATAGTGTATAACTAGGAACAGTATGTAGCTATAACCAGAGTATATAAACAGTAGTAGTAACAGACATTTATTTCTACAGAAAAATGCTGCTCCCTTATGGGTATTAGCAGAGTAAAAGGTTATGAGAGAAGCTGAAGGCAAAACATCTATCAGTGTTGATTACACACATGTAGAGAGATAGGTAGAACTTCTGTTAGCTGGGGTAGCTGGAAAAGTGAATAAGATCTGGGGATCAGAGTCCCAGGAAGCAGCAGGGTCTTATTGTATCTAATGAAGTCTTCTGAGCTTAAAAGCCATTGTGGTTTTTTTTTTTTTTTCTCCACTTACAGCAGTTAATAATGTTTGATACCCTCACATCCTTTCTGTCTCTGAAAAACCTGCTTCTGCTTGTGGACTCATAACCAAGGGGAAGGTGCAGGACCCCTCTTTAGGAAACACCATGTAAATTATATTTGCCTTGCCTTTCTTTATTCCTTCTTTTAGAACAGATGATGAATACCCCTGAAACCATCATAGGTTTATACCTTTGAACGTCACTGTCACAACGTATCAACATATGTTGCAACATATGTTTGCTGCAGCAAACATGCATTTTATATTTGCCCTCATCTTCTCTGTAACTTTGGATGTGTAAAAAGTAAATAAGGTTAGCAACAGATAAAAGGAAACAACTGCTAGCTTAGTTTTCCATAAGCTAGAAATAACTGGATAAGCCCTTAAAATTAAACTGTGTAGCATCCTGACAACCAGTACTTGATACAGTTTTGCACTTTAGAGCTTTTTTGGTTTTATAATTCCAGCTACACACAGATATCCTAACGCTGTGTCACAAGTTCTAGCTGGAACTACTCATCAAAACATGAAGTTCCCATGCTGTTTCCATTATGAGTGAGACTGGTGATGCAAGCACAGCCTTTGATGCATTTTGGTCTCTATTTACAGTAAATACACCAAAACCCACTTCCCTGAATACAAGAGGGATTAAAGCACAGGAAATCCATTTCTTTTTTTGTTGCCTAAAGACTCTTGCAGCTTATGCAAATTCCTTAATTTCAGACTGTTCCTGTGGCTCTGCTGTCAAGCCTTCCTTCACTTAAATATCTTTCTGCTCCTTCTCTGTCCCTTGTTTTTGTGGGTGGTATTTTCTCCTGCCAGTCTCTTTCCAACTTTCCAAACCTGGCCCAACCATCTCCCACATAGTTTAGATTTCTCACTGGTCATACTCAAGCAATGATGTGTTGTGTTTGTGTTGGTTGAAGAATTAATTTTTTTAAAGACCATTTTTGAAGGAACCTATTAAACAGACAAAGTTCAGTGAGGCTTTGTGAGCCATAGTCTTCCAAACCTTTTTGGCTTTCTGAAATGTTAATAGAAGCTTGCTTTACAAGCAGTAAATCTAAGATAAAAGTTTTCCAAATGAAGAAACACAGCTATTCCTCATTGTTTGGTTTTTTGGTTGTTTTTTTTTTTGTTTTGTTTTGTTTTGTTTGTTTTTTGTGGTTACTTCCAGACATTCTTTGAGGAAGAAGATGGGAAGGAATATGTCTATAAGGAGCCCAAACTGACAGGCCTCTCAGAGATCTCCTTCAGACTTCTTAAACTTTATGGAGAAAAATTTGGATCAGAGACTGTAAAGATTATCCAGGATTCTAATAAGGTAGAGTTACACTGCATGCTCTGTGGAGCTGAAGGAAACGACAGACCATCCCTTCCTTCTGCCAGTGGGAGGGGAAGAATGAGCCCTCTCCTCCACCCTCTTACAAACACCTCATTTCCAATTGCCCCTGGCATCCTCATGCTCCTGCTGGACATTTTGCACAGCTTGACAAGTGCTGGTGCTGCTGTGGCTCCCAGGTGTGAATTTTCAATGGGAAACTGGAATCCCCATCATGCTGAGCCTTGTTGAAGGCATCAGAAACCAGCACAGAGCATCAAGTGACTGGAAGATGAATTACTTCTTGTTGCTTTGATGCTGTGAGTCTAAAAGAAAATCTCTTTGGGCCTTGCAGCCTCAGCTCCTTTCTTTTCATATGGAATACTTATTTACTCTCCTTGCAAGAGCTGTGCACACCCTTAGGCTGCAGTGGCATTTATCTGGGTTACCAAAGACAGTGCTGGTGATCCCAAAGCTGGTTTAGTGCAAGCCTGCAGGTTTGAGCACTGGACCATGGTCTGGAAAATTTGTGGTCACATTAGACGGACTGAGTAGCTCAGTGCTGAGATGGATCAGAGGATGTGACTGCTTACAGCAGGAACAGCTTGTTTGGCACCAGGTGATGTATTTCTTGTGCCACACCTCCTTTGTCTTATCTGCTGGTGGATGGTTTAGACATCCTAGCTGAGGGAAAAATGAGCATTTGGTGTGTCACTGGCCTTCATGCAGTGGGGCCAGTCAGCAGGGAATTAGTTTAAATCAGATCCCAGTGAATAGATAAGCCAATAATTACTTACTGACCTTTGCTCCTCCTGTGAGTAACCATCTTATTTCATAGGTCAATGTTAAAGACCTTGATCCCAAATATGCCCATATTCAAGTGACTTATGTGAAGCCCTACTTTGAAGAAAAAGAAATGTCTGAAAGAAAAACTGAATTTGAAAGAAATCATAATATCAATAGATTTGTATTTGAAACTCCTTATACTTTATCTGGAAAAAAGCATGGCAGTGTGGAAGAACAGTGTAAAAAAAGGACCATTCTAACTAGTAAGTACAAATATCTGAGCATGAGACAGTATCAGTAACTATTAGGAGACTATTCTAGCTCATGAAAATCTTCCAGAAGTGTGACAAATTCTCTTAGCTTAATCAGAATTGTGAGAGAATATTCTGGCTGGGAGGGGGAATTTACTTTGTGTTTTTATGTGCATTTTTACAGATTAAGAAGTCATGCTGGTAAATTATAGCCTTGTTTGGGATTTCACATTCCCAAGGACAAGAAACTGCTTGTATATGTTCTATGAAGAGTACTCCTATGTGCTGCATGACTTTTCAATCTGTGCATTTCTTTTGCTGTTTCTGCTAGCTTTGAACTCCTTCCCATATGTCAAGAAGAGAATTCCGGTCAATTATGAACATCAGGTCAATTTAAAACCAATTGATGTCGCTACTGATGAAATAAAAGACAAGACAGCAGAGCTTCAGAAACTCTGCAGCTCTAGTGGTGATGTTGACATGATCCAGCTGCAGCTCAAGCTGCAGGGCTGCGTTTCTGTGCAGGTCAGTGTGTTTGATGTCTGTTCAGAATTGCGTGTACACGCACAGCTCAGGGCGAGGCATCGCCACAACACATTTACTTTCCAGAAATCATTAACTACCTGGGCTTCAGGGCTGCAGCCACCAGCACAGCCTCCCTGTCAGTGCTGCACAGGCAGCTGGCTCGTGGGAATAAACATTTTCTCCAGTGGTGTTTACAGTGTCAGGTCCAAGTATAATTGCACATTAATTAGCCGTAAGTAACTGCTGGAATACACTTAAGTCTTGAAGACTGTAAGAAGCAGGCACAAAGAGCTGTTTTGTGAACCTGGCTTGTCAAGCTGGATAAGTGACCTTGGGACTCATACCGTGCTGCTTTTACACGTGGAAATATGAGGAAAATATGGGGAAACAATATTTCTTTTTATCTCAGCAGGAGTTCTAGCATAAATGATTTCTTCTTTCATTCTAGGTTAACGCTGGTCCTCTGGCCTATGCCAGAGCTTTCCTAAGTGACAGCCAGTCCAGCAAATATCCTGCTAAGAAGGTGAATGAGTTAAAAGAAATGTTCAGGTAGGAGTTCTAATGTAATAAACACTAGCAGCTGGCTGGAAGATGATACATGATTTGATTATATTTTTGTCTGTCTCCAAGCTCAGCAGATGCTGGGTACTTAGATCTGTCTTATAAAGATCCAAGTCTCAGGGGGGTTGTGGGTGCTCACACATGAAAAAAGCCAATGAAATTATATGTATCAAGAGTTCCCAAGTCCAGGGCTATGCTCTCCATGGGGAGATTTGCTTGAACACTTGCTTCAACAGTTTGTGTTGTATATGAAGTATGTTTGGAAACCAGAAGATCTGACAGTCCTGTATTCAGGGGTCTTTGATATTGTACGCTGTTTGCCAGCTTTTCCCAGGGGCTTTTTTTCTAGCTAATGAAATATTTTAAAGCAAATCCTTTCCCAGTTTATGGAAGAGCACTGTTTCTGTTGCTAATTTTTGAAACTGTGTGACTTGCACAGGCGCTTTCCAATTCCTTAGGGTAAGTTTTACCTCCCACTTGAAAGTGTTCCCCGGGATATGATTAGGCAATTCTTGTTTCACCTCAGGATGATGAGTCTTTGCCACACTCTTTTCTGGACCACTCAGGTGTAACCAGTTGTCCACCAGCCCCTGCATTTTTTACTCTGTGCTGGATATTGCCATTTTACCCATTTCTACATTCTTGTTGTATGAAGAAAGCAGCATTTGGGCCAATCCCATTCTTTTTCCATGTATCAAGTAACCTGGCAATCAGGGAGCAATCCCTGAAAACATGCCATGCATGGTTTTACTTTCCAGCCTTGCAGTGCAAACACAATCTCCATTTTAGTTGTGAATGCATTTTTACTGAATTTAATAAAAAAGAAAATATGTGTGTTAAATGAAGCAAAGAATGAGTAACAGATCCCAGAAAGAGCAGCTCCCCATGGTGTGAAATTCCTTTTGGAGGGTGTCTCTGCTGTTCAGGAGCCTCTGACAGTCCTGCTGTGTCACACACACCCAGCTCTGGCCAGCCCTGCAGGACTGGCTGTCCCATCTACTGAGGATCCAGGCTCCAAGGAGCTCCAGCAGAAAGCCCAATAACTGCGTTGCAATCCCCCTTCATTCCCTGATTCACTGTGCCAGGGATACTCCTGGAATATGTCTTGCCCCAAACACTGGAGAAAAGAGGGTGGGAAATACTGAGATTTGTCTATTCACTTGCTTGCTTTGGCAGAAGACTGGACTATTGTAATGCCCCAAGTTCATTCCTTTCCTCCCCAGGAAGTTTATCCAAGCCTGTGGAATTGCTCTGGAGCTGAACGAGCGTCTCATTAAGGAGGATCAAGTGGAGTACCATGAGGGGTTAAAATCAAACTTTCAGGATATGGTGAAGGAGCTTTCTGACATCATCCATGAACAGGCACGTACTGCACAGTGGGGGCCCCAGAGGTGGCTCCCTGTGACTGAAAACTGACTAAGCTGAAAATGGTCTGGGAACTGAAAATGTGATCACTCCTCACAATTTGTAGCTAAATATAAACAGGAGAGTAAGTGAATGTGAAAATTTAGCAGTAGATTTGGGGGATTTCTAAAACTGCTTTCTGTCAACTGCAAGTCTCAGCCTGATGTTGGTATTCAGAGTGCTGCAGGGTGGAGTCTTCAGTGACACACCACTGCTGTGGTCAGAGATCCTCTGCCACGTTCTTCATTGTGTCTGCAAATTACAGAGAGGTCACAGGTCAAAGTTCTCTGGCAGAATTTCCATTTCCTCAGTTATATCCAGATTATGGGCTTTTATTTAATATGTTATTTTTCCTCATATATGTTTTCTTATAATTCCATCATACCATTTATATGCACTATAAATTTGTGCTAATTAATCTGATGTATGATTTTATGTTTTCTTGGATCTTTCTAGGAAAATACATTTGAATAGTAGCATCAGAGAGGTTAAAGATTCAAAGAGCAGTTGTATTTCTATCTACTATGAAAAATGGACAGGCAAATTCCACAGTCAGTTGAGTGGTTGTTAACACTAATTGAAAAATCTGCAAGTGGCAAAATAATACAACTGCACCAGGCTGCTGTTTGTAAATAAGGTTAATTTACAATAAAATAATGCTTATGGGAATCAGAGTCTTGTTATGGAAGAGTACAATAGACTTGCTTGGAAATTTCAGTCTCATGATGGGGATGAATTTTGTTGTAGGAGTGTAAGGGTGGATCTGTCTGCGAGTGCTGCATTCCTGTCGCTTTTTTCAAATTCCCCTTCTATTCTGCTCATGGCCACCATGTTCTTAGTGTGCAAATGACTGATATTTCACATTTGCCACACAGTTTTTGTCATTGCCACTACCTGCATACTCCACTACTGAACTCTGCTCAGAGAGTCTTGCTCCTAAGAACTGCCACCTGCTTACTCGAAGCTGTTTACCAGTGCCAAGACATCTAATTTGCATGCAGCTGCTGGCACTTTTGTGGCTTTTGAATTTTGCAATAGTCAAATCAAAAACAAATCACCCAGTCCAGCACTGCCCAAGTACGATAACTAAGATTATTCTAGAACAAAGAGGCATTGTTAAAACACACCCCCTGTTACCTCAATATTTATCCACTGCTGTGTTGTCTTTGCTTAATGGGTAAAATATGACTGAAACATCCAAGTGAAGGGTTCCCTGGGAAGGATATACTTTCTACTTTCTTCTTGTAATAGCTTGAAAGGCAGCTTAAAATGTTTATGAACACTGCTCTTCATAGTTGTGCAACATCATATACAACGGCTGACTTGAACTTTGCATTGCCATCAAATTATCTAATATCTAACAAATCCAACCTAATGGAATAGGTTTTCTTATTTTGCAAGATTACTCAGTTAAATGTAAAAAGTATAGTGCATTAACTTAGGGTTCTCATTGCAAATAACATAAGCTTTTATAAATATTGTCAGTGTCCTAAAGCAGCACAGGCAGTGCCCTTCGTTTGAGATGCAAGAGCAGATGGGGTAATCACTGGGTCAGCCTGTGATCTATTTACAGATTTTTTTAAAGCCAAAATGTAAACACAAAAAAAATTTATAAACTTCAGCTGAACAGATCCAGGAAATTTCAGATACTGGCAGAAAGCTGGATGTCCAGAAGCTGTGGCCAGTGATCTCAGCTTCATTAATGCAATTTCAAGGTAACTAATTTGACTTGTGAACCGCACGATGAAAATAAGTACACAGTCAGCTCTGCCATTCCAGATGGATCCTGTGCTGTCAGAGTGTCTTTTGGGCCACAAAGCACAAAATGTGGACACACAGATAGTGGGGGATTTTTATGGGGGATTTAGCTGCATGTACTCCCCATGCTCACACAAAAAAACCTATTAAAATTCTGTTACTGCTAAGACATAATAAAAAATTGTTGTACAGAGAACTGTTTCCTTCCTGCAGTGCTTAGTTGTGACTAAAATTGATCCAGTAATACACAGAATGGTATACATATTGATGCTACAGAAATCACTAACCTACTCTTCTTTCTCATTTCTTTGTTATGCTGCCTTTGTGAAACAGCTTTGAAGACAAGGTTGGATATCTCTTTTGCATACCTTTTTAAACAGCTTGATTATCATAATGAAGTCAAACCTGTATTGAATTTGTGATTGTTTTGCTTTGTTTAGCTCTATCATGAAGACACAACACATTCACCATGGATGCAGGACTCTCTTCATGTCTTCTGTGCAATCAGTGGAACCTCTGGTGATGGAAGTTGCTGCTCACTCAGACCCACTGCTGACATATAAGCATATCAGTCATATTTTACAGAGCCTTCTCAGGAATTCTTGGAACTTTACAAAGGTTGTTTGAAAACATCCATGATGAGCAAAGATTGAATTGTGGGGTGGTTCAGTTTGGGGGTTTTTTGTTGGTTTTTTTTTTTTTTTTGGTTGGTTGGGGTTTTTTTTTTTTTTTTTTTTTTTTTTTTTTTTTTTTGTTTTNAATCCAATATAAACTCATTTTCTGTTCTTTTCTTCCATTTTGGGGGTTTTGGGGTTTTTTGTTTTTTTTTTCTTTCCCCGCAAAAATGTTGCCATGCTTTCAAACAGGGTGCTTGCTTATTTTGCTGAGCAACATTGAAAGTGCCTGGACGTTGCACCACTGTGCTTGTTTTCTACTATTTTTTTCCAAGCTCAATGAATAGCAGGACATGGAAAGGCAATTATCTAAATACACATTGAATTGCTGAACTATGAATTGAAACAACGACGTACTATGTAAAGTTGTACAATGGAATATAATAAAATGTAAAACTACTTTGTAAATAGAAGGAGTATAAGGGTATATAGAAATTAGCATTATAGCATATTTGCTGCTAAAATCTTTGTTGGACAGGGGATATTTAGAAGAGATTGTATTTACTGGTAAGAGAGCTTTCTCTTCTAAAAAGTAATTTGGGGTCTACATACCCCTGTTGTACTCAATGAGAGTAAACTTGCCCTAGTCTGGAATAACTAAAACCTAAGTCAGAAATTGTAATTTTCATACATCCTCAGAGCATATATTTCTAAAGTAATCTCCATGAAAGTTGAGCTTACTGTAGCTGATTCCAATTTCGAGTAACTTTTCACAGCTGTAGGAGAGGATGGATTGTACTCAATGAGAGCAAACCTGAGAGATGTGTCAGCTAATACAAGTTTTCTCTTGCTTGCCACTCATGCTCTCACACAGATATAAACTCTGAGAACAACTTAAATTGAGTTGGAAATTATAAGGTGCTTTAACAACTTTCAGAAAAAAAATCTAATAACTGGAGAGATGTGGTTTAAAAAAATTGCAGCACATCAAAATAATTTACACTAAATTGAGGGATTTGTTAGCACCACAAATCATGTATGTTACCTCCTGTTAAACAGATCTGTTCTCTGAAAGCTCGTTTTGTCTGATAGGTGGTTGGAGAAAATATATTTTCCAGAATTCTTTCATTCCTTCTTCCCTTTCCCAAAGCTTTCATACATTTTCTTCCTCTTTTTTAATAACATGCTTCAGATTCAGGAAGAAGAACACCGTTCAGTAATTCTTTTATCCAGCAACATTTTTAACATTTGTCTTTTTCAAAATCCTGTCAATTGTAAATGTTGTTCCAGTAGTTCGTATGGAAAGGGTGGGAGTTTAAAGGATATGTAACAAAATGCCATAATAAAAGGACTTCAGCTGGGTATTTAGCTTGGCTGTAGTGTCTATAAAATGTTAAGCTTTTAAATCTTTGTGACAAAAATTATCTACAAATAATAACTGGACCACATTTCAAAATGTTTATTATGCATGATTCTAAATACCTACAATTATTTGCATTCTGAGAAAATAGTGTTGTGATCCATAAATTCACCCATTAGGTGTTTCAAGCAAAATACAGATGTGCCTATAACAAACCAGCCACGTTTCTGCTTCTGTGTTCTTTTCTGCCAGACAGGCTCTAAATTTAGCACAAACTTTCAGTAAGAGGACGGGAGACTAGTATGTGTAAATATGGTTAGCACCTTCCTGACTGTTATCTTTCAACAAATAATATTTAAAAGCATATAATGAGAGTTTTCCAAACTAAGAGGTGTGAAGCTCATTAACAGTCAGTCCAATACAAGATACTTTTGGAGCTAATTGACCTCTAAATATCAGTAGTAAGGGCATATCTTGACTACAGTCAGCAGATATATTCAATATAGACATCCAAAAGCTCTTGCAACATAGCTCTTTCCAGTACTGCAGGTAACCTAGTAGTTTTCCTGGATTTGTAGGGAGATCCTTATGCATATTTTTTATGTCTTTAATGTTCTGAGATAATATCGTTGGCTGAATTTTCAGTTTCTATTATTTGTTCCATCTGGAATTCCAGTGAAATTCTTACTTCTATCTTCAGATGTCTTTAATGGTCCAAGATGAATTTTTGTCTGAGCTTCTGAAGCTGTTGATACTGGAGTTGTCCTCTCATTTCACTGTCATATACTGGAAAGCTGTTATAATAATTTGGCCAAAAAAGAAGTGCTTAATACCAGTGCAATTAGAATATATACAGACACTGCATTTCAGAAGATACACTTATTTTCAGTTTTATTACAAAAATTATATGCCCTAAAGGTTAGCCATCTCTCCTCCTAAATAGTTTTTCTGAATTTTCTACAGAAAAATCTCCTTTTCAGGTAGGTTATAAAAAGATTGGTAACAAACCAACTTGTTTTTCCTTTATGTATTGACCAATCTAGAAAGGAGGAGAAGTGGCCATTATTTTACAGCTGGTTTTGGACAATGCTGCCAAGAAGATTATCAGATTTTCTCTGTCCTTTTCTTACTTAATTGTCCCAGTTTAGAGAAATCCTCCAGATCTTCTATTATTTATGGCTGAAATAGCTTAATTCACAGATATATCTGGGGAGTGTACTGTATATGTGCTTGTTTTATGTAGCTGACACATTGGGTACATCCTATTTGCTACCTGTTTGAGAAGAATAGAAATGTTCATGACCATTTTTGATTTTCTTATATTGCCTAAGGAATGTCAGGAATTTTTTTAGTCTTGAAAGTTAGTTAGTGGAACATACTTCAAATTACATCCTGGCACGCACTCTTTACTCAGTTTGGCTACTTTACATATTTTATTTGCATGCCTCTAATTATTTTTGCTGCAAAACTGCTGTGTAACACATCAAATCTTCAGAATGAATGCCTTGGTAATTTTGCATGAAAGGAAGAGAAATGGGATGAAGTATCTGTGAGGATTAAGAGGAGCTGGCTACTCTCAGTAACAGGATTGGTTTGGATAATGGGATGTGCCAGAGCCAGATGGTTTGCAAACAGGACATACAAAGCAGCCAAGGGTCTGCCAGTATTTTATGGACAAGAACTTGTTTGTAGAGTTTACAGACTAAGCAAAGTGCAAACATTTTCTCTCTTGGACCTACTGCTTTTCTCTCTGCGGAGAGATTAGAAAGTAGTATTTTAAGAAAAATTACTTCAGAGCTCCATTTTCTTCACCCCAAAAAATCTGGAATGAAGAATTTACTGCAGCAAGTGATGTATTTTTACATATTATTTGGTGATCTAAACTTCTTCTGATATGAGGACTTTTCATGAGATAGCCCAGCAAATGAAAAATCATAGATGAGAAAATACCTGTGGTGTGTAACATTTAGTTTTGTTCCAGAAGACCTTGGAACATACCACGACATGGTATTTTGATAAAAGACTTTACATAAACATAATAGCTTTGTCTCAAAGTAGGTAAAATATGTTTGTTTTCCTTTTCTAAAGAGACCAAATCCCATGGACTCCACATTATGATTTGAGTAACTTGGCCCAAAAGAACTGGAGAAGAACTTAAGTGGAAATTATGGGCTCAAAAATTTAATAGAAATGAAACTACATCTTACCCAAATTACCCACTTGAGGAAAGTAGCATGTGTTGATCTGATGTTCACTGAGATGAGTTCTCTAACTAAAAAAGGGAGGAGCACCTTGTACAGCTAATTCTTATGCAACCACAGACTGTACTACTTCAAATAATACACTTGTGCCAAGCAGCTTCAAACCAGTTGTGATATACATATAATATTTCAGCTGGATGTAATTTACTCTCTTCTCATGTAAATCTAACACCTGCTGCTCCATCATCATAACAGGAGTGCTTTTATCCTGCATGTTTTACCCATGAGAGTTGTACAAGCCCTGTTTAAACTTCTGTGTGTGAAAGAACAGCACCTCCTGTTTGCCTTGGTTCTTAACTGCTGTACTGGACACAGAGGATGAACAGGAATCTGCTCAAGATCTGTTCAAGAGCTTCCTGAGACTAACCATCCTATACTGTTTTTTTGTTTTGTTTTGTTTTGGTTTTTTTGGTGGTTTTTTTTTGTTTGTTTTTTGTTTTGTTTTGTTTTGTTTTGTTTTGTTTTGTTTTGTTTTAATAAAGAATAATTTTGACAAGAAGCCAGGGGAAAAAATTACATTGCAGTCAAGTTCAAAGCTTATTCCAGGTCAAAACAGGAAAAATAAGTGTTTCAATAAGCATGTTTTGCCTATTTTTTTTTAATAATTTTTGCTTCATTTTACATAACAGGGAGAGTGGTCAGAAGCTAATACCAGTGTAAGATTCATGGGGCTAAACCCTAGTGCACTGAGCTATCACATATGCTCCCTCTAAAGAAGATTACCAAAATAAGTCTTCAAACACAGAGGTACTCCAAATGAAATGTTAAGCAGTAAATTATTTAGCAACAAATAGAAGATGTTGACTTAAAACAAAGGAGCATGAGCGCCAAAGCATCCAGCTCAGGGAAATCCCAAAAACATGGCTCATCGGAAAAAACACAATCATACACACAAATTTATCAATAGAAACAAGATGTGAATCGAAACTAAGGAAACATTCCAGCAGATCACACCCTACTCTCCTAAAAAAACTCCAGTAAGTTTGTGGTTGAGTTTTTGCTCTGTTCTGGAGTTAAAATTTTCAAACCCAGACATTTTGAGGATGTATTTATTGTTCCTCTTCTTCAGCTAACTCAACTTACAAGGTCGTTAGACTAATGTATATGCCCAGACAGTTGTACCAGCTCTTACATCATGTAATGTAAGTCAGGTATAATTATTATTTACCTCATCAGAGGATAAAGGACAAACTGCTTTTTCTACTCCTGTCTTCTGAGGCTTCTGTATAAGGCTCTTGCAAGCCTTGGCCAAACAGCTGTAAAACCAGTTTTTTGCCCTGCCTCCCTTGGTAAAGGAGTTACCAACCCTTGCCAAATGAATAGGTAAATTAAATAGATCTTGATTCTTCAGGAACAGTGAGCAGGAAAGTTGAGGCATGGGTTTGTAATAGAATTTATCAGAGGAGGGGGATACAACATTTCCACAAACATGCTTAGTTCCGTGTCCACCCAAAAGTGCTCTTCAAAGGAGGTGGGGTTTATTCCACATAATTTCTCATTTCCAGCTGGTCTTGGGCAGCAGTTCAGAGTTTGCAGAGTTCATGTCTCCACTGAACATGTATCACAAAATTCTACAAATCCCTAAAGAGCACAGAACAAAGAACAACAAAGGTCGAGAAGTGAGAAGCCACGAGTCAGACTGGGTGTTTTCAACATGGTTTTGGATTTTTGTGCCTCAGATCCAGATGTATTCTGTTTGAGTCCTTTTTTGAACTGACTCCAGCCATCCTCTTGAAGACCCTGTAATTATGTCAGCTGAGACCTAAACTATTGACTTTAGGTTGACTTTGCAGAAGCTGCTGCAAAATCAGAAAGGAGGAATCTCAACATTGGTGTGCAACAACTTCTGGTCCCAAAAGGGACAATTCCCTGTGGCCCTGTGCTGCTAATAGTCATTGCTTCTTGCTGGACTTAGTAATTGTGCAGGCACACCAGGCATTTGCTAATCTGATTTAGGGAACATGTACAGGAAAAAAAATGTTTAGATTTTTGTTTTATTGCATCTGCAAACTCACTGCACAATCACTGGCTTTGTCTGTGTGGGTGGAAGAAGCGAGAGCACACAGCCAAGGGCAGATCAGTAAGATGACTGTAACTCAGTTTATACCAAACATGAAGCCATACCCCAAGTACTTGTTCAACAGATCATTTCAAAGATACCTCAGGTGTGTCTATGAGTCCCAGTCACTACAGCTCAGGTTCATTGGCTCACAAGAACATGAACGAGCATGAGATTTGCAACAGAAAGCTGAAGGACAGGACTCAATGAGATTGAGAAATGGGAAGTCTCTGGTAGATGGCTGGGATCAAAGGCTCTGGCAGCAGTTGTGATTGCCGTGAATCGAGATGGGAATGTGACAACGAGTTGAGCATTCGGGTAGAAGGGAGAGAGGGAGGAGGAAAAATGTTTCAGCTGCCGACAGCATTGATGGGCAGGCAGCCAAAAGTAGTAAACGATTGCATGTGTGCCTGGCATTGGCTCTCCGGGGAGAAGGAGTGGACAAAACGGAAAGAAGGAAGGAAAGAACATCAGCAAGGAAACTGAAAGCACGAGGGGGGTTGCTTGGATCAACTCTACTCTCTCTGTAAATGTCCTCACAAGCAGGCATAGTCCATGCTTGCTCTAAGTAGTTGCACAATCTGATCTCCGTCACACAGCTTAAATGTCCCACATCCTGGAACTTTAAACCACATTTTTATTTGGTTATAATTGCAGGTCCTTGGGCACTTTCTAACAGCAACTAGAAGTCTTCTTATTTCATAGGGAAATAAACAGTCAGAAAAGCAAAAAAAGCCCAGCATTAACACAGGATATTCCCCACCCTGTCATAAAAAGATCCACTTCCCTTTTTCTAGAATGAGTGTCTAAAAAGCAGATGAACTCTTGCAAAACTCTTTGAGGAGCTGAGTAAATACCAAAACATTCTGTTGGGTTAGGAATAAGTTAGTTTTACTAACGAATTTTGGGTTGCCTTGAAACTCAGCGAAGTTTCTTCCCTGCTGAATCTGTACTGTTTTTAGAATACCTGTATTTGGGTGGTATCTAGGACCAAGCTTTCTAGCTACCACAGAATTCTACTTCAGAAGGAAAAGTCTCATCCCAAATATTTTATTCCCCTAAAATCCATCAAAATGGCACTTATGCCTTATTCCAAATTCTGTGAAAATTTTGGAAAACTTGTTGTATCACACCCATAAATGTGAGAGCAAAATTGCAAGTGACCATGTTTTATTTGGAAGAGACTGAAGCAGAGGGAGTTTGGGGAAGTTTGTGGAAAGCAGATCTGAAAAACAGAAAAACAAAACAAAACAAAAAGAATACGCGTTTTTAGCACAGATGAGATCTGCAGAAATTAGCTGAACTTTCCGGAGGAATTTCGAAAAGCGGCGTTCTGCCAGGGGGTGAATAACTGCTCCGACATGAAGAGAACTGCTCGGGGATGTGCTAACGTAGCTGCTTTCCTGGGAGAGGACATGAACCATATCCCGTCTGGGGCACGGTTCAATAGCTGCAGCAACAAGTGTGAACCCGGTTGTAAAAGGAAAACGATTTTGACTCGCAGAATGAGACCTCTGTGAGTCTGTGGCCGCGCCACGTGTGGGGACACGGAGGGCACGGGGCTGGCGGCGGGGCAGCGGCGCGGAGCGCATCGCGGCGGTTCCGCCATTGGGCACGGACAAGTCCGGGCTCGGGGAGGCACCGACGGCTCCAGCGGAAAGGAACTCCATGATCTCAGGGTCTTTTCCTATCGAATTGGTTCTGTGAAGTGTCTCTGTGCCGAGCGTGCGGGACGCAGCGAGGGCAGTGCAGGGGCGGCACACGGGGCGACAGGCGGGTGACAACAGAGGGAGGGGCAGTGCGGGCAGCGTAGGGCCGTGGGA
>WEIU01017855.1:95645-128449 GCA_013389925.1 Aegithalos caudatus
GGCTCTCCCCGTGCGCTTGTCGGGCGGCTCGGACGTGGCTCTGCGCACACGAGGGCACAGATGTAAGGGAAATGCTTTCATTTTGTAGTAGAAATCGCCCGAAGCTCGTCAGTCGCGTGCGAGGCAGCGCCGGCGGCGCGCTCTGCCCTGCCGCTTGCCGGGAGCGGGGATGCTGAAAATCTGCTCTCCTCTTTCAGTAAGGCAGCTCTTGGCAGGGTCAGCAGAAATGTTTTAAGCTCCATCTCCCTTTCCCGGGACTGTCTCTGCCTTGAAACCCCAAGCAGAACCGCCGCCCTCCTCCCGGTACCCGTGTCTTACGGCGGTGCGGAGCGGCTCCGCCGGGTGCGGGCACGCAGAGCCTCCCCTCGTCCTGTGGCTTCGCTCTTCCTTTAGTATTCCCGATTTTGGAAGCACGAATGTTTAGTTTTAGGAAAGATGCGTGCGTGTCTGTGAGGGCTTCATAAGGAGCCGGGCTTGAAGCTTTATTCTCTGCTCATGTTATCCAAAAATCCAGCTGCAGACATTAAAAATTGTTATTTTTCAACTGTCTGTAATTCGGTTTATCACTTTGAAATCAACTTTCAGAAAAGGTAGGAGGACAAAATAAAAATATGATGAGTTTTTCACTACTTTACAACACTCACATGGTACTTGATGCAAAGGATTTGCTGATGTTACCTCATTACGGCTGTAGAAATAATGATTTCTATGCCCTGCCTAATCTCTGGTGATTACTGCTACGCTTCTTTTCTTAAAAGCACCACCGTGGTTTTGCATTTTAAGAGTGAAATAATGGCTTGCCCGCAAGCCATTATTGTAGTTGGTCATTGAGTTGTTCTGAAAAATTGCTACAGGAATTTTAATAACAAGAACGTGAGACTCTATATTTTACACAGATGAAAGTATAAGATTGGCCTAACCTATGAATAAAAGCTGAATTAAAAACATTAAAGCACAAGCTTTAGAATTCTGTAGATTAATTGAAAACCTACTAGATTTAAACTTTTTATGCTAATGCAATTTACGGATTAATTTATAAACTTTGAATATTAGCACTTCTTCGGGTGGCTGCTAATCTGCAAACTTAAGTGCAATGGCTTCTAATCAAACCTATTAGAAGAAAATGTTCAGAACTTCAGAATGGCAATCAGGGATGACATTTTTTAATTTCTGTGCTTTGTGGCTATTGCAGGTAAAAGTTCTGTCATGGCAGGATGAAATGCTTGGAGCTGTGTACTCTTGTTGATTTTTTTTTTTTTCCTTTGACATGATCAAAAGTACTCAGTATTTGCAAACTTAATGGCCCAAGGCTGTTCCTAACACCCATCCTAAATTTTCGTTAGTGGAAGAGGTAATAGGCGAAGATGTTCCTGTTGCATTCAGTTTTCTCAGTGGATACTGTGTTTTTGCAAGAAAAATTTCTCTTTCCTGCTCAAACAAAAATCCTCCAAATTTTAAGTATTCAAACAAACTAAGCATATTCAGACTAAATCAGTGAATCTTTGTAATTTTTCTCATTTTATCTGCAAGCATCCATACACATGGACAGTAATGGTGCCTGATCTCTGCCATTGCCTGTCCTTGAACTATGCAAAGGTCCAAGAGAGTTCCAGAAGTTTGATGAATTTCCTTCAAGATTTGGCTGCAGGAAATGTAAAATCATGGTGTCATGGATGCTTTGAGCAGAATTCTTGTTCAAGGAAGCTGTTTTGCTTCTCTCTCTTCCCTCTTCCTTGTGCTAGCAGAAGGAAAAGGGGCTGCACTGTGATCTGGATGGGAAAACTGATCTTGATGGAATTATTCTGCCCTTTTCCTATGAGGTCTCTTGAATGTTGGGATGGGTTGAGCTTGGTTCCCTGGGACAGCAAGACCTGCAACACTAGCTCATATCTGTTTGAAGTGTTTGTGAAACTATTGAGTAACAAGGGTATGCTCTGTCCACAAACAAGTGATGGTGCCTCAGTGATGATACCCTGAGAAACAGTCTCATTGGGCTTCTGTTTCAATATCTTCTCATAGTACACATTAGAGTAGCCCTTTAAAAAAAACAAAATCCACTTTCACTTTCTTAGGGAATTCCCAGTTGGTGATGTTTTCTATAATAGATGTCTGACACATGCTTTACTTTTTCCTGGAAGTTTGCCATTTTCTGCCGTATTTCCCTTCTTTGTTTTCTAACACGATGTTCAAGCTGCGTGATGGGTCTTGAGTAGGCATTGACTCGGTGCACGAGATCAGGAAGGGTCAATGCACAAATGGATTTATTGCCGTGACCGTCTCTGAGTCGTGGCCCTGCTCTGCTTCTCACTGGCTTTTGGGGAGATGAAAAAAATGCACTGCTGAAGTGTGTCAGCAGCAAATTACTGCTTGCCCCACACTGGTTTTGCTCACTGTGCCAGAACATAGCATTATATTTTTAATAGGTAATTGAGAAAGTGATGTGGTTTCCTTGTTGCTTTTTAGCGTTCTTGCATTTGTAATCTTTGCTTTGCTGGCAATCTTTGCGTAAATTGTGCTTATAACATACAGCTGTTGCTTGCAAGATGTAATCACTTGTCTTTTAAAGGATTTCTCTTTAAAACTATGCTGATGGGTAACTTCTGGGGAGAGCAAAGTATTAACTGCTCTACAAAATGTGTATACTGTTTTTACTAAAGTTTTAGCACATGATTCATCTTCCCACAACACGCAAAAGCTCGAGTACCATAATCGTTGTTGCAGGCTACAATTTTGTAAAAATTACTTTTCAGTTAATTTGTGCATGTTTAAATTATTTATGAATTGAGGTAATAAGAATAATAGAAACACTTCAGTGGGCAGTACCTTATCTGATATAAAATATGAGCTGACAAAGCTGAGAAGTTATTTGTGTTCTTTTCTGTCAAAGAGTTACAAACCTGCCAGTATTCCTAATGGTAAAGTGTGGGCCAACAGGATTGTTACACTGGTAATTCCTTTCTTCCAGGGGCAAATATTCTTCCATCTCCATCCAACTTGAACTATTCATTTATCCATATCTGTACTCTGAACTGGACATGGAACCCCCCAGAGAACATCAGCAGTAGCTGCAACCTGAAGTATTCCAGTGACATCGTCATTAATGGGGTTCCTGAGGACAGAAGGGTGAGTACATCACCTCTATAATCTCTGTGTTCCAGTAAATGTCTTAGTGTTATAAAACTCCGTGTGGGAGAGCATACACACATATATAAATACAATTTTAATATAGCATTTCACTCTTATCATGGGATCAAAACCTCAAAAATGAATCATGTGGGATCTTCAGATCAGAAAAATCTATCTGTTGCTTTCTGATGACTGAGTGCTGATGGTAACGCAGAAGTACTATAATAATAATGGGAAAAGTCTCATTTCAGTGTTTGCTTATGCAGCTTTCTAGAAAAATAGATACAGGGCAATCTACATCCTAAGAGTTAAATGGGAATTTGCAAAGGCTTTTCTCCTTTACTTTGAACTCAGTTGAAAGAGACATGCAGATTTAGCTGTGGTTTGACAGCATTGCATCTTTTGGAAGCAATGGCAAGAATTAATATTCCCCATTTACCCTTACAGTTATTTATGGGGGGGGGGTGTGTTTTGAAGACAATACGGAGCACGTTTGTTGCCTAGAACAGAAGTCATGTAACTCCTTTGTTCTGGGCTTTCGTTTTCTGTGTTGGATGGTTTGCAGCTCAGATGTGCTCCTTGCTGTGGATTAGCTGCTCTTTGGTCAGGGCATTGCCATGGTGCCCATTGCTATCGACTGTATGGACTGTAGGACAAGTATTTTTACAATTTATTGCTAGTAAGAAAATAAATCCGTAATTCCAAACCCTGGGAATTTGAATTTGAAGCCATTGGTAGATGCCAGACATGGGGGAAGCAGTGCTGCTATTTCAGATATGGTTACAATTGATATGATTCCTTTGTTGTTGAGCCCAGTTACAGTCTTACAGCCTGATGCTTACATTGGCCTCTTGGTGCTAACCACTGTATTTTTTTCACATCTCCAGGATATCCTGGACATGAGTAGGGATGTGGTTTGGCCAGTTTGGATGGAGCATTGAGCGAGCAACCTGCTGTAGTGGAGGGCAGGAACCCTTGGGGAGGGCGTTTGGAACCAGATGATCATTAAGCTCCCTTCCAGCCCAAGCCATTGTATGACTCTGTGACTCTGGTTTTGCAAACAGCTGGTCTGATTTAATGTCACTACTAAAAGGGTGATGTTTCATTTTGACACTAATGATCTTCACTGGACCTTTAGATGAGCCAGCTGAACCTGCTAACACAGCAGAAACTTACCTATTTTGATTGATTCATTAAGAAATCAACAAGTAGGAAGTCTCCTTGGTTAAAGAGCTGAATGAATTTGTGGAGGGGTCTAATAGATAATAAGGTCATCAGCAATGAAAGAACAAAGGGTCAGCAGTTTCACAGGACAGGATGATACAGACTGTATGTCTTGCTGCATCTTTTTACTCATAGAACTTGTTGGAGGTTAGGATTGTTGGTTTTTTTAAAAGGAAATTTTCTCCTCTTTGTTGCTAAGAAATGATAAGGACCTGTATGTAAGAGAGACAAAAAAAGTGACAAAAGGTGGTGTGAAGGGGTGCAGCTGGCTGCAGCCCCTTACCTAGGGGCTTTTCTTTTGGGAAGGGTAGAGATCCTTAGACATTTTGGCTGGCGGGTCAGGGGCTGGGCTCAGCTCCGAGCTCTCTTGCTCTTAGGATGATAGGCTGCGGTTGCTGTGGGAAGAATTCGCCAATACTGAGGAGTCTTGGTGTCCTACTTTTTTCTCCTACCGTGAGTGAGGCTGCTGGTGGTAGTGGCCACTGACCTGGGACCTCATTAACACCCTACCCCACTGGAAGGGACCCTCACCATCTACTCGGGTGCCTCAGGGAAAGCCCAGGACCCCGAGTCCCTTCCCCCTCCGAGGGAGCCTCTCCCGGCCGTGTTTGNTGCTCTGGGTTTTTCACTATGCTGTAACTCCACACCGCCTGCCTGCTGGGACGCTCTGGAGTCTGCTCATCCCTGCTGTCCCACCTGCCACGATGAGGTTCCTGCTGCAGCCCATTTCACCATCCCGCCCACCCGCCATGGCCGCCTGAGGGAGACGGCACCACAGCACCCCCTGCAGGCCGGGGATGATGGCGGGGCCCTGCCCGGCCGGAGCCAGCAGCGCCCCCTGCTGGCTGTGCCCGGAACTGCCCCTCAGGGGAAGGGGCCCGGCCGAGAGCGGCTGTGCCTGGGTCTGTGCTCTGCTCCTGGTGTTTGTTTGCCTTGTTTTACACAGACACACCGCTAAAGAACGCTTGTTCCCTCCCCATATCATTGCCTGAAAGCCAAGTTATTTTTGAATTACAATAATTTGGGGGGAAGGGGGCCACATTTTCTATTCCAAGGGTAGTTTCCACCTTCCTTGCTAGACACTTGTCTTTCAAACCCAGACAATCTGTATGTTTGTTTGATTTCTTTACCCTCTCATTAGTGCCAATGTTTTTTATTTTTATATAATGAGTGGTTATAGCATTCTTTGGCCATAACAAAGATATGTGTTTTGTATCCAGTTTCCAGTTAACTAAATGGCATCCTGCTAGCCCAACAAAAGATGCTCAAGAAAGTATGTGATAAAAGGGTGAGCTGTTTTCTCGTACAAACATACTCAAATTGGAAGATCATGAGCTACTTGGGCTTGATGGGATGTCATTGCTTTTAGTAGCCATTTATGGGTTTGTTTTGGTAGGCTTTTCTTTTGCTTCTTAAATCATCCAAACTGATCTCACTGCCTTGTGGTTGTGTCTTCAAATGTTCTTCACTCTGTTGGTCGTGCCCTCATGCGCACATACAGAAAGGTGAAGGTCAGATCTGTAAGTGCCTGTTTATACAGCTGTAGTATAAACATGCTTGTTTTGCGTTATCCATGAAGACTTATTCTAGCATCATTTTCCCCCATGTTATAATTAATTCTTTATCTCTGTGTAGCCTTTGCTTATGACTGTAGGTCACACGGGTAGGAGAGGTTTTTCTTTGTGAGTTCAGACTGAGTCTGAAAAAAAAAAAGCAAAGCCAAGCGATGCTAAGGCTTCACACGTAGTCAGACATTGGTTTCCTTTGTTTTTGAGCTGTATTCTTTCTGAAGGGCTGTAATATATCCATCCTTACACTGGCAGGAATTCCTGTCTGAGATGGTATGACAAATGTTTTGGTTTTCTTCCCCCTCATCTAAACCCAGGAATGGAGCAAGAGCCGCTTCCGTGTGACGGATGCACACTTGAATGAGGAAATGCGCCTCAGAGTGAGAAGTGAATGCAAGCATGACAACACCAGTGAGCCCAGCTCCTGGGTGGAGACCTCACTTCTGCCAAAAGGTAACACCAGCAGTGGCCAGACCCCTCTTGGCCTGAGGAGACATGCCTTTTTCTCTGGTCTTTTAATAAAAAATCATAAAATATATCATGGAGAAATACAAGACACAAGGGCTAGTTTTAGTGGTAGAGCTTAAACAGAATGATTATACCACCTTTAAACACAACTGGGGTCTTCTGATGCTTAAAGTCTTCTGGACAAGCTTGTAAAATTGAAGTGCTCTTTCAAAACAGCAGTGTGGTTCCTGTTCTTTCTCTTCTTCCTGCTGCGGGGGGGGTTGTGGGATAAGAGATAGCTTAGACTCCATTAAGCCTGTTGCCTTTATGACTAACATCTAAGTCAGTTTATTTTGTATGATTTTTTGTATAAACAGAAGACCATGAAATAACTATGTAGGAGGAAGGAGTTTAGCAAATTTAACAACTTGTTGAATAAATTAATTAAGTAACTGTAATAGGATTCTCTCTTTTCCAAACAGATGAGTGGGGCCTACAAAGCATAGCAAAATGAATATAGAAAAAGTATTTTTTGTTTCTTGGCATGCAGAAGTAAGGAGCAGCAAAATTGTTAGAAAACAGACTTTGAGGAGTAGTGTATTTTGCTGAATGCTTGAAGTTCGGATGTTCAGCAAGAAAATGAGCCTCTTGCCTAAAAGTCTGTCTTAACCCAGGAGCATGACTTGATGTGGATGAAAACCACATGTGGTTGGGAGAATCTGGGAGACCTTATCAAGCCTGTGTGCGTCTGCCAAAAGGGTTCCGGAAAATCAGGGAAGCAAATCATTAGGACAGTATGTACTAAACATGCTGAGGCTTTTAAAAGTCTGTTTGCAGATGAAATATTTTTTTATATACTTCTTGGAATAGGAAAACCTGTTTCACTTTCCTGTACTCTTCGTTGCTGCTTCAGGGACAATGCAAGCTCGGATTTTCAAAGTAGATCGTGTTTAAGATGCATTTAGTTTTTTAATTCATGGAGATGTTACTACTTGTTACAAGGAAAAAGTACGCAATACAGTGTAAAGAACTCACACAGAAATGCATGATTGAATATGAAAGACTTTATTCCACAATTGCTCTGTCTGTGAGATCCATTGACCTATTCACAATTGCTAAGTACTCGCTTGTATTGATGTGACTTGAGTTTCCAAATGTTAAATTTTAATGTCTAAAGGTATATGGGTCTCAATTTAAAAGTCAGCTTACCTAGTGTTGCTTCTGTCAATATTTAAGATTCAGAGGTATTTCCATATTCACAATACCAAGCAACTAATACTGTATTTGGAGAAGATAAAATTTGTCAGCCTTTAATTATGGTTGACACTGATGGCTTTAATAGCGTTTAGCTTTGTTATAGCTTTCCCTGTAATTATCAGCTACTTTGACTTATTTTTAAAGTACATGTAGATTAATAGAAATAAATATTTTCCTGACTCAATATCTTGTCCTTAGCTTCTGGTAACTCTAAGTAACAATTCACCCATGGTAAAAACTGGGATTGCTGTTGTGATTGGCCTGCCTCTAGAAGCTACTCTGCTGAGACTTCAGCCATTGCAAGCTCTAAACAGCTGGAATCCATAATTTTCTGTGCTGAACAGGCAGTGTAGTCTGAGAGGTAACCAACCCCTTTCTGCCTACCAGTTTCAGTTATGTAAAATGAAATGTTTTACTTCTGGAAACAGTGGAGAAAACTTGGACAAAATAAATCATAGAGAACATTTCCAACTTGCCTTGCAGGTATTCCAGGTACTGCTGCTGTTGACTTGAGCTGTGTTTGGCACAATTTGGAGTACATGACTTGTACCTGGCATCCTGGGGAGAATGCAAGCAGTGACACCAACTACACTTTGTTCTACTGGTTCGTAGGAGATTTGTATTCCCAGCTCTGAAGTGCTTCAGGACTAATCTTCAGTTTTACATGACACATTCCACTTGTCTGCTTCCTGTTGCTTTGAAAGTTCCCAGGGCATTATGTCCAAGTTACTGCTCAGTCCCATCCAACAGAAAACTTCACCACTGAAGGGGCCAGAAGCTGCCAAGACTTTTTGGGAAGCTGATACAGCTTTTTTGTGTCTGCTTCTGCAGACCATATTAACATAGCTGCTATTGCTTCCTGTATTTTTCTAATTGGGCACTTGATTCAAAGAGGCAATAATTAAGAACTAAGCTAAACTAATGTATTAATTGCTTTCTTTGCAAGTCAACAAAATGGGCTGTTTAAGTTAGGATCACTCACTAATGTATGTGTCAGTTCATAAACCATTGAGAAATGGTATGAAAGCATTAATAACTCTTAGTAGTACTTCTGTTTGCATCTTTGTTGTAAATAACTGAGTTACCTTTAAAGCTATGAAGAACATCTTTTTATCATCATCATCCCTGCTGGCCAGTGGACAGCCATAAATAGTGTCTTGTTCCAAAGGAACAGACTTGTGTGAGCCAGCTCTTGGCATTTAGTTAGCATTTGGTACATGCTAATCTATGCATACTTCTGCACCTTGATGGGGCTTGTGAAATGCCAGATTGCATTAGCTTCTGTAGAAATAGTGGAGTACTTTTAAATCAGCTTTCTGTCTTATTTATGCTAACTACATAAACATTTTGCTCTTCTCCAGTGGCAGTCTCACAGGCCAGCTGTTCAATTCAGGACATTAGGGCAGCAAACAACAGTAAACTTGCTGCTTTTGTTAAATGTTGGGGGGACTATTTGTTCCCTGTCTAGCCTGCTACTCAAACTTTGTTACAAGAACAGGACAAATGCAGGTTTGAAGATCTGAATTTCTGGGTATAGGGATACTTACAGCAAGAATGCTTTAGATTTGAGCTATGTATTTTCAACCTGCCCTTAATTTTAATGGAAGATGTAGCTGCAGTGACTTCCAAGTGTTTCAATTCATGCTGCTTTGAAAGAATAATAATGTTTAGATTTTAAAACCAAAAATAAGAAAACACTTCAGTTTTAGACTAGAAGCTACATTTTTCACAATGCCAGTGAGGTAGGTTTTTTTTTGGTTTTGTTTTTCTTGTGAGGAAAAGCTACTGGTCTATTTTCATTGAGGTTTGGGCAACAAAGAGAAGCAAGGAAGAAGTTTGTCTTCCTAACTTTTGTTATTGGAAAGGAATACTGACATTTTATAGAGCAAATCAGATAAAAGGGTGAAACTCAACTGTCTCAAGAGTTGTGATACTTGAGGCAGAGCTAAAGGAGATTGATTGATCAGCTCATTCTATCACAGAGGTGAAATTCTGTTCACAAGAAGTGTTCCAAATTATTTTGTTCTCAAAATATTCTTTATTCTTTGAAATTGTTCTCCCATGTGGAAAATGTGAACCAAACCTGACAGCAGTTGTTCTCTTTGATATAAAGCAAACCTGCCTTTCTTTCTGTTCCTTGGCACTCTTCACAAAAACAATTCTCTTTCTAAAGCTTGAGATAAATTAGAGGCTGCTTGTTTTTCTTAGCTTTACTTTTTTATATGCTATAGCATAGCTTTAATGCAATATCAGTCTTTTGTAACACATATTCATAAACAAGCCTTCCCCTTACTGTCCTTTTCTTCTGAAGTTTACAAGAATAGTTTTATTCCTCTAGGTTTGATGGCTTAGAAAGTCCTAAGAAGTGTAGCAACTCCTCTGTAGACCAAGGAATCTTTGAATGCATTTTCAATCTTACCTTCCCTAAAGTCACCACTACTTACCCTGCTGTAAGAATTTTGATTAGAGATGATTCTGAAGAAATTATGCCTGTGTGTGCAAGTAAAAATCCTACCACTCTTGGTAAGTTTAACACCACATCATAAAAATATAATTAAAATAAGAAGTATGGTAGTATATTGTTGTGTTTGAGAAACTTTCACCTCATTAAGTATGGATGAGACAATGTGATTAGATGCTCCCTTTTTCTACTGACCTTTGATTTGTAATTATATAGATAAGAGTTTGTTTTCTGTGTAGAGGGTACCTGGGTGGGAGGGGGAATTCTCTGTTAACTTCTACTCTTATTCTTTAGTTGGATTTACTCTTTTTTTTACTTACTGGTGCTAACTTTTTCCCCTTTTTCTTCTTAATGTGGTGTAAATGTAATATTCTGCAATACAGGACTGAAAAATTTTTGTAAACAGTGAAATAGACTTTAGAACTAATTACTCTGTTTTGCATTTCAGTAAAACCTGCCACACCAAGACAATTGATATTGTCAAAGAATAATGATAGAATTGATGTAAAATGGAGTGAATCAGAAACTTTTCCAAAAAGTTGTTTACAGTATGAAGTTAAACGTTGCAATGGTGATTTGGACATTTGTCAGATCATTCCAGTAAGTTTTCATTACTTTTTTTGGGGTTTTTTTGTGAATCTTTTGTAATAGTTGTGGTTGTGGTTGAAAAGGAGCAATTGCATGTGTTGCATGTGAGTGGGCCAGGTGCCAGAGCTGGAAGTGCTGTGTGAATTTAGGATTTTTCTCTCATACTGTAGGTTTATGTTAGTAAAAGCTGTACATCAAAATTCATGCAAGTCTTATGAATCCTTCCCATCATTTTTTAGAGCAATTTGTTAGTGTGTGAGAACAGTCTGATAAAGGAGGATTTACTAAAATATGGACTACAGGATGTGGTGCCTGTATGCTTCTCAGGCATATGGGCTTTGGTATCTTGGTGTTGGGTTTTCCTGCTGTTAGTCTGTGTGGTCATGTGGCAGCTTTGGTCTTGAATGCTGTGACCTGATTGCCCTCAAGAAAAATCAGCTGCTGGTGCACACAAGAACAGAGAATCTCATACAGAAAAGCAAGGGGATAAAGAGTGAGGATGGAGGGGAAGAAAGAGGTGTGCACTCTCAGATACACTGATTTTAGTGTACATATAAAAAGTACTTGAGTTCAGTGTCTGGATGGACTCGTATGTCCATAGCCAAACTGAATGTACTGTTTGATCAGAATGGTTAAAACAGCATGGTAAATTTCAAAGCGAGTGGCAGTCTTCTCCTGTGGAGCATATTTAGTTGTTTATTCTACCCCAAACTTGAATGCTAGCAACATTCCCCAGGAAGCTGGCATTTTGGATAAAAAATAAGTGCAGTTAGATCCTGTCTAATGTGTGCTCTTCTCTGTAGAGGCATCACAGAACCCTTTGGTATGGTAATGCTGCCTTGACATGGCAGGGTAAATCAGAGATGTTTCTCAGAACAAGGAAAAAAAAAATTTAAAAGGCACTGTTCCAAATGCTAAATCTTAGTTTAATCATTGATGCCAAATGCTGCATGATAGATGTAGCGGTGAATGAGATTAAATCTGAGCTTTTGGAATGTGCATTTAGGCCCTCTGTGCTTGTTAAATGCCACTATGTCCTATTTTTAATGAGTTTCATAGTCATAAAAAGGTCTTGCATAAAAACATTCAGAGTACATTAGCTGCGCAATGTAAACAGGCTTGGAACTGACTGAGAATATGTTGGTAATTGAACAAAGCAAACTACCTTTTCTTTTTTGCCTTAGTCTGAAATGAATTCTGTGTCAATTACTGACATTGATGCTAATAGCAAGCACACCTTCAAAGTGAGAGCAAAACCGAAGCACGAGTGCTACAACAGTGATTTCCATAGCGACTGGAGTGAAGAAAAGAGCATTGGTGAGAGCACTTTTCCCTGCATTGTGTTGCACTTTGCTCTTCATCTGTAAGGCATTTAATGCCTTTTTATCTGCTAAAGTAATGGGAGTCAAAGATCATCTTCTTATGTACCTATTTAATTTTAAATGAAAAGAGGGCAGAAGAGCTCTAGTCCTTCAGGAGCAACAGTGCTCCCAGCCTGTGCTGCTGTATATGTTGATAGTGGTGCCATTTGTGTAGCTATGCAATGTCCAGTGTAGCAAATTTTTCAGCCCTGGGTCTTTCTCATTTGCATCTCCTTGCCAAACACATCTGTGTTATAGTCCTATCTTTGAAAAATGAGCTTATCCTTGCCTATAAAAGTGCTCATACTTGAAAAAGCACTGAGTCTCTGAACAAATTGGAGTATTAACCATTTTCTTGTCATTATTCCTAAAAAAAGCCTCTCAAAACATCCCTAAGTTTCTACAATTTCTGTTTTCCAGGTGAGAAGAAGGACTCTACAATCTATGTTGTTCTAATAATTACCATTCCACTAATAGTAGCAGTGTCTACAATAATTCTGCTAGTTTACCTAAAAAGGTAAATAATTATCTCCTTTACATTTGCATCTGTCTTTGTCAAGAGTGAAAGTTATTTAGAATCAGTCTATGTCAATGCTCCCATTTTCTTTTGTTTTGGGGAGTAAAAATAAGAAACGGGTACAGCTGCACAGAGAATGAAGGCTGGCCAGTGATGACAAAGCTGACTCCACAAATTTTCTTGACTGTACCCAAACATGATTTTGACATTTTAAAATGATCTTGTTATTTTTTAAAAGTGATTTTTAAATTAATATATCGTTCATCTAAATATTTTCTTCTTAACTTCATGAAGGCTGAAGATATTAATTCTTCCACCAATTCCGGACCCTAGAGAAATTCTTAAGCGCATGTTTGGAGAGCAGAACGAGGATTCCCAGGTCAGTAAGGAGCTTTTGGGCCAATGATTCTATTGAACTGGGATCTCTAGGCTTGCAGTTTTCTTTTTCCTGTGTCTGTTTTATAACTAACTGTGTGTAAATAAGTATATCATATGAAGATTAAATATTTGCAATACTAGGAGTTGTTCAGAAACAATTACCCAAAACTTAGATTTCCCCCAGCCCCAAAAACTGTATGTACTTTTCTACTTAGATTGGTAGACTTGCATTATTCTGTTACTCCAGGCTGCTAGTCTGTTAAATTTGTTTCAAGTTGGGGTTTTTTTGGGTAGCAGTTTTCTGGTTGTCAGGCTTCTTTTGCTGCGTGGGTTTTGGTTTGGAGATTTTTGTTTTTTTGTTTTTGCAATTCCATTAAGTGACTTCTATTGAACATTTGTTTCTTATTCTGCTACTAAATCATATTTATGATGCTGGATGGAAGCTATTTGACTTCCAGAAACTAACATTTTTAGCACTCTCACATTTATCATAGTCGGTTAGCTAGGAAGTAAATCAGACATATAACTTCTTTTTGGCAAAAGAATAAAAACAGCTGTAGTTGCTTCAGGCTTTGGCTGATGAAAGACTTTCATTGGTGCCTTATTTTGGGGGAAATAGACACAATACCCATTAAGGAAACTTAATTCTAAATAAATCTCTCAGTAGCCCTTTATAAAAATCCTAAGAGAAGTACACTAACAAGCTCTAATTCAAACCTTGACATGAGGTGGTGAATGTTGTTCTCCCAGATGGGACTCTTGGCCATGAGGGCTGTAACTGTGGTAGCTGCCACACTTTGTTGTGCTTTCACAAGCATTTTGTTACTGCCACAAGTAATTTTCTCTTCTCAGTGAAAACTCTATAAAGTGTGTACAGGCTCAGTTCTCCATCCTCCTGCCTGAGCTTCACTGGCTGTAGTTGGATGCACCCTTAAGGTGGGGAACAACCTTCAGTTCCTCATCTCCAGAGGACATCCCTTCTGTCAGCCAGGCCCATGCCATGGATCTGGAAATCACCATTTGTTGCCCAGCTACCTTGGCTTTTCACTATCATACGGGGTATATGTTGTGGAACAGGAGTCTGTCTTACTGGGTTGAAAAAGCAACACTTGCCATGAGGAAATACTGTTAAAAATGTTGTTCTTCTCTTCCAGAGCTCTGCAAAGGATGATCCCGTGAATGCTTTTGACAGGTTGATTATAGAAGAAGAAATTAATTCTTTAATTTTAACAGAAACTTCAGAGAGCACTAATCCTGAAAAAGAAAACAAGTAGATTCTGCTTTATCAGTGAAGGAGGAGGAAGCTGATTCCTGCTCCCATACCTCAGGTGACTGTAGATGTGAAGAGGCCTGTGAGACATTGACTGGCTCTGACCTCACTGGCTCCTTCTTTGGTGCACAGAAGATGCATCACTAACAGTGGCTGTTCTTCCATCTCTGCCAGAAATACTCATCTGAGTTCAGTCAAGACGAGCCTGTACGTAATTCCATGTGTCTGCATTGGGGATTCCCTGTCCTGGCTCCAGCCAGCTCTGCCCTGTTACTTGTTACTTGCACTTGTGTTTGTGCCTCACACCAGACTGTCAGGGTTTTTCTTTCTTTTGGAGTAAGCACTGTGACTTCTCTGAAGTATCTGCTCAATTTGCAGTAGGTGGGATGAGGCTGGTTTACAGTAGATGGCTCATTAGTGCTAGCATGTGGAGCTGCTGCCAGGTGGGATGGCAGAGCATGGACTGCTTGTGGATAACCCTTTGTGTGTCTGCCTGGGCACTTACAGACTGAGCTTGTGCTTCTGCCCATTAGCTGGGGATTGGTCAAAACCCACCAAAGTGGGTATTTTTGTTGTTGTTGTTTGAAAATGTGTATGAAAGTTCTCTTTGCTTTCCAGCTGGTGTTCAGAATATTCATAGAAAAGGTTTAGTTTTGTTATCAATTTCCTGTACTCGGATGTCTTGCCTTCATGGACTTCTTGGGTTAATTATGCTTTGTTTAAACTGAGAAAGAGGTTTTTTTTTTAACTTGTTCTGTGCAGTAGCAGATAACTGTATTGAGTCTCACCAGACTGAGTCTACTTTGGCCATATTGGCCTGAAGACACCTGATTTTTAGCAGCTAAGTTGTCCTGAGTCTGTCCAGCAAAAATACCAGGATGGATGCATGAGTCTAAGGAGCTATGGTCAAAATGATGAGCAAATATTAAACCACTAAAACCCAACTAATTCAAAGGCTTCAAGATCCACCCTTACTGCCAAGCTGATGGATTTGGGGAAGAGGGGATGACAACCTCAGCCTGTTTTCTAAAGGATAAGTTTTATTCTTGCTATAGTAATTAGACTTTGAATTTTCCCTCTAGGACTTACCAATGTAAAACAAGGTGCTGATTTGACTTTTTAAAAAAGCCTTCTTGTATATTGTACTGCAACAGTTTGACAGGTGTTTTTGTTGTTTTGTTTATTCTTTGATGGTTTTGTTTTGAGGGTTTTTTACCCAACAAAGCTCAGCAGGTGTTTTCTGGCACAACTGTGACATTTTTGTGCTCTGCATTCTCAGCATTAGTTTCTGCCCTGTGCTGCAGGGGTGGTTACAGTGGTACCTTGATTGGGCTGGAGGAAGAAGATAATGAAATGGAGAGAAAAGGATCCATGGAAGCCCTTTATGGTTAGTGCTCAGGGATTTCTTGCTGCTTCCAGATAAGTGTAGACATGTGAGTCATGGACATAGGCAATCTTTGCAGACTGGGAAGAGATCTTTCTAGGAGCAAACTTTAGTAGCTACTAACCTTTTTAAGTTGATCCCTGTCTTCAAACTCCATTCAGTCAAAAACTAAATGCTGTATTTTTAGAACATACTGTTCTGGAAGATACAGAATGAGTGCCACATGCTTTTTAGCTACAGATGTGCATCTTGTATGCACTTATGTGTTCCCTCCTTATCAATAAATCCAATTCTTTTCCCATTGTTCACTGAGCCTCTTGAATACAGTTTTTTCCATGTCTCTTATCCTCCTTTTGTTAGTGGTAGAAAGGGGAGGAGAAATGTAGCAGAACTAGCAGACCCCCTATTAGCATATGACTTTTACCTCCAATCAGGCTAAAAAAACTCCAACATTATAAAAATTAATAAATGGGACAAAATAAAAATAAAGCCTCAGGGATTTCAGTGAGATAAAACTCAGGTTATACAAAGTCAGCTAGTAGCACTCTCTGAAATTCCAGAGATTAAGGAATAGCATGAGGGGAAGAGTAACTACATTCCTTGCTAAATTCATTCCCTCTGCAACATTTATGTCATTATAGTGATAAATATTCCTTCAATCTACCTCATTTGGAATGTTGCTCAACACAGACCACTAGACAATCAGAAATGTATGATTGCAAGATAAGTAAGCATAACAGTGTAATATAAGGTTTTGTAGTTCTCAGCGTAGCAATCTAGGAAAATCAGTGCATACCCCTAAATTCTTTTGACTTTTATGCTGGTATCTGTGACAAAACCAAAATTTATTTGCTTTTTAAAAAAACAAACCAACAAAAAACCCCTAAAAAGTTCATAAAGCCATAAGAGTGGAAGAAAAAATGGATGGAAGGTGTTAGGCCAAAAGGAAGATTTAAATGCAAAGGATGGTTTAGGTCACCATATAGAAAGGTTTAGAATAACACTAGTTGACACTTCCTCATGCATTCATTTCTTGAGCCTGTGTTTCAGCATGTAAAGCAAGTGTCTGAATATACTTTCACCTTTAACATGCTTTTTTTTAAGGTAGGAGGTTTTTTAGCTTGAAATTATCCAAATTTTGCTATAATTAGTTGGTTTTTTGGTTTTTTTTTTCTTTGTTGCAGTTACTTGATCTGTAAATTTGTTCAAAGAGTGAATAAATACGATTGAATGCTTTTCAGCATAATGGCATGGCATTTTTTTCTTGGGTTGATGAGATTAAACTGAGGCCAGAGAGATGGGTTTTTAATGAAGAAACCTTGTTTGAAGCATGCAGAACCCAGAGAAGAAAAGCTGAGTTGCTCTGCCCTCTTCCCATTCAAGAGTGGACTCAGCCCATGCACCCATTGTAGATGGACTGCAATGGCCATGTTTTTGCTGGGGTAATGGAACAGAGATTCAGCTGAGCACAAGGTTTGGCCTCTTTCCTGTACTCAAGGTCATTCTACTTTCTGACATTGACGTGTTATTTTAACACTATAAAGATTTAATAAACCATCAAACTGGAATTTGACTGAAATTGCTGTAGCCTTCCCCAGTGTCTTCAGTATTTTACATCTTTGTTAGATGCTGAAGTTATTCAAAATGCCAGGTTGCTAAACTGATGAAAGCCGTCAACTTGTCACTTATACCCAAATATTCAAGTGTCAAATAAACACATTAGTAATGGCTTCTTGGAAAGATTCAGAGAGAGAATTCTTAGTTCCCCTCAGTTCAGTGAGTAGATCATTCAAAATTAAGATATAAACCATGACATCAAAAAGCAAGACTTTCATATTTCTCTTTCACAGTTCTACAGTTTTGATGGTAATAATGAGTAACAGTGATTTCAATCACTTCCCATAAGTTACTTTTTTCCTGTTTTAATACATTTTGTTAAATTATCTAAGCTCTCTGTATTTGGTATCATTGAGAAATTGAACAATTCAATTCTAATTTCTTTTGTTCATTCCTTTTGGTTAGGGAATGACACAACACAGTTGAAAGAAGTTCTGGAGGAACACACTGAAGTGTAAACCATAGTGTTTCAGTGCTTACTGGATAGAACTATTCACAGGCTGGGTATTTCCATTCACTGGAAAGTATTCAATAAACCCATTTTTGAGCTGGAACCTAAAATACTCATAATTTCCTTTGGAAAGGAAATGTTTGGGGTGGGTTTTTTTCATTATTAAAACAATAAAGAACAGAATGAATTTTTTTTTTTGTTTTGGAGGGTTTTCCACTCACTCAAGTAAGAACAGGATGTAGGTGAGTAGGGGGGTGGAAGTCCACATATGGTCAGGATGTTGCAGAAACCTCCCTCCCTCCTTACCCAAGTGCCATGGTCGGGCAGCAGCTGAGAGCTACAGGCCCAGGACTGGGAGGAGCAGTTCTGCTGGATTACCCTAGGTTCATCAAGATGATCCCCAAATACTTGTTTTAAACAATATTTGCAAAAAATATTTTAGGAGCAAGCCCTATGGGAGCAAGCCCTATAGGGATGCATTGCCGGCTGTAGAAATGCAGCTTCTAGACGATACTGAAAATCCAAATGCAAAACCAGATTAAAATCTCTCTATTTGGATGAACTTCCTGCAAGCTGTTGAATCAAGGTGGTAGCAGGAGGCTCAGATCACATGATGTAACTAAATCCACGCAGTTACCACAGCAAAGCAATGTGGGTTTGGGTGGGTGGCACGGGGAAGAGAAACTTTCTTTCAGGTCCGGAAACTCTGCCTCAGGTTTGTAACATGTAAGAGCCTGAAAGCTTGTTGACTTACCGGGGGTTTTTTGGGTTTGGTTTTTTCAATCTCTTTTTCCAATATGCTGGTTAGGTTAATGAAATCCTTTCTCTTGTTTGTAAACCTTGTGGTGTTTTATCACTGAAGCACACCTTCTATAACCATTATCTGATTATTGTTGACTAGTTTTCTGAAGGTAATAATTTGGTCGGAAAAGAAAATTGCTGCTATCACCACAGACCTGAAAACCAGCCAGTGTTTTCTAGTAAAATGGTCTCTGCTCCTTGTTTGGCTTTTGCTAAAATAGTGCAATTATTTTGATGACTCTTGCACAAAGCAGCTACAAAAATATAACTTTCCAGTGAACCAGGGCCTCCAGTAATAACATTATTAGCTTGTTATATATATGTTATATTGTTTTTGTAGTTTCCCTCTATTTAATTTCAAACATCTAAATAAAATAGTGTATTTGGGTAAGTGCATGATGAGGTAAAAGCTTAGCAAGAAAGATGTTTTGTTAAGGTTAGGCACTGTCACTTTTTGGACTCTCAGGCTAAATTGCAAAGTTAGATCAAATGTTAGGGGCAACTCAAACCAGGAGTTACACTAATGCTTTAAAAGTAGAATTGCCCTTACAGCTTCTGTGCTGAAAGAAAAAACAAATAAACCCAACTAAACATGTGCTCCATAGTGGGAAAAATTAGGTTGTGCAGTGTCCTAGTGATCTACTGAAACTGGTATCAGCAATTTCTGTCTCAAAGTTCTCTGCTCTGAAACACCAGAACTGAGCTCTATTTAAGACACCTAGCTATGTCATTGCCAATTCTTTACCTGCTTAGTTGTAGCAATAGAACTGATTTTTTTAAAAATGGCAGAGAGCACCAGAATTAGCTTGTTTTGCCTGTTGGAGCCTTTCTCCCTCCTGTACTTCAAAGCCTTTTAGCCTCACTAGTTTCCTTTCTTCATACAAAATGTCAAGTCTGGAAACTTCTAAAATGCCAGCAAGGTACTCTTAAAAGGTGTGAAACTGCTTGGTCCTTCAAATGTCAAAATCAGCTACAGGGAAAGCTATTCAGGGTATGGCTAGTTTTAGTGTCACACCCTGTCATGTTCTAGAATATTCAGTTGTGGAAAACCTTGCCTACATTGGCAGGTACAAAGGCTGAGCCATTCGTTGACATTTTTCCCCTGCTGACTTTCATAGCACATACAATTTTGTGACTTGTTTAACTAGGAGGTATAAAAGGTAGAAATGCTAGCAACATACCATGCAGAGAGAGAATGGCACTTGCCTTTCTGCATGTGGGATTTCAAGGACTGTGTTTGAGCTTGGAGTAAAAATCCTGTTTCTAAATCCTGGGCCATTTTATTAGGTGTGTAACAGTAATTATTTTGTTTATGTGCTATATGAAAAATTATGCTAAATCCTGGGTAAGGCTGAATGAGTGTTCAGGGCATCCCCCTGCCATGTTTTCTGCTGAGTGGTGCCAAGACAGAGTGCTCTGTTAAACTTGATCTGTTAAACTTGTAAGAAAACCCTACTAGTAGAGAGTCTCCCAAACATTTTGTCTTGCTGTTTTCTCCTTAATTCAAAAACTCCTCCACCAACTGACCTGCTGATTTTTACTGCAAATTAAGTTGCCTTTTCCTCTGTCCCCCTCTCACCAGAATATTATTTGCACTCTGATCATGTTGCCAAATTCTGTCCCTGCTCTTTTCTGCTTGAAGGAAAAAAAAAAAAAAAAAAAAAAAAAAAGAAAAAAAAAAAAAAAAGGCAAGTGCCTCAATCTTTATGTCATGTTTTCTAAATAATTTATTGTCCCACTGGTCTTTTCTGGAGTGTTGCCCTCAAAGCCAGACTGAATCATCCCCAAACCACCAGAACAATTACATTTTTTTTGGCTGTTGGTCCTCTCTTCCCCGTCTTCATCCAGAAAACATAGCTGCTACTTTCTGTGGCAACAGCTTGCTGTGGAGGTGCACCTCAGTTCGTGGCTTTCTATTTCTGGTGTTTCCAGTAACACTGCTGCCCTGTCAGCCCCTCCTCACTGCAAAATTCCTTTCTCCTTCCTAAGGGAAATGCTTTTGATGATTTTATTGGACCATGTTTTTGTCACTTGTGTTGCTTTGGAAAACTGCTGCGATTTTTTATACTCATAATTGTGTCCTTGAACATCTTCTAACCATTCCTCCTTGTAATCCAGAGAGGGTCATCTTCCAGATGATCAAATGGTTTCAAATGCTGAATAAAGCTGTTACTGTGACAGCTTCCTGCAAAGCAGCAACATTTGCTGTCCTGCTGGGTGATCAAGTGTTAAGGATTTTTTTTTTAAATTTGTATTTTTCCTCAAGCTGATTAGAAGGATGTTGCCTCATATGTTAGGCCTATCAAAAAAGGGAAACTAGACTAGGTTGGCACAAGGTGTCCTTGATGGTGGTAAAAATGCAAAGAAAGGATTTTAAAAAATCCTGTTCCAGAGTCACTTTAGGGATAAAAGTTGGACAAACGGATCAGTAATTTCTTGGATGATTCCTTTCTAAAGACAATGTATTTGTCCTTCAGATTTTAGTCTTCTGTTTTCCACAGGTCTCAAAGAAAACTGCCCACATTCCAGGTCATATCAGTGTTCAGATTATTACGTGCTGCAGGATTAATAAAGCCCTGCCCACCTGAAGACATCCACTTTATTTGATTGTTCTCCAGCCTGATTTGTCTAAATGTATTTGCTTGTTAATCTGCTCTGGTTAATCTTTTTTGAAAAGACTAAAAAAAACTGACTACACCAAGCTTCACAGCAGCACATTCTGACTTTTCCCATACGATCTTGAGCCTGCAGTTCATCTTCCTTTAGCCTGTAGTGTTGTCAGATCCCCTTGCAGTGTTTTGGCCCATGTCAATCAGGACTTGGTTGAGCCCGTGGCTTTCTGGCCCTCAGCCCTGTTGGAAGCTGCAGTTCAGGGCCCCATTCCCAGTGGAGTGAGGGCTGGAGGGGAGAGAAAGGGCACACTCAGGACAAATGGAAGTTATCAGTACTCACCCAGAGTGGCCACAGACTAGAGCACAGACAAAACAGCTAAATAACAGTTTATTGTTAACCAAGCCAGACTCTTCCTTTGGCCTCCTTTCTCTACCTAATAGGGTTTAAGTGCCTGGTAGGACGGCAGGGAGGCAGAGCCCTGGTGCCTCCTCCTCAACCCCTTTCCAACATGCAGCTTTCCCCTGCCCAGACTGCTCTCAAGGTGGCTCAATCACTCCTAAATAGTTCACTGCCAGAGACCTCAAGATGCTGTTGTGCTCATACAAGTGCCAAAGCTGCACAGCAACTCCTCTTGATGTGCATGAGTTCTGTAGTGTTCATTTTATTCACACAACTTCCAGAGCTGTGAACAGATACATCAGCTGGGTAGTCCATGAGGAGTTGTGGATGTCAGTAATACTGGCTTTAGCAGAAGTGTTTCTTTGGGTGACGGGTGTAGTTTGCAGAGCCCAGAGTTGATTCAGCTGCTGTACAGAGTTGCTTCCTCTTGAGGAAACCTAACACCCAGCTTGGGTTGGGGAAGCAGCTGAGAACTTTGTCACCAGTGCAGAGCAGATCTTCTCCAAGCTCTTTCCCTTCCTGCAAGTTTACAGAGACAGCCCAGGAAGGGCTGTGATGCCAGCGTATCCAGAGCGCACACAGATGTAGTATTCCCAGCCCACTCAGCTGACAAGTAGCCAAGGCTCTTATCCTGCTTTGCCCAGTTTGAGGCTCAGCCCTAGTCCTGGAACATGGAGCGGGGGAAGGGACAAACAGACCCTCCTTTTTCCTCTTTTTCTACAAAGCTCATGCTGCACACTGTGATGAAAGCCAAGAGAAGCTGCAGAGATCTTGAGAGAAGCTGAGCCTAGTTCTCCTTTAAAGTTTCTTGAAAAGAATAAACATGACTGTGGAGAAGAGTCTTGGAAAATTGAAACAACTTACATAAAGTAAAAAGGAAATAAATGGAAAGATACAACCCAATATATTTATATATATTAATTCATTTATTTATAGTCTACTTTTCAGTGTCACTACACTGAACTACATCACACCACATTAATTCAAAATTAATATTATCTTTATTATCTATGCTTAGCAACTTTTACGCATTCAAAAGTACCACTAACTACATATGCTCTACATTCTTCCTTTCTTAGAAATTAATGCTGAAAACACAAGAAACATGCAGATATAAGGTTTTAAAGTAGTTCTTTGGTCAGGTACACCTTCCACAGTAAAGAAATTTGCTCTGGTAGTATTTTACATTCAGCAGTAGCAATACACAGCAGCAAGAAAGGCGATCCCTGTGACATTTTGCAGGAGTAATTATTATCTTATACAGCAAAACTAACATGTTTTGACAGACTCAAGATTAAAAATTCATTGGTTTTACACTTGTGATAGTAAACACCAAATTAAGTAAAACAACAAGTGGTTTCTTTGCAGAGAGCACCTTTGCTCCAGTCTGACAGTGCTGGATTGGCAGGGAGGAGGGAGACAGGCAGAATGGCAGAATCACAGTAACACTGCATCACTTCAGCCATTGAACTCCACGTACTAGGTTCAGTGTTATTTAGCAGGATGGTGACTCTACAAATCGATCCAGGGCAGTAAAATTCCAAGTCTACTACAGGCATTGGATATTCACCAGCTGCACACAGAAAGCTTGTGCTTCCAGCACTGGCACCCCATTCTGCAAGAGCATCTCCCCTTCACAGCTTCTGCCATGAAAAGTTTCAAACACTTAAGTAAAATCAAGCTATATCCTTTAACATTTTAAAAATATCCCCATAATTCTGATATTTATTTTAGAGTTAGAAAGTTCTAACATATAGGATGAAGTGATTAATGCCTTATGTTTAAAGTGTACTAAGAGTGCAATGCCACAAACAGCTTTTGGCTGCATTTCTATGGCATGGGATGGAAGGAGGTGGCTGAGCCATCTCACCCATGTGGCGCTGTGACAATATCAGCCACATCAGTCCTTTTGTACAACAATAATTCCTTTAAAAATTGCCTTAAGAAAGAACAGTTTCATTAAAATTAGACTTCTAACTGAAGTATATGTAAATAAAAAACATTGGCTGACACAGTCAGCATGACTTAATTTGGAACATGAAGTGCTGTGTGACTCTTGCTCCAGAGCAATGGCCTCTCACCTTCACATACCCATAAGCAGCACAATGACACAAATAACACTGCAAGCAATTCCCTACTCTTCTTGGGTTGGTATCTTTTCATTTTGCTTTCTGTGGGTACTCTGAAAGGCATGAGTTGACAGACATTGCTCTAGAACTAATACTTCTGATTCATATCACGTCAACAGACACGATGCAGTCACATTTAATTTACTTTCAGTTTCAGTGCAATTTAAGTTAAACTCTTCTCCTTAATATATATTTAACTGTAAACTACACTAGAAAGACACAATAATTTTAATAATTTCATTATTTTTTATCTGAAATTGCCTGTGAAGTTGTATGTAAAATATCAATTATATTTCTCTGTCAAGTTACCATTAATTCAAGACAGGGCACAGACTTTAAGTACTTGAGGACGAAGTCCACTGCCCCCAGGCCAGACAAGTGAGCTACTAGTAAAAGAGGTAATCCCCAATGGCGAACAGGCTGCTAAAATGTATGTCAGAATGTATCTGTTCCTATAAATTAACTGTGTGGGCTTTGGCTAATAATGGTGTGATTTACCTGGCAAGTCTCTGTACTTCTTTCTTCTCAAAGAACTGAATCAAGAGCAGCATTTCAAAAGGACAAGTAGTCAAACTGCAATGAGCTCCTGCTTGAAAATTATTTCAAAAGAATCAAGTTCTTTAAGCGATTTAAGGCTATTTGACATGGGAGAAAAATGTGCTACTTGATTCTGGACCTTAGTACAGGCAGAAAGTTGGCAGAATTTTCCAGTCTTTTGCTCTTGTGGAAGTAGCAGCTTCTCACAGTTGCTGAATTCCTTTGTGTACTCAGAATACACCTAAAAATGATGTGGCAAACTGAATATCCTGCCATAATTAGGACTTAAATTTCTCTCTCCCAAAACTGGAAGCAAGTTCCAATTAAAAAAAAAAAAAAATTTCATTACTCTTACTAATGAATAAAATATGTTAAAAACATTTGGATGCTATACTCACTACCTAATGCTCTACGTACAAAAGCAGACATATAAAAACATAGCACCTGACCCTGCTCAGGTGAAAAGAACTGAAAGTGGTTTCCTGGATCTTGGTACTGAAGGCACCATGGTATTTAATACATTCCACAGTAAGCTTCAAGTCTAAAGAGCAGTTATGTTGCCTCTGATAGCCTTCATTAAAAAAAGATCATTAAAGAACATCTAAATTCTAATCCTCATGATTATTCTATTTTCCAGCCTACATTTTTATCACGGCCCATTAATTATTTTGCAGACACTGCCTTAACTATCAGAAAAGCTTGCCTCTTCTCAGTTCTCACTCATATATACATTTCCTATATATATTTGTGTACAGACAAAGACAGCTGACTCCTTGGTATCCTGCCAAATGATCAGCTCACTGTACTGCCTATTCATCTTCTTGAACATCAGTGACCAAGATATTGTCTTATCTTTTCAAGACTGAAAAATAAAGGCAATAATTGTCCTTCTCAGTTACATGGATGACCATTACAACTCCCCTAAAAATAACAATTTTATATTGTGTCTGCTAGCTCTAGAAAAGTGCAATGTGTAGAGGGTATATTCAAGTTGCAGCAATTTCATTTCCCTTTTTTTGAATAATATATATTTGAAATTTAAATTATTAAATTACACTGGATCCAGCACACCTGATTCCACCGTCTTGTAGATTTTGCTCAGAAAGACTTCCACCTTATCATCACCCAAGTGACAGATGTCCAAGATGCAGATAACATGTTTGCCATCGAGCTCCTTCGCCGCTTTTACAATTTCATCTAGAAGTTAAGGAAAGGTGGTATTAAAAGGCATTTTCTGTATACTCTGTATACAATAAAATGGTCCACAGAATTGATAGTGTTTGACATACAGTAATGTGTAGATGTTCAACCTTCTTTCAGTGAAAAATTTTATTCATAAATTCTATCACAAGAAATGACAGCATTCAGAATTAGGTATGTGTTTGCAATTTGGATATTAAAATACTGTCTCCAGAGGATGAGAACAGCTCCAGCAAAAACTGCCTTGAAAGTTCAGTATTACAGCAATTTAGAAAAGGTGGTGAAATAGAACTCAGAGGTGAACAATGTCTGACCTACACCAGAGATTTTTACAGAAGATTAACTCTTGCACTGAAAGATAAACCAAGGAATGACAAATGAGTAACATCAGTGAAAGGCAGTCTCACCTGAAAGAGGAAACGTGTCACAAAGTGTCTCACTGCTGGTGGCCTTCTGCTGGCATGCAGAGATACAACTCATACAAGACAATAAAGTATCATTCTGAATATCTTCTAGTTGAAATAAGTGGGGCTTGTCAGGGCAAAACATTGGAAGAAAAGCAACATCTATTGCTACGTCATGGTTTATACCTGTTGAAGAAAAATACTTTATGTTAGCAGAAAACTTCATATTCAGCCCATCAGCAACTTTATGCNCAACTGCACTGATTTTTATTTACATGTTCTTTGTCCATTCATTAATAACTAATGTCTAAAACCATTTTTGTATATAGGATTATACACAAGCACATTCAAATTAATACAATCTTATGAAATACTATGACTTAAGGCTAGCAATGCTGATAGTTCAGAAAACATTAAACCTTGGAAGCCATTTCATCCTCCTTTTAACTTTTTCTGCAAAGGCAGAGAAATTAACTTTACAACCAGTAAAGTGTGCAATGCAGTGCTACTTTCACCTTTGTTATTGTATGTCAGTCCCAGGATTCTAATGACTTCAACTATTCAAACACCTTGTCTGCAAATGTCCCTTAGCGAATAATGAAAATTTTTAAATTATGTGAACTTAAAATGACCATTGCTAAGCAAGGCAATTTCTGTCTCCTTCTAATAGGAAAACAAAATCAAACTTGATCCTCAAAAAAGCTACCAAACAGATACACATCAACTTGCATATTTATATTTTAATAAATAACAATTGCTCAACTGACAATTCACATTAAGTAGAAGCAGCATAGAGCAGTTAATGGCTAAAACACAGCCTTTCATTTTCTGCCATGGAAAGAGGGGACTCCAGGAGCAACAGTATGAAAAAATAAGAATAATACTGAAAAGAAGCATGTATAATTGCCTTTTTCCTTTTAGGAACACTAACTTGTTTCTGATAAACACCTCTCCAGCAGAAAGTCAGCTAACAAGTGCAATTGAATAATTAGCCTGATTACGTCAGGCTAAAATAAATTTCTAACTGAAATAATCAAGAGTTAAAGGACTACACATATTCCTCAAATAACACTCATAAGACTATAGCAAAAACTGAAATTATACAAAAAGTGATACTAGAAAAAAAGATATTCAGGCATTTCACTGAAAGGTATGTTTAATGAGAATAAAAATTACCCTAAATGAAGACTCTAACAAAAATCTAAAACATCAATAATTTTTCAAACCTCCGGAAATAACTCAGAATGAAGTGATTCCTTCAGAGAAATCCATTCAGTTTCTGATGAACTTACTCTGCTAACCTCTTTTACAAGGCAAGCTACTTACCCAGAACTGTTACTTCGTAATACCCAAGGCCATTAGCAATTTTAAACTCATTGATGTTTTTGTCTGTCCTGTCTTCTATTGGCTGGTGCACTGCTGCATGAAGGTTGTACTGTTGCATAAGTAAGTCTTTGTGCACATAATCAAATTTACATGGGATACTTTCTGGGAAAATTTTGCTGTGATGAGAATGATTCATTAACTTGTCTTTCACTTGTGTCCACAGTTCACTCTTCCAGGAATCACAAGTTCTTCCAGTCTCTTCAGTTTCAGGTATATTACTCACTCCTTCTTGATCTATTACAAGCACAGAAAACATTTAGTTGCTTATATAATTATATTATTCCTCTGTTAAATAAGAAATAATTTTCATTAGAACATTTCAATTATGAAGACATGGCAGAAATTAACAGGGCAAAGAGAAAATGTGAGGTCTTATGCTAAAAAGCACTCCTGAGATACTAAACTAACTTAAAACTTGTATAAAGATACACTGAGAACTTATTGCCCATAATGGGAAACCATCCAATGCTATCCTTTCAGCCATCCCTTAGAACACAGCAGGGAACACAGAGTACATTTCTACAGTGGTTCCCCAGAGGCTGCAGCAGCCAGATGTGCAGAGGACTTGTCTTAGCAAAGGTTATAAGGATATCTTTGTTGCCTGTTTTGGACCTGAAGGAAAGAAGTAGTCTTAAGCCTCCTAAGGTTAATAAAGGTTAATAAAACAACTACTTGCAACGTACCTGTGGAGTACTGCAAACTGTCTGACACAGCCTGTCCATTTTTATCTTGCACAGAATGTCCAAGTTGATAATCATCTAAGCTATAAAAGAAAGTAATAGTATATATACATATATATACATCTTAAACTTAATCAACCTCAAACTCTATGCAGCAAAAGACAGACTTCTAGAAAGACAGACTTCTAGTGATAAATGATAAACGTTTGAGTGAATGAGCTGACTCCTTATCATGAGAGTTGTATACAGCAACTTGACATAACGTGCTCAGTAAATCAGCAGAGCTCAGGGCTAGCCCCGCCTGATTCCTGGCTTTGGGAAAGGGATGGGGAAGGGTTTTACACTGACAGCCCGGTGTCTGCTGCCCTCTGCAGGCACCCGGCGGAAATACCACGTGTGACACGGCCAAGCGTAACAGGTGACCAACAAACAACCGGGTGCTCAGCATGCGGCTGCACTGCCCTGTCCTTCCCTTCAGACCCAGTAACACAGCATGAATGGAGCCATGTCACCACTCCGGAATACAAAATGACAGAAATGCCGAATCTCCATTTTCCTGTGGACACATTGTCCTGTTGTAATGATCAGTTCAATGAACCAAATCAGCTATTTGTTAAGACTTTCTTTTTTTAACCATGAAGTTTTGAATTAATGGTAAGAAACTATTCTTTACCAATCTCTAATCTAGGAAATTATGCAGGAGAAAAACATAAGAGGCACTCTGCAAGCAAACATGGTAACATAAGCCCTGAGGCCCACTTGTCCTTTTCCTCTTTGATCCATTCCTCTTATTAGAATAAAACTCACCATGATGTCTGCAAAAACTTAGGGAAAGGATTATCTTGATTATCTTGTACCTCAAACAACTGAAACAGGTAAGACTTTAAGGTACCATTAAAATTCCAGACTATCAAAGTAGTTAATAATAACTACAAGATACAGACAGTAAAAAAGGAATCAAATATGAACATGCTGTTTAGTGAACCATACTGTATTTCGTAGGGATTTGCAGGTTTTTAAATAATTTTTTCTATTTCATACTAGGGTGTATCTTGAAAATTTCACGTCAACATTTCGTAACAAATGGAAAATATCTAAAACAGTATCTAGCGAAAAGATAAAAGGAAATACATTGTGGGTTTTGAGTACAAAAGTGTATTTTATGAAATGCACTCCTATCATGGCTATATCATCACTGAAGTGACCTCCTTGTGATGTCCAAATCTAGGCACAAAAGAATCCTCACTTAAGCAGTGCAACCTGTGAAATTACTGCCCAGAAAATTAATTTTCACTTTTGAGATTTGGACCTGTCAAACATAAAATGAAACCCCAGCACAGTGTTAAGAAAGGCTTGCTGAGAAACAAATGTGTCAAGTTAGATACATGCCAACTTCTCTCCCCATTAAGGCACAGAATTAAAGATTAAACCAAGTCACATTGCTGACAACTGGATATCATGGAAAGGGGATATAATGCTTTTTATTAGTTTAAAATTGTCTAATTTTGGAAGTTCATAGGCTCTGATTTAATACAAGTGGAGCCTCAGGAAAAGATGAAAAAAACTTCTCACAATTTTCCCCCACTTCTTTCACAGATCTGTAGCTGGGATAATTTCTATCTGCCCAAAACATTATTTCTCCAGGCCTGCTTTGTGCTGGATGTGGAACAGCCTGACTTGAGCTAGGTTTTAAGGGAAACTACTCATCTCTACACACAGGCCACATACTTTTTTGTGAGCCACTATGTCTGCAATGCACCTGAGGGCACCCAAATCCTTCCACTTACAGCAATGTGCTCCTGCTGTTGCACACCAAAACACCCACAGCCTATTTTACCCCTGACAGCTTCAGGAGAACTTGTGCCAGATTTGCTGTTTCCAGCCTGCCCTCTGCAGGCCTCCCCTTTTCACAGATGCCCACTTCACTTTCAGACACATTGATATTCAACTTGTCAGCCATTTCACTTTAAAGTACTGTCATTGATAATAACATCAATCAAAATATATGACAGATCAGCATTTTCAGGAGCTATTGGGAAAATAAGCATGTCCTGTGCTTCACACCCATTTCCTAAGCACTGGGAGTAAATGAGATAAATGAAATTAAGAAAAAAAAATGTGCAGCTACTCCCAGACAATGAAAGGAAGTAAAGTGCCTTGAAACAACAAAACATCCCACTCACTGATAAAACTCCTAAAACCTATTTTATAGACTGGTTTGAAATGAACTTACTATTCTGACACCACTGTGGTAAACACATCTACCACAGTGAGTAACAGAGAGACCAAACAGCCTTTTATGGTAACTTGACAAGTCAACACAAATTGAGTTTTGGTATCTACGAATTTCTCCCTGACAAATTCTGATTTACGTTAAAAAGAGCTGTGAAGGAAACATCACATGCTGTGTGAAACTTTAGGTCATACAAACCTCAAGATGAATTTCCCTATATTGTAGAGTGCCCATTCCCTAGCTGTCACATCCGTGGGAGGGAAAAAGGACAAAAGGGTCTACATGACAAAAAAATACAGAAGTGAAACTGCAAGATAGAAGCATGCAAACAAGTTCATTTCAAGCTGTATAGAGTGGGAACATGTAGTGCAGCAATTCTATGGTAACATGCTAAATTTATGAAGATTAAAATTCCACAAAAACAACTGTGCTTTTTTTCACTTCCACATAAAAATAATCCTTTCTGAAATTCCTGATCTTTCCTCATTCACAATCACTTCATTCTCTATAAATTAAATTACTTTGGAGTAAACTAAATGCTTGGAAGAACCATTATGTGGAAGACCTTTACTAGCAAGGATATAAATATCAACAATAATACTAAATTACCCAGTTTCGTTGTTCTTTCTGAAACCCTTAAAAATCACGTAAGTTACCTCAGAAATGCAGGAACTGTATCTGTCAATAAAAAGCCTCAAAATAAGCTCTTACTGCCTAAAAAAACAAAAAATGCAACCATGTGCTAAAAATAACACACAAAATATTTGATGCATGATAGTTTAAGTTAAAATACATACTTATGAGACAGTTTAAGTTAGCATATGTACTTTAAAACATATCCCTACTATTGGACTCAACAATCCTTGTGGGCCCCTTCCAACTCAAAATATTCTGTGAAGTTTGTTAAAACTATTGTATTTATTTCATCAACATATTAAAGTAATTCAGTGTGAGCTGACATCCTGCTACATCTAAGGAACAGAAAATGCAATCTTAAAGTATGTTAGCTAACTTTCTATTTTTCTTCGGCAATTTGGAGAATTCAGCACAATTCTATAGTTAATTACAGAAATACACAAGTTACCTTTGAATTACATAGAGTGAAACAGCTCTCCATAATCCAACACAGACTTTCTCCTTCTTTAGCTGGGGTTCTAGCACTAATGGCATAGAGTGGACACACAGGTAGCGAGGAGAGTAGCAGATTGAGAAAAGCAGAGAACAAAGTAAACGTGCCTTAACTTCTGGCTTCACCTACAAGAAATGGGGAGAAGACATTCTTCCCATCCTTCCCCCCGCCCACCCAGGAAAAAGTGGAACATTTCTCAGTAAGCAAAAGGAAACAGGATTCCTTACAGTCAAGGAAAACCTCCTGATTTTCCTATGGATTTCCGCAACTTCCCACAAACTCTGCACCACCAGCAGAACTGTGATCTTAAAACCAGGTGATGCTTTTAACGAACCAGCTGCAAAGCCAGGTAACCATTTCTCTTAGAAAATGCAGTTTCTACCAAAAGGACTAGGAAACAACAGACACATGGGTTCAAAAGAGCCTCATTTATCCCACAGAAAAAGATGCTGCAAATTAGCTTCTAAAAATGTGTTTACTGGAAAATAAATAAAGTAGAAAAAATGTGGGGAGCAATACTGGCAGAATGGTCAACAGCTTTGATCAGCTCCTTCATTACCACTGTTGCCCTATTCCTAGTACCACGATTCTTGGGTTTAGGGGGGAAAAGGAAAAGATGCTACAAGTAAATCAAAAAGGCAACTGAGCCGTGTATGCAGTCATGACAAAATCCAGATCACTGCCAAAATACACAAACATCCTAAATTTCTGACACCAAGGAGTTCAAACATCCAAGTTGCTCATGTTCTGTCTGGAACAGATGACAAGAATTTACGGCCCTTAAACAAAATGCACAAAGCAAAGTACCTTGTAGCCCCTGGTTAACAAATGAAAGCTCTCCTTCATTATTATTCTTCGTTATTATTCTTAATAACTTCACTCTTGTAGTTATTTCAGTAGGTTCCAGACTTGACAGGGCTCTGGATTTGAAATTTTTATCTGGACTTCCAAAGACCCCACCTTCTCTGGATCCAAACTGAGTTATTATGTAGTAACTGAGTGCTGGGGAGTGAAAGAAGCCAGGGGAATGGATTCCCAGGGATAAATATACTAACACCTCTGTAACATCAGGGAAAGTGCACAGCTCAGCCACCACCAGAAAATCCATTAATTACCATGATGAACCTCTGTTATTATATATTCCCTTAGTAGTAGCAGCAATGTAAGGTGTTTAGTAACACACTCAAAACTACGTTTCAGATATATTTAGATTTGATGCAGATGAGTGAATAGAAAAAAAGCATTAAACTCTACCCAGATCTTTTATTTCATTTTGCTTCCTTAGATATTCCTGATCTGTAAAATTTTTACTCTGAGAATTTTTGTTTGATTATTGCAATTATTCAACATAATTAATTTCACATGACTTACCCAAGTTTTCTTCTTACAGTCCGTGTAAAATAGGGGTAAGATGATACAGGACTAACAGATGTACCTCGCCTTAAAGTAGGAAATTCACCATTATTTTTCAGTATCTACTTAAATGGAAATTCACAAAGCAAGGGACTTCAATGTTTTTCTTTCTGGCAGAACTTAACTAAGATATTCAAATGTTGGAATTTTTCATATGGAACAGAATTCACTAAGTTTGCTATAAGGTTGCTATTTACCAAGGTTTTCTTAATACCAAATTTTCATTCAATC
>WEIU01017857.1:2180-49601 GCA_013389925.1 Aegithalos caudatus
TTTGCTCATGTTTTGAGAAAAAAAACAGTGGGGCTCTTCACACATGATGTGCTCAAAGTACCTATTCTGACCTAGAAAATTCCTTTCCCTGTCTGTCTTCAAGAGCTTTCCATACCTGCAGAGATAAACAAGAATGCAGCTGGGGGAAAGAACAGCAACAGATATTTTACAGCTTAACTGGCTGCAACCAAAGCACAAATTTATACAGCCTCTACAACATCACTGTCCAGTTGGATAAGTCAGGTTTCAAACAAGCTCTTAGTGGTTACACAGGTGTAATGGTTCTAAGCAGAAAGGAGAATGAGGATGGAAATTACCAGATTAAAAAGAAATTATGAGAGATGGAGAAGAGTAGCAAAAGAAGGGATATTTAAGAAAGATAAATATTAAGTGAGTCATAGAAGCAATGACACTGATGCAAGATGTGAAGATGGTGACTGAAATACAAAAGGGGAGAACACCCTCTATAAATCAGCAGATCTGATGACAAGTTTTTATACTTGAAATTACCCAACATGTACTATGAAGGTCAAAGAATTTCTTTTTCCCAAGTAGCTATTGCCCACAGTCAAGCCCATATAATTAGAGAATTGTGCTGGCAAGAACAGATTGTGAGTACAAAGGAAGGGGGTATTTCCTTCTGCTACCTCCTCTGTGCCACAAAGAAGCTCTGGCAGGATCCAGTGAAAACAGTCACTGTACTCCACAGCAGATCATTTATGTAATGCTGAAGAGTCAAGCTCAATCTGTGCAGAAGGAATCTCTCTTATACTCGATGTGTTGAACAAAATACAGTGTGCTGGTCAAGTAAGTAGAAAAAATCTGATACTGAACTAAATGAGAGAGCTATAACTCAAGAGAAACTTCTGGAAATACTGGAGAACATCATAGCTGGACATTAAATTGAGTAAGGATGTACTTTGAATCAGACTATCTCTCTCTGAACATTCATGTTTGTAAGAATTTTGCATTGATTTGAAGGCTACTTGTGAATGGGTGCTGCAGAAATTTACAGAATACCACAGGAAAATGATCTGGCCACACAGCAGAACCACTGCAGCTGCTGGCCTTACTCCTCCTGCATTCTGTGTCTGTATGTCCTTTTGCAAATACACAGCACAATGTTTGTTTCTTTTCTTGTCAATTATTGAGACTCATGGTTATATGCAGCTTGGTCAAAAATAGCATGTCCTGGTGCTACAGCAAGTAAGTATGTAGGAATTTTAAAGAGGTTAAAAATGGGATGTGGTCAAGGTTATGTTCTTTCTCCTATGTTTAATTTTAAAGGGGATCACCATTGGAAACAAATGACTATGCAGAAGAGATTTCCAGATCTCACTGAAAGAGGTGGTGAGATTGAACAGGGCCTTATACAGACATACGCACACACCAGTAATATTACATCTTACAGTACATCATTGTACTCTCTGGTATGCATTCACTTTATAGCACAAAGTATTTGAAGTAGCTAAGAGTTAGGGAGTACATAAGAGGTTAAAAAAAAGACCTTTCAATTATTTCAGTCAATTTATTGCTTTAAACCTTTGAAAGTGTCAATTGCAGTGCCAGTTCATAGGGGGAAAAGAGTACAAAATAGAATTCAATTATTTTAGGGGAACTTGTCTTTCAGTACAAATAAGAGGATAGCACAAAACAGTGAAAAGGGTCTCTTTACTGAGAGAAGGTAAAAATTAGTTATTTTCATCTTATACTTTGTAGGCATCACTTCCTGAAATTTAGGGCACTGCTAGCTAGTAAGCAGCTACTTACAAAATCAGTTCACAGTACTTTCTGGTACTAAACTCCTGACTGGTCTTTGCAGGGCTGTTAAAGATAGGACAACTAGGAAATCCCACGATCTAAGAGCATAAAGGTCAATAGCTGGGAGTGAAACTCAGCAGAAATACGCCAGAGGCTACAGTAAAATGGTCAGCTCATTATAGAGCCACAGCTTTAACCTTTCTGTTCCCTCTCCCCAGCAGCTCACAGCAAGCATGGCCTTTGTTTCCACAACAGCTTTCCTGAAACCTCAGTATTCCCACTCTCCCCCACAACATTATCACAGTAGACACGATATAGCTACTAATAACAATGTTATGGGATTTATGGAAGTGTGGCATTTTTTGTTGTAGCACAGGCTATGCCCAACTGTATTAATTCAGTGCTATCACAGTTCTCAGTAATACATCAAAATAAAACACCAAAACCACTGTGGATGTCTGCAGCCAAATTCCCATTAAAGAACACCAATGCAATACCCACCTATTTCTTTATAGTATATATAAAAGGACAATTGAACATGAACTGACTAGTGCTAATACATTATTTTCCTTCAACAATTGCTGAGCTATTAATTATTTTACACTAATTTATTAAAGTTTATATGATCTAATTTCATGTTAGCACCTTTTGGCCACAAATTAATTTTAAGAAATAGTCTATGTGTGAATAAGAATCACATTTATTAAAAATTTCAGAAATCTGAAATTCATGTCCAGTTTTATTCTCTTCTGTGGTGCTATAGTATTTTAATGATAAATCTATCCTTTACATTGATCATGGAATAGATTCTATTTCTTTTCCAAAGAACTAAAAATTTACTTCAGTAAAACAAAAATAAAAGTGTCACATATCAAGAATCATATCATGACTACTGAGTTGTAGTTAATTATATAGTTGTAGACTGAGTTATCTGCAAAAGTTGCATTCATAAAAGCAACTAAGAAGAAAAGACTTATAATTATTTTGTGAAGGCAATGTTTTATGGATAATGAATACAAATAGATGAGTCTACATGTAAGACTGTTTTAACTCTGTGTGTGGCAGAATTATAAGAACAAATGTTAGTGAGAGCTCAAAACACAAAGAGAGAGGATCCCTGGTTATTATTTAATACGAGAAATAGTATCTCAAATTTATATAGCACAACAAAGGCTTCCCAGCTGTTTTATGAGTCAAGACATCTGTGAATGTGTTAAACTGTCCAAAGATGTTTTGCTTATGCTCTGTTAATATAGCAATGCTCTGCTTATCTTCTCAATAACAAGTGGGAATCCCACCTGAAGAGTTATCTCAAAACAGAGAGAAAACTGCACTAACAACAATCAAGAAAATTATTTGATTGACACAACCATTTTCTGAAAAATAAGAATTAATATTGTCAGAAAGTTTCTGAAAATCACTGCTTGGCCTTTTTACACTGAGTGAGGGTGATGTCACATAACTGGCTGACTAAAAGGGTATCTAAAAGTTGTGTTAAAGCTGTCAGGAAATAAGCAGGGAAAGACACAAAGACCAAGGGCCGATCAGGTAGCATTTGTAACTTGCTCTTGTAAAGCATCATTGATTAATTCCAGTGAGGGGCAAGTTCCTGGCAGTGGGTTCAAAAAGGAGAAAATTATAAAAATCATTTGAAATCTGTGAATGGAACTACTCTGAAGCTGAAGCTGTGGGACAGACTTGAAGGAAACAGCAATGTCTGTGTTCTCTGAGGGAAGACAGAACATCAGCAGCATCCCAAACACCTGTGGGACATCATTGCATGGCTGGGCACCTGCAGAAGGATGCTCAGAAGAAATATCAGCAGTGGAACTGACAATTAAAGGTACAAGTACTGTAAAAAGAAAAGGAAAAGGCAGAAAGAAGGTGACACAGCCACTCTTCAGGAGTGGTCATTTTATGATCTAAAAACCATATCTCCAGCTTTTTCTTTTCACACTGTCACCTATTCATGCATAATGTAAAATGACAGACTTTAGATCTGTGTTAGAACTTCCTTCCCTACTACTTTTGTACTGAGGGATAACTCCAGTTGTTCACACAGAAGAGGCATCATGACCTCTCTTCCATACCCAGTGGAGATTCCTTGAAGACTGGCATCACTGCAACACCCTGATGGAATGGGCTGAAATGCAAAATTTTTCCCCTCATCCCTTCTGAAAAGAAGATGTTAATACATAAGTTCTTTATAGATACCAGAGCTTAGAAACTGGGCCTTTTATTAAAAGAAAAATAAAGAAAAAAAAATCCAACAAAAAGGCCAGAAGTTGCTGTTATCATCAGCTAATTCCCATGTGGAAGAAGCTGAGGGGGAACAGCTACAGCAGGTGCCTTCTCCAGATGTTGACAAAGATGACTTTAGCACACATCAAGTACATCTGAAAGGATACATGTAGGCTGTAGGATGCAGTAAATTATGTGGCTGAAAGTGTTAGGAGTACTGCTCAAGTGTTTAGGTAAGGTGTGTTTAGCTTTTTTATGATGAGATGTTTTGAGTAAAATCTCACTTGGAAGGGAGTTTAAGGGCTAGATTGCCAATGGTTAAGCATTAATTAGTGCTTGGTAATACTTTTTGAAGTCCCCCTATTTTTTGAATGTCCTGTTCTCTGATGAGAACTGAGTACCTTTTCAAACCCTTTGACACCACCACTTTATTCTGCCTCAGCCTTCTGTTCATGTCCCCTTTCTCTTGCTTCCCATCTCCATGTCTTTTTTGTCTCCAAACAAAACCCTATCTCTTTGAGCTTTATAAAGGTACAAAAGAAGTGCTGTGGTATTAATATGACATCTCAAAATGGCACTATTTTATCTGTTTTGTCCCCTCCTACCCAAATCATCTCTCTGTCTTGTCTATTCAGCTGGAAGTTCTCTCAGGTGGGAAGTTCCTATATCTTGTCTGACACAGGTAGTATCATTCTCAACTGAAATTCCTTGGCACCATTGTAAATGCTAGTGTTAATAAAATCCTTATCCTGCTCATTACTTGTAAGCATTCTATCAAAAATAGCCAATTAAGGGGTTTTTTTCAAGTACTGCAGATCTTGGAGACGCATTTTTGCAGGCATTTCTTTAATTTTTTATACATCTTTATGCTGGTTTTGCCTGCCTTTACTGCATATGCTTTCTCAGATGGAAGCTGCTGTCATGTGCATTTCAAAGCACTTGACCGAGTCCCGGAGAATTCACACACAGCCATGCTAAACAATACATCCTCATCAGTCACAGACGGCAGAATAATAAATCTAAGAGATGCCAGAGGAGAGTCACTGGCACCAGGGAATGATCCAAGCCCTGTCTAAAGGATTTCCAGTCTTCTGAGCTTTCAGGCAATGCACCTAGAAGGTGCCACTGTGAATTTATCAGTCGCATCACTGATTCACTGCCTTCATCAGAGGACCAAGGCTCTGCCAGAGCGTTGCCAAGCAACATTGTCTTGGGCTAAACACAACTATAGGTGCCACAAAGGCGTCACGATTGACTGAAGTCCATTTTCTCTACACTGAGTATCTTGCCTTCAGTTACCGTGCGGGTCCGCATTGCCCTAAAACTTTCCCGCTCGAAGCTCTGCATGGGATGTGTGGGAATTCAGATCCCTGGCTGCAATGAGCTGTAACTCACTGCTGCAGTGGTGTAAACAAAAGGCCTTTACTCAGCCATTCTGCTTTTGCAAGAACATTTAACTCAAATTATGTTTTTGATGCCACTGCCATTTGCTAACCATACAACCAGCAAAAGGTCATCTCTAGGCTTTTGGCTCACATGCTGCATATAAGATTGTAATGAGATCCATCATCGAGAGTCTCAGTCTATGTCACAGAGCAGCAGTGCTGAATAGGTGCTCAAATTCATTTGTTTATTTCCAGCTGCCTTGATAAATACCAGTTCTTTCCCAATGCTACTCCTTAGCACCATTTTGAAAGCACCATGAATGAAAAAGTCTCTTTTTTGGAAGGGAGAGGCTAATAAAAGATTCAGCTTTTACATTCCTTTTTATTATGGAGAGCTTAGGCAATATGATTTATTTTAGTGAGGCTGCTCTTGGTAGTATTTTGGTTTTTAATGTTTCTGACTGGTTGTCCATTTTTATCCGAATTATTCACAAGGGTGTTTTGTTTAAAAATGCACAAAGGTATCTTATTAAATAATGTCACAAACATGAAGTTCATTATTATGCAAATGCCATCCTCAGAACAGATTTGTTAATTGCAACTCATTTGCATAATTAATGAACTCTCAAATGAATAATGCCTTTGCAGATTTGTGCAGCATTGTTTTAAAATAAATTATAAAATACATGTCAAATGAAGAGTGCTTCTTAGATTCCCATAGCATTGTTTGAAAATTAATTACCAAATGCTTGTCAAATTAAAATGAGTTTATAGTTTTTACAATGTTTTTTCTAAATTAATCACAAAATAAAATGTCACCATAGTAAAGCAAATAAGTTGTTCTATTTTTTAAAAAGAAATGTGTAGAAATACATTTAAACTTCAGTTATGTTGTTTGTTATACTAGTCCTGAGTTTTAATCATTTTGTCACAGTGTTACAATTTAACAAAGTTGGTAGGTCTTGGTATGTTAATGTTTTAGTAAATTGAGATTAATTTAGTTATACTGTGTTGGATCTCTAATAGTACTAATGATTAATGGTAGTGCATGTAAAAATTTTGTGCGGGCAAGGTCATGATATATTAGTAACAAAAAAGCCTGGACTTCCAAGAACAGTAGATTCACCCTTGTTTTTATAAAGGGTTATGTATCGTCAACAGTCATTTGTTATCTGAATATTTTCTAAAGAGTGCCTTGGACCAGAACTTTTATTTCCTGTAATTTTAACTTGTTTGTTTTTTTTTTTGTTTTTTTTTTTTTTTAATAGAGAAAATCAGCTAGAAGTTCAGGAAGCTAAAAATTTCCCTGCATTCATAACATACAGTGTAAATTACATCAGATCCATTCCAAGACTTCAATGCTGCTTCTTGATATCTCTTAACTTGTCTTATATTTTAAAACCCGAATTATGGATGATCTTCTGTTCTGAGACACAAAACCTTAGGCAGATTCTCTGCTCTCTGTAAATTAATGTTCACTGATTCTACAGCAAGAAAAACCGTCCGTGTCCTGAGTACCTGACATCTGTGTAAATGACAAAGGATGTGAATATGCTGTTAGGTGAAGCAAAAAAAAAACAACGTTATGGAAGCACCTTATTATTCTTTAAGATTATCCTTACCAAATAAAGAGAGCTCTCAACAATTTCACAGCCCTCTGAGTTACATTGAAATTCACACCAAACAATTAATAATGTCCACAGTCTTTGTTTAAAGCATCCTAGAGGAGGAACCATTCCTATTTTCACATTTACCTTGGCCACAATTCTGAAGAACAGTTCCATTCTTTAGATGCTATCTTGTTTATGATTTTACTAAGGGGTGTGTTGGTAACACAGAATATATATATATATGGATATATGTGTGTGTGTATGTCTGTGTACCAGGAAGTACCATTTTAACTTAAGATGAGAAGTTAAGGGTAAATTTCATAGTGTTTAAAAAAAAAATCCAGTCTCCGGAATTTACTCTGGGTTACTTGAGGTTATTTATGACTGTGGTGTGACAAGGGAAAAAATAAATGTGAAAAATAGATTGAGCCATTTCAAAGAATTCTTCAAACTAACAGTTTTTGGGATATAGTAGTAGGTTAAATAGAGATCAGGTATGTGATGTAATCAAAGGAATCATCTTTTCTGGCTTTCCAATGCAACAGCCTTGGGATTCATGCTTCTAAAGAACCAATAGGGATAATCAGTAAAAAAGGACAGGACTTCTCTTGGGTTAGGTTGGTTTAAACTTGAGGCAATGAGATTTGTTTTCATACCCTGTAAAACAGACTAAAAACATGTAAAGCATACAAGAGATTGCAATAAGTTATATCAAATGAAGGAGCATCTTGTCAGAAACACTTTTCAAATATTGGAAGTAGTGGGTGTCAGCTGATAACCAAACGAGAGGTACAGTAATAGTTTTTCTGTGCCTTCAGATGACCACACATGCCACAAAAGTACAGCTGCTAAGGGAGAAGAATCTGTCAAACACAGCAAAGCTGCTGCAGAACAGGCTTCTTCCTCATGCACCCTTAGCATGGTGTGGTTTCTGGCCAAAATTAAACAGTGAAATATACTGGGGAGAGTGATCAGAGGTGACACCCCAAAACTCTGGGGTATTAAGAGATTACATTCAAGAAACCTTTAAGCTCTTGATTTTAGATCTCATCAAGTCAATCACAGGTGTGAGAACTTCTAATGAAGAATATGGGCACTATCACTTTAAAGTTTATTCACTTGATTACTCAAGAGCTGACTGGTTGGGTATGAGTCATCCATCACCATGTCTGCTGCCCTGGAGATTTAAAATGTTTAACTTGTTGTTGCTTTATTGTGTCAGTGAGTTTTCTGACGTACAGGAAGTTGGTTATGTCTTTGCATTGAAAGTACATGTAGGGAATACTAGTGAGATTAAATTCCCTGCTTGCCCTTCAGACTAATCCCAGCCCCTCAACACCAGGCAGAAATATTTCCTCTGATGATACAAAGCCTGTTTGATTGCCACAAAGAACTGGTCTGCATTAAGCAGTCTGGAAAGAGTCATCAGTTTTAGAAATTTCACTGGATTAAGCAAGGGAATGTTTCCCCTTACGAGTCTCATGGATATTAAAGGACCCTGGATTACTTTTTACATAATATGCATTCCTTGTTTATAAACTCTTTCTGCATTCCTTGTTTATAAAATCTTCACTTAGATAAAGAAAGGAACAGTTTAACTTTGCAACAGTGTGTTCTTTCTTCCTTCTTTCATGCACAAAATAGCTATAGAATTTCTGGAGCATGGGGCATAAAGTTTCTGGGCATCCAGAAGGAGGATATATTCTGCAAATTCTCCAAATGGTTGAGAAAAAAAACCATTTAGACTGTCATATGCTGTGGAGGTCACATTGCATTTCTACTAATGCATACTGCCAATGAAGCTGTGTTGACAGAGATGCTGTCCAGATCATAGGCACTGCCCCATGTGGGTTAAAATCTAACCTTTGTAAGAAAATCACCTCTTTACCAAATATACCATATATTGCAACAGAAATTAAAAGTAACAAAGATGAATATGACACACTTTATATGTACACATATGTACTGATTAATAAAAAATCAGCTTGCAAAGGTTATGAAGCACCTCAATCTCAAATAATACTTGGAGAGGTTGGAGAATAAAATAGTTAAGGATCTTGCCTGGAATATCAAAGGCAGTTAAAGAAATAAGAACAAGATTATAATCTTAATCATGTATGCTTTGTCTTGATTCTACATCTTCACTGCAATGAGAATTTTAACATGGTATTTTAGAATTTTAACATTTTAACATAGAATTTTTTTGCTTTAACATTTCTTCTCGGCTTGAATTTTCTAAATTCACTGTTTCTGTGTGCATTATTATAAAAAGTAAAAGGTTTTGTCTAATAATTATGTAGCTAACTTTTCTGCTAGTGCTAAAAATTACATTAATTTATATGAAGTTTTAAAACACAGAATTACTGTTGAAAGAGAGTTTGGACTTAATCATTCTGACTTCAGCTTCAATGCAATCATTGAAATTGCACTGATCTAGTAAGAATGAGATAAGGCACTGCTGCACTGCTATTATACAAACACTCCTATTATTCTATCTTCTACTTCTATGAATGTCGATTTTTCTTGCTTATTTAAATCTTCTCCTAATCCAACAAAATTCAATGACAATACATTAATAAATCTATTATTTATTTTCCCTGAAGCTTTTATGAGTGAAGGACCAGAAGTACTGCCCATTGAGCCAGCGTGTGGAAGAGGCTCTGGCACGTGAGAGGAAGCAAGCTGAGCATGCACCAGTGCTGTGAGCAGCATCCCATCCAGCCCACCCAGCCTGCTGCAAGGTCTTTTAATCAAAGCCAGACATGCAAAAGATTCTATTCCAATAACTTATTCTTTTAATTTGCTTAGGGAAAGAAATCTGGGAAGAGACATTTCTTTTAAAAATAAACAAAAAAATACTCTACCTTCTTCTTAAAAATAATTGAGGTGCAGATTTCTCTATGAGTTATAAACAAAGTGGAAAAGGATTTTTTCAATCCTATCAGAACTGCAGTGAACTAGTTATATAAGACAATTCAGTGCTCTGGAAAATAATAACAAAAAAAAGACTGAAGGAATTAAACTCTAATAGACCTGCCTTTAGAAAGTCACACATCCAATGTCAACTATAGAAGGATTACAGGGGACTTATTCTGCAGTAATCTTCAATTTATAATCGCTCAGTTTCTTTTGGATTAGATTCAGTCCATTTCATTAACCTGTAGTAAGGTTTTTTCCTTTCTTGCTCTTTAATCCACTCTAGCCTGATTTACAAAGATTAATTTGAAATTGAAGTTCTTGACATCCACATCCCTATATCAGAATATTTGACTTGGAAACACACAACTCATAAAATATATATTGAATAATGGCTCCTTTAAATTTTAATAATTAAAAACACATCAGTCTGAAAATTATTGATAAAGAAGTTTGTAAGGACATCATTCTTCTCAGACATTTCAAAACCTACTGTTGAACCCAAAAATCAAACACCAAATTTGAATATGCATTTAGTTATCTTAAGGATAAAAATTATTCACTCTGATCTAATTAACTTAATGATAATTAATGGAAAAATATATATATATATAATAAAAGAGAATTAGAATGAGATATCAACAGCAAGCAAGATAGCTCCTATTAGGCAATAAAATCTGGAAGAGACCATGATTCGCTTATCTTTCATAAGCTAGAGGGAAAAGTATATAACTGTGTAGTAAGACAACCTAGGTTCGATTTTCAAATTTCATGTTGTAAATTAAGTCAAACATTACTGAACTCCAGAAGACTGAGGCTGTATACTTGAGAGCCCCTTATCTTATATATATTACATATTAAACTATACCTGAAAAGAGGATGCAGATAGCTGTATTTTGAAAATGTAAAAAGAGTTCTGATACTTATATAATTGTTCCTATAGAGGGTGACAATAAATCAATCAATATACTAGTTTCAAATGTTATAATACATCTTCATTTGTGAAAAAATCAAAATATTCAAATTCTGTTGTGTTAAGACGCTGCATTCATTCTAGCTGTTTTGTATGTAACCTTGATATTTCAGCTTTTCTATATTGCTTTTAATCATGGATACTTCTTTCCTAAGTATTTCCATTTCACAGTAGTATTTGGATTTCTAAGTATTTTCATACAAAATAATAAAGAAAACATAAGCCTTTAAGCCTTCTGCAATGATTGACATTTTTTCAATCCAACCTGCATTTTTTATTCTGAAAGTCCTGTACTAAAATGTAAATGGATTACCAGTTTTCTTAATGTATTTTTTCAACGCAGATCATTAGAATGACAAAAAAATCAGAACTCATGAACTGTCTTAGTCTACACTGTTGCCAGTGACAAATATCGTAGGCTTCAGTGCGTACTTTTCTCTGAATCATTCATATCTTTGCCTAGAATGATGTCAAATGCAGCAGGCTTGTATTACAGAGAAAGGATGTGAGTTTGAAATAAAATATGTTAAAAAAAAGAACTTGAAGCAGAAAAACCCCCTTATATTTTTCATTTTAGATTTGGTTTTGGCTCTGCCTCTGGCTGACTCCAAAGAGGCAGCCCCACCTCTTTGTGGCTACAGCAACACTACCATCCTCTCCTCAGTGCCGGGTGTTGCTGTAGGTCGCCCTCAGTCAGTTGCTGCTCTCCAAGCCTTTCATATCCAACCATCATGCTCTCCTTGGGGATGGTGTCAATGAATGCCTGAGTCTGGGAGGGCTGTAGGAAATCAGCTGACCTGTGTATTAACGGGGTGTTTGTGAGTGGCCATCAGCCAGCTCTCTGCTCAAGGAATGAGTATCACACAACTGCACCAATGAGCAAGATGCCTTTTCCCCTCTGCTCTCAGAATCACACAAGTAAATTGCTTGAAACACAGAAGTCACATTTCTGTGCTCTTTGCTCAAGAGATTCACCTAGGGATTTCCTCCATCCTTTTGACCAATTAGAAAATTCAGTAGACCTGCTGCCTACTTTTATGCTGGGCTGGGGTTTCCATGCCTACAGAGACTGACTTGTCACGCACAGACTCTCAGCAAGTCTCTGCTGAATCAGCCACAGCACGTGCAGCCACCCATACCTGTTTGTTCAGGCCACATTCTGACTGCTTTAGCAGTGCCATCAGCAACAGCTTGATGCAAGGTGCACAAGATGTGCTTGCAGTTCATGCTGGAAAATCCCCAAATTCCAGAAAGATAAGTCTAATGTGTTTGATCACACAGAATGTGAGTGTAATATGTGGCTGTGGGGGGATTGTATGGGGTTTGTGTCTACAATGCTTTTGTATGGGGCCAACCACTTGTGTGTGCAAGTGTCTCTGACAAAAGTTCACATATGCTCTGTAGTGTCTTGTATGTGTTGTTTAAATGTATTTTACACAAATAATATTCTATTTAGAGATTTTTTTTTTCAATCAAATATCAAGCTTTCTTTTCAAAATATTACAGCTATGGGCTATTTGCATCTTCTTTCTATATGGAGACATAGAAAACAACTGAAGTAAATAAATGTGAATCTGACCTGATATGTGGAAAACCATAATAAAAATGCACGTCTAGCAAGAGATGATTAAAATTAAAAATATTTTTCAGAGAATTATAACAAAAATTCTTTTACTCATTGTTTTTACAGAAAATTAGCTTTATATGCAAACCCTATACTACCATTAAAATGAACTTTATTAAATATGGGATTGAGTTTATTTTTCATTAGGGACTAAAATTGCAAACTAAAATTACCAATTTTTCAAGCAAGAATCAAAATAAAATATTTAGACCCAAACCCTAAAATGTTTGATCTGTTTATATTTTCATATGAATATATGCAGTAATATATATAATTATTTTCTAATTTTCTTCTTTGAGATGAAAGTAAAATGAAAATATTTTCAAAATAAAAGCTCAATATTTTATACTTGAATACTTTATACAAATTCTTCAATATTTTATACAAAATCTTCACAGCATTTTTTCTAAAAGATTTATGTCAAATATGGAATTTTCCCATATTTTTATGTCTCCAAATTTATGTAAAAATTAATTTAATTCCAAAATAAAAACTCTTGTCTGGGGAAATTCCTGACCCACCTGAATTCCTGTGAGCTCTGGGATGAGACATTACTTAGGCAAATGCCTTAGCCACTACTGAAGTTTAGGCTGAGTTGATTTAGGGTCAGGGTTGTTTTGTAGGTTTGGTTTTTAGGGAGGTTTTGAAGTTCTGGAATCACATCCTGTAAATTATGAGGATATCTTTAACAAAATACATTTCCGTAGTAAAGGTATTTTATTATTGGAATTTTCTCACCTTCAGGCTAAGCTTTCATGTTAATGTAAAAAATAAAACAATATGGAGCCAGGATTCCTGCTATAGTGAGTTCCCAATATCCTGGATTCTAGGACTATGACTCATCAGGAATAAGCCTTTCTCATGTAGAGAAGATAGAGATTTCAACATGAGGCCCTACATTCTAGATGAGCACACTGGCCACTTGGTTATTTGTTATTTGGATAATTCTCAGTGACGTTTAATTTTAAAAATTTGAAAGCTCAAGGTTGTGGGTTGTTTTCTTTTTCCCCAATGTAGAATGAAGGCCAAACGCTTGAAATCATTTCCAAAACAGAATTCTTGTTTTACAGCCAATCTCACAGCTGACTTCACTGGAGTTATTTAGGTGAATGGGGAAGTAGATTTTGACCACAGTAGCTGTGTCTAGACTAGTAGACTTAAAATGCCAGAGAAATGCTTCCAAGCACTGGAATTTGATTGTCTGCACTGTTAAATTGTTAAAAGAGTCCCTGACACACTCCTGGCTTTTCCCAGCTACAGCAGTTCCAAAACAATTCTCAGTTCATGCTGGATGGGACCTTCCCCCACAGGTAGCATGAACACAAACACACTTTGGACAAGTGAGATAGCACAGTATAGATGTGGGCCAGTTTGCACCATATGCCAGAGAGCAGTCACAAGTAAGTTTAATTTACTGGATCAGAAACAATCAGTGTAGATCAAAGAAGAAACCCAAAATCTTGACCTTCTCTTCATGAAAGGGAAGAGAAGGAGGAAAGGGTGGGGAGAGGGGAAAAAAACCCGATTATTTAGTTTAAACAACCAGAATTTTTTAAAATTAAATATCCCCTTCCCTCATCTTCTTGATGCTAGGAAACTTGACATTTCTTCTGAACTTGTACATATTTTATTTTGTTATTAAACATATATATAAAATATTATTATTTGGTTTTACCTAATGTCTTTATTTTTCTACTTTGTAGCTAGATAGCAAGAAACAGACAATTTAAAAATGCATATGTTTAATTTATTAATAAGTTTCTCCACAAAAAGCGCAGCTATATTAATTCTGAGCAGGCCTTTGTCCAACCTAAACATTCTATTGAAGTTTCTGTGCCAAAGGGCTAAAAGGGGGCACTTCAAATCCTCCTCTAAATAACCTATGGTCAAGAGAGGCCTTTGAACAACAGGGATCACTTCAGCTGGGGAACTAAAAGCTAAATTGTGTCCATGCCTTTGCAGAGATACACAAGGGCAGAAGGGCACCTTCAGGCATTCAGCCTCCATGCAGGATTGAGCACAAGGCAGAGATTGTGCTCCTGGAACAACAGGGCTGGGCTGGGCTAAAGCCCCCAGAAATGATGTGTGAGAAGTGCTGTGCCCTCTCACCCGTTTTAGTGCACCACACGTACAGCTGACTTGAAGCAGAGTTTTCTGGCACCAAAGTATTTCTGCCTGTACTGATCCTGTTCCCTGTTAGGATTCCTAGGACTGCACTGCCTGTGACACAGTGCAGTGTCTGAACTCTCCACTGTCACTGCTGGTGTTCAGGCTCTTTTCAAGGACCCTCCTAGAAAAGGCAGTGTCCTGTTAGAAAGAGATTCCTTGCACTGGGATGCTCTGCTAAATTCAGTTTGAAGTGGCTCACCGAATCCAGATCAAGATTCTGTTTTTCCTTTATCTTTCTTCTAACTGGAATGAAGCAGCACCCCAAGTAAATGCCCAGTGATAGTTTTCTAACTGTGCAGTGCAATCTATCCCACAGAACTGCTTTATACTGCAGTTTGGGGATGAAAATCAGTAGACTAGATAATATCTATATTTTCTGAGAATGCAGGACAGCCTGAATATAGAGGCTGTCTTAAATAATGAAAGGTCACATGAATTTGTTGTTTTGAGGATTTCTCCAGCATTACAGAGGGAATTTATTTCAAATCATGTATATTAATAAAGCAAAGCCCATGGTGTTTCCAAGCATGCTTGGTGACATGTGCAGAACTGCCAAATGGTCCATTATTTCTAAAAATTATGTGTCCCAAGGCAGTAGCAAACTTGTTTTCCAGACTGTGGGCATCAGTTTATGTGCTACATTTAGCATGTCCTCTTTTCTTGTGTTTTCAAAGATAAGTTTGGTCTTAACAACCCGTTCTTTGAGTAATGTCTTCTTTTTTCAGAATACATCTTGAAGTGCCCGCTTATTCTGTGTTGTCCACTAAGCTTTAGCACTGTTCAAGACGCAGAATGAAAAAAATGAAGTATAAAAATTAAAGATCTGAAATGCAATGCCTGTGTTATAACAGTACATAAAGATGTAGTCAAAAAATAAGATATGGCTGCACTTTTATATGCCCCATGCCTCATGTTAATTATCTGTTCGTTAATACTGGTGAGAGCAATTATTTGCTTTAGGGGTACAGCATTCCATATAAATCACAGTGCCTGAGGATTTTTAGAGGTTTTGCATTTTGTTTTAGAATCTTCTGAGTTATTTTGTACTGTAGTGACATTTAAGACCATCTATTTGGAAAAAACCAGGATTTTCTTACCTAAGAAAAAGCTTTTAAGGAAGTACATAGCATTTAATTCAGTCAAAACTTTCAATAATGGCATCCTCTTAAAGATAAAAATACTGTGCACCAGTGACAAATGCTTATCAGGATTTTAGATTTGATACAAAAGCAGGGAAAAAACCTAGGCAAAATATTGCAACAAGGCACATCACACATATTTTCAAATCCGAGGGCTACTTGTGAGTATGTCAGCCGTGTTGGGTATTAATTCAGAAACTAAAATGTATGCATTTTTAATTTTAACAGGCCAGCACTTTGGTGCAGCAGACCTCTACCAGGTCAACCCAATTGTAAAGCAGTTTCTCCCATGAATTTTGTACTCATGAGGAATCATGGAACAGATCTCAGCTGACCCTTCAGTCTATAAAACTAGATTTCAGGGGAACTTGTTTGATCAAAAACTTGATAAATAATTTACCAAATAGCTACATTTTCTCAGCACAGTGTGCTCCTTCAATGTGCTCCTTTTAAATATGTGACCTTAGAGTTTTATAGAGCAGTGCTTGATGTAGCAGACTTATCTCTGGCTTAATATCTGACTCCAAGATAACCCCTCTATCCATTTGTCTGCCTCACTCATGCTCTGCCACGTGCATGAGCACACAGACATTAACCCTGCCTCAGTTTCTTCACTTTACAGACAGAGATAATGCTAATGACCTCTGTAAAGTTCTTTGCAAACTGCTGATATGAAAGACCATGTATAAGTGTTACTTATGTACAACTCCTCCTTCTCCCTTTCTGGAGATTAGAACGCCTCAAAAATAAGGAAAAAATAAAAATTTTGTATTCGTAAACCAATAATGTGGTAGAAGGATGAATGCTTGGAGTTGATCAGTTCTGCCCTCACCAGCAGAGCTGATAATAATCAGTCACTTATGTGCTATTTCACAGCTGATACCTCCTCCAAAAAAAATTAATTGCAAAAGTTTCACAGATGTCTGCAGCAGTTGACCAGAGCTCTTGGGTTATTGCTTGTCAGACTATTAATGGGTTTGGCTAACCATGACAGTCATTACTTTCCCCCTCCTGTGAGCTACTTTCTGTGTAATTTATGCATAGGTTTTGCCAAGATTTGACAACTTTCAGGATATTAACATAAAATTAGACTGCAGAGCTGAACAATGGGTGGCATTAAAATTAGCAGCAGTCGAAACCCATCAAAGAGAATTGGTTTCTCTCCTGCTTCACTTTTAAGTTAATATTTTTTATTTATTTTATCTTATTTCATTATCATTTTGGAAGGAAGAGTAAAAGAATAAATGCTGAAAACTGTTTTGTTTTGCTAGGTACCTTAGGAACCTTCTGAATGGGGGAGAAATTTCAATTAGACAAAATGCCTGGCAGCATCTTAAACAACAGCTAACCTGAAATCAATCACAGAGGAAGAAAAGTTAGAAGTGGTTTTTTTTTGAAAAAGGGACTTTAAACAGAGTGTGCTCCATACAGATTGTTTAGTGAATGCCATTACAGAATGCGATGTGTGTGTTAATAAGTAAGGACATCTGGTAACCAGCTTTTTTCTGATTCATTAACTGACTGCTTCTGTGGCCACAGGGCTTGATAGGGAAGGCTGCAAGACTTCTGCTCATAGAAAATGGGACTTCACTGTATGCTTTGTTCCTTTGACCCAACCATACCCTCTAAATTTTCTCCTATTACACATATTTAAATTTGAAATTTAGGAGAAGACACTCCAGTTTAGAAGAATACTTCCTCCTATTTAATTGTACAGAAAAAAAGAAGTCATATTTCCTATTCCTTCATTGATCTACAACAATTCACCCCATCAACACACATAAGTGATGTTCTCTACTTTTTAGCATTTACCATGTCTGTGTTTAAATACTATATTATTCCCCTCTCTCTCAATGTTTATACATTTTCAAATATGATTCATTACAATAGATGGACTATTTCTGAAAAAGAATTTAGAAATTATTGCTTTTTTGTAACACTACAGTTTTTGCCAACCCAGTAAGGTTCTCGGTTTTTTTTAAACCCTCCATGAGATTAACAAGCTCGGACAGAGAAAGTAAAACCATCACATTGCTCATATCAAGTGCTGTTTTTCTTCATATAATACAAGTGAAACAGCTCCAAATGCTCTAGAGAGAATGATTGAGCAAAAGAAATCTAACTTGATAGTACATGTTGAGGGATGAAATGGACAATGAAGTTTCCATATGTTGTTTTTACGCAGTAATTAGAAACTGTCACACACCGTTTCATTTTTTAGTTTCCTTGGGCTTATTTGCATGTATGAGGCTTTCCTTAGAGCAGAACTGCGAGCATCAAACTGGCACCCAGTTGAAATCCGAGGCAGTGATACGTGGGCTTCTTCCACCTTATGGAGGAGAAGCCAGCGGCAGGTCCTGTGACGGCCCAGAGCACAGCTCAGCAACAGCCAGCTGCAGCCTCACTCACCTCTTTGCCTCTGCCACATTTTCTTTTCCAGGTTGAAATATTCACCATTCCTGTAGTGACAGTGTGTACATTCTTGGGCATGTGGACTAGCTTTTGTTTCCAGCAGAAACAAGGAATTTAATATATTAATATGCATGTACATCCAGCAGGAGTTTGGCTCCTCATTCCCAAAGGTTCCTTTGAAAATCCTAACACAGTTTCTCAAGGGCAAGACAGGAAAACAGAGCACTGGCTCTCAGTTTTCCTCATGCCTACATGTTTTTGACAAATTTTTCCAGCTCTTTGGTAATCATTCCTTTTTACATCTCGATAAGAAACTGGTTCACTTAAAGAATATGAATCTGGATCTCAGAATTACACCAGAGAAGAAAGACCAATAAAACTATTTGCATTTTATCTTCATTATTCTGGTGGTAATGATGGCTGAGAATTTTGTCATACTGAACACTTTTTTTTCCTACATAAGGGACATATATATGTATATTTTTAATTCAGCTAAGAAACTAAGTCACTGTGTGTTGTGTAAGTGGGTTAATGTTTTCTGTCTCTGTTTTCCAAGACTTTGTAAAATCCCAGAAAGCTGGATTCTTGAATCTCTCTTGTCCATGCAAGACAGATTAGCCCTCTGGATTTTTGTTAAATCCTAATTCTTAAAAGATCTATAACCCCGAGATGCAGGACTGTGGGAAACATCAAAGGAGGTTGATTACATTCACGGTTACATCTGAAAGGCAAAATTCAAAGATCTACCATGAAACTACTGTTTTTTAGACACTGAACCAGATCTCTGATGTTACTGATGCTCTTTTGTTCATTCCTGACTAAGGCAAAACTAGGTTTGATTTGAAAAAAAAATCTGAATAAAGTTTTTTGGCAGTCAGATTTTTTTGTACTGTAGCAGCACTGAAATGCTCCCTATCATAAGCTACTCTGCAACTTCCCAGAGATTCCATCTTCACACATGATTCAGAGATGGCTCTAATATAAATCTAATTCTTCCATACAAATAAGCCTTTGAGAAGAATAGGTCATGCTTACTCATAGTAATTTAAAACTGCATAACATAGATCTTCATTTTTATGGGTTTTTTACTGAATATTTTTAGTTTTTATTTATACTACATTCAAACTACAACTAGAAGTTTTTCTAAACATGAAGGCAGAGATCCTCAGAAAGCTATGAAGATAGGCTATTGATTTATACCAGAAAAATATATGGATATTGTACTACACTGGAGCTTTCAAAGGCAGTTACAGTATCTTGCCTTATTTTTGCAATAAGAGAGATGATAAAAAAAAAAATCAGAAAAGAAAATGCTTAAATGGGAAATGATGTAAAGCTAGTTTGAGAGATAGCAGCAATATTGGTCAACACCCTGGAAAGCATGTCATTGGTTATAGCACAGCTGCTGGAGGTGACTGTGTTGGTATCTGTAGCATGTTGATGTGTGAAGTGCAAAAATGAATCTTATTCCTCAGGAGAGTCCTGCATATGTCACGTATATTGTCTCATTAAGCCAATCCATTTATCAACCCACTGAATGCCAATTAAATTGCACAGGATGGTGCAGGTATATGGTGGGCTGATGGTGCCAAACTTTATTACAGCTGAGCTTTTCTGGCTCAGTACATTCCTGCATAGCAAAATGGCAGACATATCAAAGCCAAATTAAATGTTCTTGACATAATGCCTTTAAAGAGGAAGAAATGGCACAGTCTGGCACAAAAGAGTATGAAATGTAATGTCACTTCTTAGTGTACTTTTAGTTCCAATGAAGATGTCACGGCTCAGATCCAGCCAGTGCCAAATGTCTTCACAGCGTGCAAATTAGATCAGTGTAATTTCATCAGGATGATGATCAGACTCTGTTGCAGTTCTATGGCTGCATACACAACTTCTGCTGACTGCTGCAGTCGGACTGGCACAGCTGAGCTAATGCTGCCATCCTCAGAAAGAGACAGAAGCTGATTTTATAGCATTCTCCTGATGCCAGAGTCCAAAGGATATTCCTAATATCCTGGGAATATGTTGATTAGTATTTATTCTGATGTTTTGATGCAAAGTACTCCCTTTTACATCTCTGACCACAGTAACATGGTATCTTTATTCAATATATTCTTGTTACACATTATCAGATGATCAGGCTTTGACTGAAAATATTTCAACTGTTAAAATGTAACAACAACCTGGCTGAGAAATCCATTGTACCCCACAGCATCAAGGCCGTGGCTAGAGTTTCTACTGCTTTAGGAAAGGTCTAAAGCCTATCATGTGAACACAAACTTATCCTCTTTGGCAGTACTCATTAAGGGCTCTAAGAGATGTATTCTGCTGTATTTAGTATCAGTCATTATTTTTCTGACTGTCCACCTGACTCCTTTGCTGGAGGTTAAGACCTGTATAGCAGGTATGGGAAAAATGAACATTTTCCTTCTGTTCACAATTCACAATTCACTACATTAGCTTGACTCGTGAATGCTTCACCCAAAGTATCTCATGTGCTGAATCTTTGGATATCAAACCCTCTCCCAGAGTGGCTGGTGCACACATTTTGTTCTGCTAATGTGGTGAGGGGCCAGTTACCCTCACTGCTGCAGAGGGACAGACAGATGGGAAAAGTATGGGCTTAAAAGGACTCAGTCTGCCTGCTGCCTTTTTGTATGCCAGGTCTCCAGGTATGCAACATGAGCCTGGCTCTTCTCATAAATGTTATTGTTATACAGCAAGATTAAATCTACTGAGGCAATAATTTGCTGATAAATGCTTTCAGAAGCAGGAACATAGTGTTTGGTTCTAGACAACAGTCCCAGTGCCAAGGCTTACCTTACATACATTGGGTTTGCTTTAGCTTTTTGTGTGGAGAATTTTATATGTCAAATTGTTAGATTTGGTGATTTTTCTTCTCCCTAAAGCATTTGGTAAAGAGCAATTACTTATACATATAACAGCTAAAATCCCCAAACACCATGGCACACAGCCATTTGAGGCAAGTTGCCAAGTCTGTAGCTTCAATTAACCTTCATATATCCCCCCAAACTTGGAACACTATCAGAAGGCTATTATGTTCAAGCCTAACTCATGTGGTGAGCACTTAGACACTGAAGTTGAAATCAATAGCACTGGTGGATACATGATTGCTCATGTATTCAGGTTCGCACAAGCACACTTGACTTTGTAGCAATCTCGTCAAGTCTGAAGGAAGAAGATGCAGAAACTTGCAAATACATGGCTATTTCAGGATTTTGGCACAGAGATCAAGTTCATTGTCCCTCATACAGCATTGGTCCTTTACTGATCTATTTGGTCTCAGATAGTGGCTACTGAAAGCAGGTGAAGGAGCACAGCAAGATTTGGATATCCCATTAAATCTTTGAAATAACCACTGATTCCAGTAATAGCTCTATGTTCACCAGACGTACTGTGCAAATGGGTTGCTCTCCCTGGAGATTGGAACAGAGACTCTATGCATCCCAGATGTTCCTAAGCAGTTTACTTACCCTCCCCTGTGTGCATTTAATTCTCAAGATGGATGGAGATGGAGCAGAAATGGGAAATTAAATAAAAAGTCAGTTTTGGCTCTAAAGTGAAAATGTTACTTATGCTCACATGGAAAATGTAAAGCTTCAATAAAAGCAAGATAAACACAGTTTTTATGTGGGGGCAGACAAAGGGCTAAATGCCCAGCTGGTACAAACTGGCATAGCTTCACACTGAAGTTGATTAAGCATAGTGCAGCTTGTGCCAGCTGAAGATCTGGCTTACAGTTACTGCTCAGTATCCCCATTGTGAGGGTGAAATCCTGTCTCTCTAGGACAGAATACAGCAACCAGAAATGGATATATCCTGTGCAAAGGCTACAAGAACCTCATAAGTTTCACCCTGAAAACTTACACAATTTTAAACTTCATAAATGCCATTAAAAATTCCTAAAAATTGAGAGAATACTACTACACAGAGCCTGAAGTCTGGGGGAAGAGGGTGGGTGTGTGAAAAAAAAAAAAAAAAAGGGAAATGAAATTTAATAGATGTACATGGTGTAGAGTGAGAAATATTTAATCTGTGGCTTTTTTAATCAAATATTTCACATTTGTGGTCTAGAGGATCTACACTCTGAAGCAAATCAGATCTTTCAGCTGAGACAAGAAGCAATTCACTCGGCCTTTATGTTTGTGCACCTACCCTAATGAGGGGGTAGCACCCCAGGCTGCTCCTGGGGCATGCCAGGACCCAGATGCCAAGCTTGGGAAGACTCTAGCAGCAACATCTGGCTGTGTGGCAAGGTCTAAAGGCAGTTGTGCTAACAGATCTGGAATAGCCTCTGGGTCTGAGCTCACTCACGCTCTCTTAGGACACATTTTCCTTCTGCTTACCTTTGTTTTGTCAAATGTGTGGGGTTTTCATTTATTACACGTTAGAGTAATATGGATAGGCGTTCTCTCTGATCAGCAAGGATGTTTCCTATACAGCACTGCTTTTTCCCACAAATCCTTGCCTCAATTACTGCTGCCCTTGTAAATTCTAGCCACTTGATTTTTGCCTCTTTCATTTTATCAAGAAATGCTTCGTAAGACCTAATTGCTGACTGAAAACTTGTGACATGAATTTTTCATCTCACTTTTAAACAAAAAAAAAAAAATGTATTGTGACAAATCAGATTGCTAAAGTTGAAAAACAGCAGGGTTATTAGTGTCTTATGATTATACTTGCATATTTGCACACACAGAGGTAGAATCAAGCAATACTTATTGTGCACTAGAATTTTCCCAAGTTACTTCTGTTAATAAAAAAATACCAACAAAAGGACATTAAGCTATGGAAGTCGCTACTACATTAGCAGTTGCCACTACATTAGATTAGAGGTAAATCCTTTCATACTCATCTTATGTCTTTAAGCCTTTGCTGTGCATTTTATATGCAATACAAAACTTAGGAAAAGACAGATCCTCACATCATTATTATAAAATGGAAAAGTTAAAGACGTCTGAATTCATGGTAAACATTGTTCCTGTAATTGCTCAAAATGTACATACATGATCTGCGGGAAAAAAAATTATTCCAAGGGCATAAAGTCTGTTGCATCTATACTTCTGTGCTTCCAAAAATTGTGAGTTTTCTATGTATCCTTTAATTTACAACAAAAAATTTAATAAAAATGTCAAAACATTTTTAAATAGTATCAATTAGGTTTAAATGGTTCATGGCTTAGGAACTCACTAGGTAAGCTAAATAATATCTTGCAAATAGGGCACTAGCTTTTGGCCCTGAGCTAGCAAGAAATATGTCATCGCACATCTAACATTCACTAATATTTAGTAAATTAATGTTTACAGTATGCGATTTTTCCACAGGCAGAGTACAAAAAGAAATATCATGGGATGGCATATGTTAGGTGTAATGTTCTGTGCACAGCTAAAGGTATTCTACAAATTATAACGTAGAGGCTTTTATAAGCCTCTCCAAAGCAAACAAAGAAATGTATGATAGAAAAATAATGCTTCAAGCATTGTAGGTGTCTAATGGCCAAAAAAAAAATTCCCTTTTTCTTGTGGGAATAAAATAACTATGACAGTTATAATTCTGTGGAACTAAGGAGATCTTATTCTTCATGGATCAAAAAAAAAAAAAATTCAAGAAAACATAAATCCAGAAAATATAATCCAAGGGAATCAGAAAGGACATGTGGATTAATATGGAGAAAAATTAATTGGAGCATTAAATGTTAAAGAAACCATGAAATGGATAAACAAGAGATCCCTAAGTTAACATGTTTTTAGGGATTTATGTGCAGCTCTGCTTAGCTACAGGCCAATTCATGGGTTTGGGCTCAGTTTGTCTTGAATTTAGAGTGAAAATTATGGTACATTTTAGTACCCATACTGGGCTTACATCATGTGTGAAGTGTCAGAGAGCCAGAGCTGGGGACAGAGATGCTGCAGTGACAGCCCCTGCCATGATTTTGTGTGTATTTGAAACTGTCTCATGGAAGCTGAGTTGACCATGACCCTCATTTATGCAGGTTTGTGACTGAGCTAATTAATAACCTGGGGTTATCACTAAAAATATCTCAGAAAAGAGTGAGAAAGAGTTTGCTGTTAGTCTGTAAACCATATTTACACACACAAATTGGAATCTTGGGAAGGTGTTTACTAATAACCTAGTTAGTACAAACCCCCAACTCTTCTTCCCTTTCATCTCAAGAAGGAATGTAGCCTGCTGTTCACAATCTCCTAGTACATCATATACTGAGCTTTCCTGCTTTTTGCATGCATTTGTGAGTGGATGGATGACTGAGGGAAGCCAACCCTTCTAAATTAATTCAAAATGACTGGAGATACCTTCATAGGGAAATAAAATGCAGAAAGGAATTTTGGCACCAAAGAAATGGTGAGTATGTCTGAACAGATTTTTCTTTATTGTCCAAACACAGCTGAACTATACCAGGGTGAGTGATTAACTATGATTAAGAGGTGATGTCACTAATTTTTAACACATAGGAAAAACTACATTTACTCAATGAGAAGGAATTTATAACTGTTACAGTCTTGCCTGTCCTTTGCTACATAAAAAGCATCAAAATAACTCCAAAAGAGTAAGAATAATGATGATCAAAGCTTCACCCTGAAGGAGATTTCACACCAGTTTCCCTTGACAAGGGAAAGCTTATCCTCATAACAAAACTTGCCTCTCTTCCAGAAAAAACAATGAAAGTCATTAGTTTAATTTCCCTTTTGTGACATATTGAAGAAGCATAGCACTAACCCCAGAGGGCATGGGGGGCAGGCCCTAGGGAGACAAGAAGAGACAGCCACACAACCTTATGGATTAGCTAATAGTGGTTAAATCTGCTTCTTGTCCTAAGTGTTGACATCTAGGTGATATTACACAGAGCTTTATGAAATAAAATCACCTCACCCTCTGTTCTCCATATTGTTTTTTCTTAAATAATGTGCTCCGGTGACAGGAATTTGCCCTGTGGTAGGTGGCTTTGCCACAAGTCCTGACAAAGCAAGTCAAAGTAATATTTCCTTTATAGCAAATCCAGATACAAATACATGTACATTATCTGGTCCAGAGCTAGTCTTTTCCTCCTTCAAGAGGTGATGTACCTAATCCTATCTGATGAGTGGTGAGGGTAGGTAAGGAATCCAGGGAATCCTTAGTGGTAATAAGTGTCTCACATTTTTGAGAGACTCACATTTCTCAGTGGACTCTGAACTTCTTCATAGGGTACACAACAAAGTCCTACTTCAATTTCCAGTACATCTGTAGTGTTTAATTTCACTTTAAGAAAAGCAAAGGTCACAGTAATGTATATTCTAATCCATGTCTATTTCTATTTATAGTTGTTCTGCTCATCTCATTCCTCTGACATTACTCCAAACAGCAGAATGCAGACTGTTCTTTTTAAGTTAAAAGAGTCTCACGAGACTATTGAAGACATGAGCAAAGCCTGTCCAACTTTGCAACCACAGATCCAACATTTCCATCTTAGGCACTACTCCAATTTACATGACTGGAGCCAGCAGTGAGGCATTCATGACTATGATATGACTGCTCAAGGCATCAAAATCCTGGTGATTTGGAGGAATTTTCATAGAACCTTTCTTCTTTCCTGGGCACACGTTTTCCTGAAGGCTTATAGAAGTTTCAGATTTTATTTCTACTCTTCCAACAAATAAAGTTGTTATGTTTCTTCTACAATATTTAGAGTAGAACTTTCTTTTTTAATTAATGCATACTACAAATTAACTTAGTCCATTGACTGACACACAACATTTGATTAAAATGTCCCTTATTTACAGTGCTGCATCTTCTAACAACAGTGGTCTCATTGATGCATCCAGCTCTTTAGGACTGTTTTGTTACATAAGTACTCTCCAAACTGAAAATTAATATGCAATGTTGTATCATGTTCATCTTTTCTAAATTAACATTCTTCACTATGCCTCTTTGGTTAATGCAAAGAAGGCACAGATTAAAGTCTTTTCCACTGGGTATAACAAGGGCAGTACTCTGTCATAAGATACTAGTTTGGAATGTATTTGGCAGATTTATGGCAATGACTTTGGAAAATGCTGGGTTAGAGAAGTAATTTCAAGCATTCTTTTCAATTCAAGCAACTTGGCTGCTCTGGGGAATTTCCTCTTGTTGGTAACAATATTGACTGTATAAACTACAGGGAACTTGGAGTAAACACTTGGATGTGCAAAAATGAGCTTTCAGAAAGCCGTATAAAATAAGCCCCTGTCACTTTATAAGTAACAGCATCAGATCTGCTATTTATTAAATATGCTAGATCCAGGGGAACTTTACTTAAAACATCCTTGTGGAAGGATAAGAGCTGCAGCATGGCTCTGCTCTGTCATAACCCTGAGGTTGATTTACACAGGCTCTGTCCCTGCCACAATTTATTCTAACTTGATGGCCAAGAAGATCAGTACTCAGACAGAAATAACATAGCTATCATTACTAAATGCTTTTTCCCTTGGGCATTCCAGCCTGAGTAGTTGAGGAAACTTGAAGTGAAAAGCTGAGTTCATAACTTTCCAATTTCTTTGATCCAGGTCGTGAAGGGAATCAGAGTAGGAGCAACAAAAAGGGTATATCAGGCAGTGATCCTCTTAAACAGAAATAGCCATTTAAGCCCACCCTGGGGCTGGCCTGAAGAACCAAAAGAAGCTAAACATGCTGGGATACTTGAGAAAAGGACTCAGTTTTAAAATGTGTGATTGATACCTGATATTGTTGCTGAATTATGCAAAAAAATCTTTTCATGGCCCTAACTCTACTGGAAACTAAAACCTTCCTCTGTTGGGAATTATCTAAATTAACCTTGTTGTTTCTTTAAATATTTTGATATCATTTATAGAGACCTGACTGTCCTAATAGGTTACTCCTAGGTTTGTGGACGATATACAGATGCTTACCACTGTAGTTCTGTCTGAGGTTCACAGGACTCTGCATAGTTAAGTATCACTCATTGCCTTGACAGTACATAATACCCTAAATTCTTTACACACAGATCAAATGTTAGTGGTGAAGAACATCTGTTTCTGCTCATATATTATACAAAAAAACCCCAAAGATTAAAAATTGGCAGCAGAGTTGCAAAATTTTCTCTTAAAACTTGAGCAATCAAAATGTTAGCAATCCCTTCTTTCCTGGGTTGCCTGGGCTTTATATTTTTTTAGTATTTAATTACTGATTTATTGCTTCATTCTCTCTTTAAATTAAGTAGCAACAGATACTCCTGTTAATACTGAATAAATATATTTTGCAGTTGAACTGTTTGAAACTTAAAGAGGAAAATAAGATATTTGAAGGTTCATCCATTCAGTTCAATTTAGGAGTGCCAGCCTATTTCATTCTGTCATGGGGCATTAAGAAAACAGCAGCAGCAGGAACAGAACCACATCACTCAGTGGCACAAAATCTCTAATCTGTCTACTAAGCAAAATGGCAATAGCAGGTACATGGTGGTTTCTGTTCTAGGATTTCTGTTCCATGACACACCACGCTCTTTGCAGACACACAGCTGCCAAGGGCTTGTGCCACAGCTCAAGGGAACACAACGCTCCAACAACCAACACTTCCACATCCACCCAGACTTCAAGCTATAGTACTCCAGCCTCTGGCTCTGCCTGGGGTCAGACTTTGAGGATGTGTGCCCAGGCAAAGTATTTTTCCATGATTTCCTGGTTTCTAAGCTGGATGGTCAGGAAAAGCCACCAATGGCCTTATTAAACCCCCTAGCATGGTGGTTGAAGGGGACAGGTAGGAATCTCTGTATCCAGAGCCTAAGGAGGAGGTGAGCCCATTAAGGCCTTTGCCTGTCCCTGCAGGTCACCCAGCTCTGTGTGCCCCCAGCCTTCCCACTCTGAAAGGCAGCAGCTCCGTGTGGCCAAAGGGTAAAGGGAGATGAGCCCTCTCAGGGTCACAGTCCCATCCTGAGGCAGCCCCGGCTCCATTGTGGCTTTGCTGCGTGACCAGGCAAGGATTCACAAATCCAAGGAACAACATCTTTCTTATTGATTTCCCCTGTGAAAATTATAATGAATATTAAAAATTTCAGTCCATTTGACCAAACTAAAACTGCATGTCTCAGCAGAAAAGGATTCTCATGGGAAATTTCTGCCCAGATACAGTAACTTCTGCTGCTGACTGAGAGATTTTCTTTCTAGCTTTTCCAGGTATCACATTTTTTTCAACACATATTTAACAGATACTGATTTACTAAATTAATGTTTTTCAACAGTAGCTTAGTCTTTTTTTTTTAAACTCAATGGGATAAACTCCAGGGTCTTGCCTCCAGCATTTTATATGAATTGTTTAAACAGTTTAAAATCACATTATTACATATGTTCTATTTGTCACAAACAGTGGCAATTTAATACAGTAGCTCTGCAGTTTGCATATTTTTATAAATACTTCACAAGTAACCTTACAAAAATGGTCATGCTTGTTTCTTCTCATTAATATTTCATTGTTGCAACATTATTCATTAACATATTAAAATGATTTTTATATCAATGAGGATATTAAACATTTTATAAGAGATTTTATTTGGTGAGTTATCCAGGTATTACCTCCTAGATAAAAAATTCATCTGCAGATGAAATACCTTCCTTTGTGTCCTTCATTCCTTTTTTCACCTACTGCTACTGTACTACTGTATTATGTTAAGAAAAACATTCTAGAGATTATGGAGAAAATACTGTATCATTTTCTCCTCTTCTTTCTCTACATCTGCTTCCTATTCAGGACAGGACTCATGCTTAGAGCAGGCGTTATCTGGAATTTCCTCATGTAGGGTAGAAGGTTATCATGTAGATAACTCCAATTAGTGTAATAATGCCTCAAATATTTGCTTAGAAAATGTTTTATCTTCAGAGAAGAAATGGAACAGTGTAGGTAACAGGGAATAAATAAGCTGTGTTCCTTTGTTCTAGTTCAAAACCAAAGTGGTTTGCACAGTTTCAGACTTATTCCACATGTCCACAAAGGCAATTGTCTCCCTACATTTTAGAGGGGGGACCTGGTGGTACTGAAGCCTTTATCTTGAACTACTTCTATCTGGCTTCATTTCTGACCCTAGGGTACATGACAAGATCAAACCTTTGAGTTAGAAAATTGTTCCTGTGTTTTCAGCCCAAGTAACTTCATTTTCATTTCTACTGATAGCAACCATAATCATATCTAATACCAATTCTGACACAACCTCCTTCTGACTACACACACAAAAAAATACTATATACCAGTGATCCTGAACTTCTTCCTTTGCCCCATTCTCCCACCCATTTTATTGTGTCCTTCAGAAATCAGCCCACTTTACCACTTACATAAAATAATCTCTTTGTTCTTCACTTGAAATCAGATGTAACTTTCATTTACAAGAACTGCTTCTGCTCAGTAGTATTTAAAGAATTTTAAGTCTTCTTTATTGCTGTTTGTAACTAAAGTCTCTCAGTTACATCCAGGCCTCTTCACAAAATTTTATCCACTGCCAAGGTATATAGGGATGAAAATGCTCAGTCTTCCAAATCCTCAGGCCTTATGGAAAAGTGGCCTGGAATGGCTTTTCCCTCGATCTTTTCAAAAAGCACTCAGCTAGGTACTCTGTAGGGCAGCAGTTTAGATTCTCTCAGGGCATAGTTTAGGACAAGTCAGAAGACTAGGAACTAAAAACCACTAACAGGAAATAGAAGAACTGGTAAAAACAAATCTGAAAAAAAAGATATTCCATCCCTTCTACTCCCTTTCCTTTAAAAAAAAGTCACCAAACCAGGAAATTCAGTTATCTTAATTTGTTTTGATTAAAAATTTTTAAAGAAGTGGAAAATTATGTTTTATTGTTTGAAAACAGCTAATTCTGTTGCACGAACATTGCTGTACTGAAGTAGAAGTTTTGAGTGCTTCACAATTTTTTCTGCTTTGTACAGGGTGAGCTTCTGGTTTGCTTGTACCTTCCTTAATGCATGTTATACCATTTAGTATAAGGTCTTTGCAGGACAGAAGCCTTTTTTCTTGCACACCCCAGGAAACACAAGCTAGCTAGTATCTGTGCTTATCTGAGCATAAGGAGATAGATGAAGTCAAACTGCATGTTTGAAATAGACCAGAAAGATCTAGCAAAATAGAAATAGTTATTTTAGCTGTTCTGTCACCTCATTGCCCTCTGAGATGGTTACAGTAGTTGGCAAATTCATGCTACAAAATTTCTAGTTAAGAATAAATTAGCTCAAGAATCTAAAATCCTAGGAGTGAGCAAGGTTCATTTTTCCATAAACCCCACAGCAGAATTGCTCTGGCTCTAATCACTTTCAGGAAGACCAAAACAAGCATGAATATTTTGGCATTACATCCTCCTGATGGACCTGGCTTTGCTGAAATTTAGAAATCAAACTTAATTCAGTAGGTGCCCAGCTTTGGTTGCTTCAAATATACTCTACATATTAATAGCTGAGAAAAGTGTTGTACTGTACAAACAGAAGATAGAAGAGACTAAGCTTAGATACAGAGTTAAGATAATGAGTGTTTTCACATTTCCTGTATGCATGCTATTTATCGTTGTAGTTGATAAAAAATCCAAAATGCCTTGCCTCCCTGGTGTTGCTGTTATGCTATATGCTAAGAGAATGAGTGAATTACAGCATATTTCAGTTAGTAAGGAAAAACATAAATTTGCAGTGAAGTGAGAAATATGCATCATAGAACATAATAAAGAGAAAACCCACCTTGTTTTCTATTTTATGCTTTACTTTGACCTCAAGAACATCCTAATCTGCATTGAAAGATCACTACATTGAGGACTGTTTTAATATAAATGAGTGCCTTAAAAAATACCATTTACTACCAGAAGTGATGCTTTCTCTTTCAGAGGAATTTTCACAGATTCATTCTGCTTTAAAAGTGCACGAAATTTACACTAGGGTATGACAATCAGTAGACCTCCACCATAGGATATCCTGATATGTGAGATGCAGCAGTGTGGGGGTTTTTTGGGTTTTTTGAAGGTAGGAGAAACACCAATTCTATGGGGTTGCAGTTGATACTTTCAGTGTTGAAAGCTGTGCCTCTATCAGAAAACTGATTCTACACGGATATCAGAGCATGCTTAACCTTGGATGGTTACCTGGGAACAGGGTCCACAAAGGAGCAGCTAAGTAACCCTACCATCCACTATTTCTCTAATACAAGATGATAAAAAAGATTAAGCAAAGTTTTGTCATGCAAGCAAGCTTTGAGCCAAGGATGGCTGTAGAAGATCTGAGCATGATTCAAAAGGAGAAAGAACAAATTGTGTAATATGAAGCAAAGGACAAACAGCACCAGTAGCTGTTGGCTGAAGGCTGGATTCAGTGCCCATAATAATTAAAGCATGTTAACAAATAATTTATGCTACCCTACATCTCTCAGATCCTATGATTTTCATTCTAAATTTCTGAAATTTCATACTTAAAAGATGTCAGATAATTTGGAGTGAACTCTAGTGTACCTTGGCTCCTGAAAAAAAAAAACCTTTAGGAGATGAAAACTGGAACATGAAACTCACAAGAAAAGCACACACAAAAATATTATATATACATCTGGCATTTTTGGATTAGTACTGTCACCAAAGAATGTTTTATTGTACACACAGCAAGAGTTGCTCATGTCATAAGGAGCACATTCTTGACTTGCTATGTACAGCTTATTTGCAATACAGAAATGAATGGCTGAAAATGAGAATTGAAACCTTGTTGTCTTTTCCCTTCTAGCAGAATTAGATGAACATTCAAAGTTAACACTGTTTACCACATGTAATTTTTCCTGTTAGAACTGAACCACAAACCAAAATTTTACAAAATTTTCTTGCTATTCATCACTGCTTACTGACACTTGTCCAAACAAATTACTGCCTATGGATTATCTGAAAAGTAAGGCTATTATTTGCACATAATTATATGTGAAAGATCACTCAAGTCACATGTTATTTAGCTGTTAATTAGTTGATCCCTGTTCCATAAAAGTGAGCATACCTAAAAATCATTTACTTTTAGAATCCCTAAGTCATTAGACAAAGATCCAGTTCCTGGGTTTGGGGTTGGAGGTTTTTTTGGGTTTTGGGTTTTTGGGGGTTTTTTGGGTTTTTTTTTGTTTGGTTGGGTTGGGAGTTTTTTTGTGCTGAAGGTATGGTGTGACTAACTAGAGACATCTTTCCTGATAATATATGGAGACGTCAGATTTCAAAGCTCATTCTGGTCTGAGTAAGCTGCTTAACAATTTTTTCATTTCCTTTCCCCTTGACATACAAGTCTCAAGTAACAGGAGAGATGTGCTTGGTGCCATTCATGTACACTGTTCACAGATCCTGCTCTCACTTTGATTACCTGTATGTGCACACTGCTCTCTCTCTATCCATCCTCAATGGCACAAAATTTCAGACACCTTTTTCATGCTTGGCTTGAAACTTCTGCCCTTTGTATCACCTGGAAGAGTCATACCTAATATTGCTCTTTGCTCATTTTAGTACCTGTCCTGAATCAAAAAGCCAATATGTAGTGATTACCAGCCCAGTGGGTGTAGCCCAGTGGTGGTTCCTATACCAGTGGTTACCAGTTCCAAGGGCTGGAGCCCAGAGTCCTGCTGGAGCCCTGGGAATCCCAAACAACACCCACACTCCTCTCTTCCTGCCAATGAAAACTTGGACAGAGGACAGAAAACCTGGACAAATGTTATCTTTATGATTCTCTCTGCAACAAAGATTCCCAAACATAATTTTACTGATTAGTGGTTGCAACCTTTTCAGTACCTAATTTTAAGAACCTCATTATTTCTTCTTTTCAGCGATTACCTTGAGGATGGGTTTTATCTTCAGATCTACTGCTTGGATCTGAAAGAGTTACACACAATTTCCACTTGGAGTTCCTCACAGTTGTTGGGCACTATATTTATGTTAAAGTTACTATAAGCAGTCTGTTTCATCTGGCATTTCATCCTGGTCTCTGACTTTCTATTCAGGCAAAACATTCACTTCAGTCAATGATACTTTTGTGGAAGAACTGAAACTGCGAGCCCAAGACTTCCTTCTACTGTGTTACAATGGTGTATCTATATTTCAGACAGAAACTAAACACAGTTGTCTTTCTTTTTGATATGAAGAAAATAGAAGAAATTTTTTAAGGTTCCTTAACATGAAGTTGTGCAGGAAAAACACCAGTAATAGTTTAAGGAAATATGTGATTTATATCTTTTATGTGCAGGGTCAGTATGATATTCAAAATATTTCTAATATGATTGAAGTTAAAACTGTCCTGACACAAAGACTTCAATATATTTCCTTAAGTAAGCACTTTAAGTAGGTATTTTCTTCAGTATTCTCTATATCCAATAGTTCATCTTTGTTAAAGAAAAGATTCAGTGGCTATATGCTGTGGGCATTTCCTCTGATTTTTAGAGTAATTTCCAATGCTTTATGATTATTACATTTGTATGGGACAGTGATTATAACATAAGAGATTACTGAAATACAATTATTTTTAGACATCAGGGAGTTGTACATTGTTCCTGACTGCATCTGTCAAGATCCTGTAAAAACTGAGCCAGATGCTGCGTGGTATGCAAACACTCTGAGTTGCAGAGATCATATGTGCAAAGACTACAGAAATACTCTCTAAAAAGTAACTGTGAATATGATCAACATGACAGGCAGCTAAGATTGAATTCTGTCCATTTAAATTGCATAATCCACTCAAGTTTATGGGAAAACTTCAGCTGTCACTGAAACTGGTCCTACTTGTGGTGAAATTGCTCTCAAATATTTAATGTCAGCAAGGACTGCTAACAGAGGCAAGTGGAGGAAAATATTTTAGGAAGATAAAAATAAATACCTACTGCTCAAGGAGTGACTGGAAATAATTCACCATAGCAGATTCTCAGCAGGTGTAAATCAGTTTAACTCCAGTGACCTCTCATCCCCAACCCTCTCTCAGGCACAAACCATTTAGCTTTGAGACACAGAATAAAAGCCTGCAGTCTGCCTAACAAACAGTATTGCTGCATGTTATAGTTTTTAATATATGATCTTCATGATTTACTGTGGTGCATTTCTCTACAAGTCACAGCTCACTGTAAGCTCAGCTGGCTGTTACAGCCTTAGATGGCAAACACTTTCTTAGACACACATCTATTGGAGTCAGACCCTGTGCTCAACTGATTGGATCCAGAGCTGCAATTCTGATCCAAATACCACAACTATATATGACACTTCCTTTGTGCTTATGAATCTGCTCCAGGTATCACCCCAGACTTAAACAAACATTTCCCAACTTTAGATGTTGCATGCTGCATTCTCTCTTTAATGCTACAACAGCCCTTGTTGAAATAAAGTTTGCCATGTTTAAAATGTAATTTTAAAAGATGCACAGGCACCAGTTTTAACCCTTTTAAAAGAGTTCTTTTCCCTTTGTGTGTATACAACTGTATCTATAGCTACATCTGCATCTACATTCTACATCTTCCTGTATTTAAAGTGCAGGCCCTAAGGATGAATATTGAGCACATTACTCTTTAATATTTTTAAATTTTCTGGATGATGGGATCTAGTGTACCCTGATTAAATTTTCTGATGATACCAAATTGATGAGGGAAGTGGACATGTCAGAAGAGAGAGTCACACTGCAGGAAGACCAGAATAGGCTGGAAGAGTGAGCTAACAAGAACCATAAATGCCTTGCACCTGAGAAAACATAAAACAGGAGCACAGCACAGGCTGGGATCTCCCTGTGGAGCAGCCCTGTAAAAGAACCTGAGGATCCTGCTGGAAAAGCAGCTTGGTGTGAGTGAACAGTGCTGCTGCTGCTGTAGCAAAGAAAGCCAGCAGGAAGGACACTGGGCTGCACCAAGGACATCACCAGCAGAGGCACAGCAGTCATTATCCCACTCAGTATCCCACCATTATCTTTCATCTGGAAGGTGCTACTTCCAGGCCATTCCTGGAACACTGAACTCAGTTTTGGTCCCTGATACACACAAAAAAAAACTCCCATTAACAGGCTGAAGAGAATTCAGAGAAGGGCCACAGAGATGATCCAAGGACTGGGAAGCCTGCCACGAGAACTGGGTTTGTTCAGCCTTGGACAAAGGCTATGGGGAGACCTTATCACCATGTTAAAATGAAAATTCCTCTTTCACAAGGACTCATAAGGAAAAGACAAGTGGTAATGGTTACAAGTTGATCCTGGAGAGATTCCAGCTGGACACGAGGAAAGTTTTCACAATGAGAACAATCAGCCATTGGAACAGTCTCGCCAGTGAAGTGATGGATTCCCCAACACTGCAGAGTTTTAACATTCAGCTGCACAGGGTGCTGAGCCATCTTGTCTAGACTGTGCCTTTGCCAAGAAAGGTTGGACCAGATGATCCTTAAAGTCCCTCAAATCTGGTATTCTGAGATTCTATGATTCTTTGAACCATTTCATGATTGTAAGTGAAACACTTGTTTCCAGATTACTCTTTTTTCTCTGAAATGTTAATGCTAAGACTTTGCTTTATTTTTTGTAGAAATTAATATGCAAAGTAAAGCAAAGCAAAAATCCCTTGTGAAAAATTATTTATTGCTTATACTTAACAGTCAGCAGACATGAACTGTGATTAATAAAAGAAAATTACAATAAAACAAACTTCAGGGAACACTAACATTTGCATGAAGATTTCCATCAGTCAATTTGTTCCATTTAAACATGAAGACATTTGAAAAGCAACAATTCTCTTCTCTTGTGGAAAGCAGGCCCCTATTACCATTAACTTTTGGGATTGCTCTACACTTCTCTGAAGAATAAACCTGAAATCCAGCAGTCATTGCAGCCTCTAATAATTTAAGAAGCACTGTATTACCCTTTCTATAGAAACTTTAAAAAATATTTAACATTTTATGGCTACATCAAACTGAGTGACTGTGAACACTGAACCCCAGTATCTGTTTCAGGGCAGAATTGCACTACTGGACTGACACATGTGACTAAACAGAGATATTTGATTTCACAGTCTTCACAAACTGTGTCTAATAGCATTTTCAAGAGCTGAACCATGAAAGGAGAAGAAACAGCCAACACAAGATGACTATTCAAAAAGCTTCTGAAAAATTAGATAACACAAATCTAAGTTTATTTTTTTTAAAAAAAAGTAGACATTTCTGGTCTTGAAAACCAGAGATAAATAAAAGAATGGATCTAGATCTGAAGAAAGATAGAAAAGTAATGTAGGTATTTCTGCACATGACTCAGTTGGGTTCAGAAGGCTATTACTGTATTCATGAAGAAATGTACCCAACATAAGCTTTCCAAAATATGAAAATTTGGTTGATTTTCAGGTTTTCTCATGTATGTCCTACTTACTGTCTCAGACAAGCAATAACTTTGAAAATGAATAAGTGGCAAAATGGTCAAAATTATCTGGAACAGATTTCTTTTTAAAACTGATGGCTGTCTTTTTAACTCTGTATTTTTATCAATTTTATGTTTGTAAAGACCTTTGAGCTCAACATGGAAACATTTACAATCACTGGGACATGAGGAAGGCTATTTATTGACCTGTTCCTCCTAGTAACTGCAATAGCTTTAGAGCAGAAACAAAAGTTTCTCAGAAAGAGATGTACAATACTACATTCCCTTCTACTTCTGAAGAAAAAATTGTAGCATCTTTTCACAACACAGGTTTATAACACTGATACCACATAGTAAAGACATTATAACACACTCTATCATTTCAAAATAGAAATATCTTGGGAAAACTCCTCTTACTAGAGAACCTATTTTTCATACATTTTGCCAAGTATTTATGTAATCATATTTTAAATAAATATGCCAACATTTCTGAGAGTGTTTTAATTAGAAGATCAATTTTCATCAGCCAGAAAACCTAAAACTGAACAACAGAAAAATCCCACTGCAAAGCACATTAATCTGATTTCATTTAATGATCACACTGTACTTTTCATGCAGTCCCAGATGAATACATAGATTGTGGCCTGGCTGAAAGCAATGGAAACAATCCACTGGCTATTAAAAGAGCTAGAATTTCAAACCCAGTCTAAGCTTGAATAGTGAATAATATGGGCAAATCTCTGCTTCATTAAGTGAAATGCCAAACAGCTGTAATGGCTACTGAAGGTCACAGAGACCTGGCCCATTGTTGATGATGTTCAGCCTGTGGTGGCTCTAGATCTGAGTTTGTTTCTCTGTGAAACACACAATTTTGTCTTAGCTACACAAAATACATATTTAACATCTTATTTTTATCCATCTGTGATGACAATTCTGGTTTACTTTTCTCCAAACTGCCTTCTATGATCTCAGTAAGCAGAATTTTTTTTTTTTAGATCAGTAACACTCATTTCTCAAAACAGATATTGTATTTTATTACCCCACAGGCATGTCTGTGGTGCAAACTGTATGCTCATTTATGGTCAGTTTTGTACATTAAATAATCCTGACTGCAAGAATAAAGACAGAACTGTGATTCAGATATGTCACAAGAAAGATGAAGGCTAAGTTATTTTTTGTTTTTTCTTATGTGGTGGGTTAATATCAACATAATTTTTCACATAAAATGAAAAGTGTTATCACATAGGATTTATAATGATGTTTATATATAGGTGTGAGGTTTTATTCATAACCTTTTCACTTGCTCTAAAATCATGACCATAAAAAGGTTACTGTACTCTGCCTAAAAGAAGAAAATCTTTTGTTCTTAAAATTATGGTACATTTTAATACCTCTAAGCATTATGTCATAAATACTGTGCTGTAGATTCTCCACTCACCTTATCTCAAACTGATAAAATTTACACATAGAGGACAAGATCCTCAAATGTTTTTACATTCTGCAACCCTCTGTAGAGCCCCAGGAAGGACTGTCATGGAGAAGACATAGTAGGGAAAGGCTACCAGAGATGAGATCACAAGATAGAATACTGAGATTGTAAGAGCTGTAAACCCCAGTGAGATATTTGTATAACCAAGAGCTGGAACCTTTGCTTATACATCATATGAGAAACTTAACATCACTTTAAAGTCTGTAAAAATCAAAAATATATGGTTTCTTACTGTTTAGTTATGAAGAACTAGCTTGATTCTTCTGCAGGTACTAGATCTTGATTAAGTCTTCATTTACCATGACTCTCATGGAACACTGCACAAAAAATATAAAAAAACCCCCATGTTTTATGTAAGAGAGTTAAATAGAGAACAGTTGTGATATAAGTTAATTTACATATACCTTGAAAATTGCCCTGAATATTGGTTATACCTCAAATTTTATAGCCCCAGTCTATTTATACTTAAAGCAGTATTGTGGAATTGGAAAAGGCCTGGAATTTTGTGTTGGGTTGACTTTGTCTGGCTGCCAGAGAGCCACTTAGTTTCTCTTTCACTGTCCCGCTCAGAGAGGATAAGGGTGAGAAAGTCTGATGAAAAAGTTTTGGTTCAAGGTAAAGCCATGGAAATCACTTACAAGTCACTGGCATCAGGAAAAGATTGATCAAGTTGTGGGAAAATAATTTCATGCTAGTTAAAATAGGTTTTGAGGCAAATTAAAACATCACCTTCCCCAACACCAACGCTTTTCCAGCACCCACTCAATTTCACTGTTTCATTCCCAGGTCCCCTATATCCCCCAGCCATGTCCAAGGGGTGCAGAGGGGATGGGGAGTGTGAAGTTACTATGAGCTCATGATAGCCCCTTCTTGCCTCTCCCTCCTCACATTTTTTCTTCAGCTCCACTGTGGGTCCTCTCCACGGGCTGCAGGTTCCTGTCCATGGGCTGAAGTTCTTGTCAGGAGAAGCTGCTCCAGTGTAGCCTCCTCAGGGCCACAGTTCTGCTCCAGCATGGGTACAATTCCTGTTACTTGCTACAAAATGTGCTCTACAGGGCCATCCATGGCTGCTGTCAGGGGAACCAGCTCCAGCATGGGCAGTCCATGGCCACAGTTCTTGTCAGGAAAGCCTTGCACCAGTGTGAGCTCTCCAGGGCCACAGCTGCTTTCAGGAAAGCTTGCTATAGAGTGGGCTCTCCACAGTCAGTAGCTCCCCCAGGCCATATCCACTGGTTCCAGGATGGGGTCCCGGAGGAGGCACAGCCTGGGTACCTTTAATGGCGTTTTGTCTTCCCAGGCCACAGGCGAGTCTCTGCTCTGGCACCTGAGGCACCTTTCCCGCTCCTGCCCTGCCCCTGGTGCTCACAGTGCTGTCCCTCACCCTTTTCCTGTCACACCTCAACAGCTGAGCAGCTCTTTTCCCTTTGTTGGGGACTATCAGAAGTGTCCTCAGCATGGCTGCCTGGCACAGCCCTCAGGAGCTACCGAGGGAACCGGCTGGAACTGGCTGGAACCGGCTGTGTGCAGCGCATGGCTGCCTGGCACAAGCCTCAGGAGCTACCAGGCTGGAACCGGCTGGAACCAGCTGGAACTGGCTGGAACCAGTGTGTGCAGTGCAGGGTGACCACCAACCTCTCCCTCAGGGCACCTGTAGCCGCCCTGGGGTCCATGCCCTGCCAGGGACGCCGTAAGTGACCTGCTGGCACACCTTCCTGCCAGGTGTCATGGATTCAGCCGAGCCTCTTCGGCCTCAGGACAAGATGGGGGAGAACACAGGGAACATGTGGAGGACATGGCCAAGCCCTGAGCTCCCCAGCGCAGCAGCCAGGGGAAAAACAGTACAGTTGGGAACCAGCTCCCAGACAGAGCTGGGAACCAGTACAGATTCAGTCACTGAGTCTCTACTGAGGAGCTCATGTAAGAGCTGAACTTTCAGTTCACTAAAATTCAGAGCCGTGTTACAGCTGAGCACACACGTGCATGGTCCTCCAGGACATGAACAATTTTCTCACTGGAGTTATTAAACAGCCTGTTTCAGTGTGCTTTCCACTCCTTTATAAATGTATATGCAGACAGTAACTGCTCTGTGTGTCTGTACAGATCTCCTCACAGACACAGAGCAGCAAGCGTACCTGGATGCAAACTACACTGACATGCAAGACACACACATGGCCTTTCCTTGACTTCTGGAAGTACTGTTTCATTAAAAGGAAAGAAAATGATAGATCATATTCTTTCCTTAGGAAATCACTGGTGTCTTTGAATTATAATATATTGTTTTTATGGGAAGACTACTTTGCCAAAGTTTGCTTGCATCTTATTTATTATGGTGCTGTAACACAAAATTGTTTTGGGAGTGATGCATTTTAGCCACAGAAGCTATCAATATTCTTTGAAGAAACAATACACTCAGGGTATTCTCTTCTCAGAACAGAAATACTGTGGTGCACCTGTTCAGGTATAATAAGCACTCACTGAAAAGGGGGAATAACATTTTTCAGACCTGATCCCAATGTATCTAGAATGTGTAAATTTTTAGAATAAGTAAATAGAAAAGCATGAGTATGCCATGAATGCTCAGATCCATTTTGCAACAGAAGACTTAACCCATGGAATATGAGATTAAAATATATATGTACATAGTTTATCCATGCATACTGGGCAATAAGTCTATATATTTTACAGGTGCACAAAAGGCCATATACATTTCAAATACATCCAGCTACAATTAAAACATTTCAGAAACAAACTTAGAATTAAGACATGTCAAAATCAAAACCTAAAAGACTAAAGCTACTGCATGCAGTACTCAAAAACAGAGCAAGGACAACTCAGAGAAACTTTGTCAAGTAGAACAGCATCTCACTGGTTTATTTCATTACAAGTTTTCTAGCAACAACATGTAACATGGCTTATGATGCCCATTATATAGATTACTATACAGAGAAAAACAAACCAGCCAAACTGGCAAATAGACACAGCCTACATTAGCAAAATAACAAGAATCAGGACAACTAAGCTTACCTGTAACACTTAGTAATATATCTTCTACATACTTTGTTGTCTGCCTAGTCTCAATACTACTACATTTTTTTTTTAATGCAAGTGTAACAGGAAAAAATTCTCCTTCAAATTACATGACAATGATACAGATTTGGTTTTCTTCCTGCAAGCCAACAAGAATCCTTAATTGTTTAAATTGTCAGGGTCTAAACTTTTATTGGATCTGATAATTCTGAAATCACAAATACATAGCTGGCAAATAACTAGTTATAAATGTAATGCCAATACAAAGAGCATTTTAAGTTGACATTTTCACAACTAGAGCTCTGATAGCTTGCCAGAAAATTTTTGTTTTCCCTAATTTTTTTTTAAGAGGTTAATAAATCCATGAAGACACATTATGGGGAATGGATGTGGGTTTTGGAATCATACAAAAAGGATCCATGAAAGGAGTAATAGAAAAATATTAATATACATAGATAAGAAACATAACAATCTAGAAAAATCTTTTATTTTCATCTCTTTTGAAGAATTCCAGAAGTGCCACATTGTTCATATGGCTATACAAAATCATGCTGTTTTCACTGCCTTCTACCATAATTCCTTCTTACCATATTGTTGTTCTGGATTTAGCTGTGGCTTGTCTTAGACTTTTGCCTGCAACTCTTGAACTCTCAGGGCTGGCTCCTGTTTTGAGATGCCTGCTTCCATCCTCGCAGAGATTAGGAGTTTGTGCAGCAATCATTTTGTGCATATCTAGGATTTCATGCTGGCATCAAAGAAATGACCAATTGATGAGAAGTATTTTTAATATACTCTCTCAGGAAGCAGAATCAGACATAATGATTACCATCCTTCATAAAGGTGACCTGGAGTCCATATTCAATGAGGTATGATCTCACTGTGATGTTGCCTGATGAAGCACAGTATCACATCTTGAACAATGTATGTTATAATATACTGAAGACAAGACTGAAATTGGAATGGCATTTCCTCCAGATGTTTCCTTTCAACAGTTCTCTTCCAACAACTGTTTCAGTTTGGGTTTTTGGTGGATTGCTTTTCAAGAAATAAGGGGGTCTTGTGAGGTATTTTTCCTATCTGAAACATAGCTGTTGTCACTGCTGAAGGAATATGGTCCAAACACCTCTCCCCTTTCTAATTTGGGGGCTCTTTTCATAGTGCTGAGTTTTTCTACGGAGACAAAGGCTTTAAGCCTCATCATCATTTACTCAGTTTCTAAAATATTAATTGTCCAACTTGCACCAATCATTGACCATGAATATTTTTCTGTTAGGAATTATTTTTAAAAATAAACTTTAAAAAAATGAGAGAGACAACAAAGAACCTCACATTAGTCTTAAAATATTCAGACATTTAAGTGTTCTTGAATGGAAACCTTTGGAAAATAACAATAATTCAGGCAGTCCTGTATAGCATAACACTGTCATTGTATCGACATATGCACATACTCAAACATTGATGTAAAATGAAACTAACATTGATGGTAAGTGCTACATGAATTCATACCTGAGTACAGAACTGATTCTTCTTTTCAGCAAAACCAATATCTACTTGCTTAAATAACCAAAGCTTGTGCTTTTACCTTGTACTTTAGTTTACCTTGCTTAGCAGATGCAACAGACCAATGTCTAACTTAAAATTGCTTTGCAGCTGAGAAATCTAGGCAAAGTTTTTCAGATTCTGTTCCATTCCCACTGTATCCAATCTCATCAGCAGCCATATGAAACCTATAGAATAATACTATGGAAAAAATAGAAACACAATATCAAGAAATGGTCAGAATATTTTTTTCTGTGTAGAGATGAATATGCTGACACATTAAAAAAATAATTACAGGAAAGTGTTGATTTAAATAAACTATTAATTTTTAAAAAAAGAAAACTACATTTTTTAATATTGAAATTCTCTGAACATACATATTTCCTTTTTATCTCAAAGAAACTATATCTAACTAAAATATTTGTTTTAAAAAGTGATAATAATGAAAAAATGCTACAACTGTGTTGAGCCAGATTTTTACAAAGGAAGACACAGAAATGGTGCATGAAAACAGTCTTTGTTTGAATTTCAGATGGGAAAGTTTCAAAAGCTCAGCAATTCCTTTGGGATGGGAAAAGAGGTTACTGCCCAATTCTGCTCAGAACCAGTTATTTAGTTGTGTCTGATCTTGTAACTCAAGAATCTTAGACAAAATTTTAAGAAACATCACACATATACATATAATGATTAATTTCCAGTCCTACCTATCTGTAAATTAAAATGCAGTTATTAGTTAAGCTGTTGTTAACTATAATTACCTTTAATTTGCTTCTTCAGGTTTCCATAGTCATTGTATGTATGACATTATTATATGTTTATCTTTACTTCAGCAGCACAATTGTTCAAGGGAAGAAAAAACCTCTTTAAAGTATTTCCTAAAAGGACATCATATGAGCGTAAATATAAGCTGATTAAATTAAAAGATTGTTTCTCTTTAACTGATTCTAAATGAATTCAGATCTCTAAAGAGTATATAAGCAAAATTATAAAATTAAGACCCCTGCTAACATTTGCTTCTCTTTGGTGCCTCAGACATCTGTGACTAATTATACTTGTCAGTGTACAATATAACCTCTTCATGAGAGCTCACATGTATCTTACAGCAGAGGGAAGATGAAGTTTCTTGAAGAGAGCCTTAGAGGTAAGAGTGTATTTGCCTTCTATAATTTCTCAGATGACAGCATATGAATAATAGACTTCGTGGCCCACTGCCACTGTTTGGGGGTGGTGGAGGAGAAACTTACATGAAAACAAGACACAGTTATAGTGTGACCAAGCCCTAGATTTTCCATGTTTCAGTAAATCAGAAAGGGTTAGAAATTTCAAATTTGAAATAGCACTCCTTAGGTATTTAGACAATTTTAAAACTAAACTTTAAAGTCTTTCTAATTAGGAACAGGAACTCAACCACTGATTGTTTTTATTTCTGCTTCAGAGTAGATTTGGAGACTCTTCCATAAGCAGCGGTAGGCTTCCATGACACACAGGAGACCAGGGACAGAAACAGCTGAAAGCAGCCATATCCATGAAGATTTTTAGCAACATGTGCTTTCCTATATTTACAACAGAGCAAAAGCAGTCATGTGATCAGTTACTCAGCACCAGCCCATACACAGGATTTAATTTAATACAGATGCCTTTTATCTTAGGGAATCAAAAAGTATATGTTCCAAAGAAGAAAGCTGATAGACATACAGAATCAGTATGTTCTTCCTTCAGTAATTTTCTTTCCTTTCTTCTCACCAGCACTGGGCTGTCTTACAGGTAAACAATGTTGACAGAGCAAATAAAGACTCAAACCACTGCTTTTCCTAAATTGAATAGCTATGGATGGGGAAGGCAATTTTTTAAAATTTATTTTCCAGTGACTTTCTTTCATACTCCTCCCAAATGCCAAAACTAACAAATTAAAATCTCAGCAGTAGATAGTACTTCATAACTGTATTTGAAACATTACATCTTTGAGAACCATAAATGAACTTTTACAGAACTTGCTCACATGATGTTTGTTGACATTTAGCACCATTAATTCTGGTTTACTCTAATACAGCTCTTTTTTAGCTGGACTCATGCAGAAGAGTATTTGGACCAATATCCTTAAGCTTCAGCAGGAGGTCAATACCGGGGGGAGTGGATTTCTGCTTCATTTTAACTCAGATGTGTAGATTTTAACTCTGTAGACTTGCTACTTCTAGAAAGTTAAGGCTGTTACCTGAGAAAGCACCTAAAACTGCATCAGTTTAAACCATCCAATAAATGCAACCAATACAACTGCCCAGCCACACTATATACAAACTACAAATCTGATCTAGGTTTGGGGGTTTTGGCTGAGTTATTTTGAACCCAGATCACTTCTCTGATGTGTTTTATTGCTCAGACACTCAACGGTATCAGTGTAACAGGGGCAGCAGTATGATTCAAGCAGCAAGGGATGAGGACAGTCAGATGAAATGCACACATCTGCTGTAAAAAATGCTGCCAAACTGTGGACTAATAAAATTAACAAGTCATCCCACTGGCTCTTCTGAAATTGCCTTAGATGGTGAACCATATTCAAGCACAAGAGCAAGTCACTGATATTTTGCTTCTAGTGTTATTAACCCACAGATGATTGTGGGAGATGTGCTGTTATGATTGTATAGGAGCAAGATGTTTTGGGGAGAATTTTTTTATTATTTCAGGACAACTTATATAAAAACTGATACATAACTGATATTTGATTGGTAAATACAGGTACCTGGCTTCCAGTGTTGCTTCCATCTTTTCTGAAAATTCTCTTAATCCCTAATAAAACTCAAGTTTTCTCTTCATTACTCCATATTATTAGTTGTATTTATTCTGCTCTCTGACTGATCCTGCCCCTGAATGATACTGAAACCTGCAAATATTTCTCAAAATATGGATTTCTGATTCTCCAGTACTTTATATTCCACTGATTTCATTGATGCCTGGTAGATCATGATCACATCCACTCTAGCAGAGTCTAGGAGACAACACACAAATTTCCTCCTGACAGATGAGGTACAGGTCTCAATTTCATAGCATAGCTGATAAGCAGCTATTTATGTGCCAATAATTGAATCCCATGACTTTACAATCTACCTTTTCCTGTCAGCTAGGAACCTTGCCACCATCTCAACATGGTTCCTGCATCATGGTGGCGCTACCATGTTACAATTTTTCACCAACTAAACCACAATTTAGCATTTCAGTTTTGAATCACGCTTGTTTTGCTGCTTTGAAAATGAGGGTGAAAACTTCTTGAGTAGTAGAAATGCAGATTCCCAGCTGCTGTTGATTGTTTTAACTCCTTTGATGTCAGTAATTGGAAGGAAGATGAATAGCAGCTGAGGAGCTGTTTGACTCCTTTACACGAAACAGCCACTGCTCCACATCAGTGTCATCTGGAGAAGCCCTCTGATGGCTCTGGAGATGAGGACTTAAAAAAAAGATACTCTGCTGACTGACTGTCAGATCTTCCACTGTGCTGATCTCATTCCAGAAACTACACATCTGCATGTGGTCAGGATGACAAGATGTTTCACTCTGCATTGCCTCAGTGCCCTGCTCTGGTAGTTGCTCAGCATTTTGCAGAATTATGAAACTTTCCACATTTCCACTAACCTAGTGGAAATGAAAGGGGGGTATTTTCCCAAGAAGCTTAAAATGCCATGTTCTGAATTTCCATTAGGGGATGATAGTCTGCCATCTCACTGTTATTTCCAATATGTATAATATTCAATAGTTACAATCATACTGGATTTTATTCCAGATACAGAAAGTAATCTTTGTAACTAAAACTTCTAACATTTAGAAGTACTTCTGCTCTTGTTCCTCAGATTCAAAACACCATTATACATAGGTTATCCACATACAGGGATTATTATAGCAACAGGGAAGCACTGGTATTCAAAGGACTTCAATGAGGCAAGGTTTGCAGATAGAAGTAAAAGCCTTGATTTTAGGATGAACACAACTCAGTATGAGCTAAATCAAGAGTCGGTGACTGATTACTGAAAACATGCACAGAAAAGCTCCTCACTAAGATCAAGGGAGCCCTTTCAAGGTCTGCCAAATACCAGATCTCTTGCAAAATGCTCATTTTGCTTTGTTCCTTTGCTGTCTGGAGGCATGGACGCTAACTTTGTCAGAAACTGAAGAACTGAACAGGAATGTGAAAAAGTTACCCTAAAACGTAAAAGAAGCGATGGGGGGTTGTTTTGACTACATCACACGTGAAAGGAAGGAGCCATTAGCAGTGAGCAGTCTTGCGCAACATGGGTAGGCCAGGCTCACTGCGCTCTGCTCCTGCGGCACCGCTTTCAGGAATCAAATACTCCCCACCGGGGAACAGCAGGGAAGACCCCCTCAGCCCAGAGACGGCGGGGAAGGCTTTCAACACGGGGGTACTGAGATTTCGTCCTAAATCTAAAAGGAAAACTCAGTCCTCTCCACACTTCCTTTCTCAGAACACGGTCCTGCGCTTGGGTGGAGCTGCCCGCCCGCTGCTCGGCGGGAGATTTTAGGAAAAGTTTGCAGTATCTCCTTCTCCCTTTGCCGGCCCGGCCGGGCAAGTGTGTCGAGGTGAAGCGAGGGGGACGCGGCCCTCTCTGCTCCGCCGGTGTCGGGATGGCCCTGTGCGCTGCCCGGGGACACGGGGGCCCGTGTCCCTTCCGCAGCGTCCCCGTGGGCGCGGACGGGGCGGGGAGAAACCCGACCCCCGCCGCCGGGGAAGGGAGAGGGGCTGCGGCCACGGGGGAGGAGGTGGCGTTGTGCC
>WEIU01017857.1:49996-113010 GCA_013389925.1 Aegithalos caudatus
GCGGCCGGGCACGGAGGGCACCGCGGCTCTGCTCCGCTGCCTTGCGGGGCGTGCTGGGCCCTTCCGGCTTAAACTGCACAGTGCTCTGCCTGTCGATAAAGGGCGAGAGCAGCGCTATCGCCCGGGGACTCTGGCGGTGGCATCGAGAGAGAAAACCCACCACAACTTGATTTGGGGGAAGTTAGGTGTGACAGATGTCGTTCCCACAGCCGTTTCGCACCTGTCAGCCTCCGGGTCAAAAGTCCCGTGAGAGTTTCGGTCTGACACTGCTCTGTGGAGAGCTGGTGCAGCTTCCAGGGCAGTGGGTGAATGCAATGAGCTCTGGGATGGAAGGATGGAAGTATGTGCCTAAATCACGTTTTCTTCTGCAAAGCCTTCTCTTCATAGAAGCCACCCCAAAGTAACTCTGAACCACAGTTGTCTTGCTCATGGGTTCTCCCTGCTTGCAGATTTACTGGAGTTTCAGGCGAACAAAGCTGTTTCTGACTGAAGCAGTTTTTACGGGTCCTGCATTTAACTTCTATCTCCACAGTCTCCATACTTAGGAGATGTAAATGGCTGAACATACTCAACTTCCAGGTTTGCGACTTTTTAACAAGTTTGATACTTGTTAAAAAGGGGAAGGCTTTGCAGTTGGCTGCCGTGAACATGTGTGAATTGCTTTGGGCTCGCTTCCTGTCCCACTTGCATACGGTGCTGTTCACGCTATTCATATGCTATGGAGAGAATCTTCCTCAAATATGCTATGGAGAGAATCTTCCTCAACTTGTACTCTGACCAAGAGTATCCCATCCGTTATGAGCATGCTGCCCAGTGAGGAGAAGGGCGGGAAAGGGCTATCAAAATATTTGAAAGCAATAGCGCGCCATGAACTGGTGGCTGTCAGGGCAGCGCTCAGCATTCTGTGACACAAACAAAACAAAAAGGTAAACCAGTTATTTCTCTACATGTCTGTGCATAAAACTTGGAACTGACAGGTTCTGTCCGGGTTTTTTTTGCTACAAATGGATAGAAGAGTTATATTTTGTAAGAGGGCTACAAAAACCTAAGGTACTTTAGTGGTGTTTTACCTGTAGTCGAATAAGAAAAAGACAAGCAGTTGCTACTAGAAAGAATGGAAATTAAATTTTTACCAGCCCAAGTAGTTTTTTGGGGTTTTGTTGAGTAATTTTGTTCCAATACGATATCTATTAAAATGTTATATATAACAAAAATGTTTTCTTTTTTTTCACTTTTTTTTGACTGCCTGTATGAGGAGGTTTGAAAAAAGTCAAAGAGGTCAACTATAAAGCAGTGAAATTGCATATGCTAAGAGGCAATAAACCCCTGTTCCTGGATTGGTGGTAAAAGTAGTCCTTTACTGTGTGAGGGAAGGAAAGGAAGGGTTGAAAATTTCAGGTTCTTTGAAAACTACATACATCTGCAGTGCCTCTCAGTTTACTTGTTTAGCCAATAGAGAAACAAAATCTCTAAAGAAATAATATGGTGGGTTTTTCTTCAGTAGCTTAGGGGATTCTAAGTGAAATGAGGCGACAGGTATATGATAATGTTTATGTGGTTCCAAAGGCTTAGGTTAACATGGCCTCTGTTCCCGGGTTTAGAGGCTGCAGGTTGCACAACATACTTTAAAAAAAATGGTTATACCACATGAGATTTTTACAAACTGTAGGTTTCCATTACTGCTAGATGACATCTTTGTGTCACTAAGGTTCATCTGTAGTATTTCTGAATTTAAATAGATGCTGAAAAGAAGTGCTGTATTGTACAACAGGTCATTGAGGTCAATGAAGAAGCCAAAGGCAGCTGTGGTGCATGGGATGTGAATGAAGTGGGGTAGTAGCTGAGGTCAGAGAAATATGCAAGGGAACTTGCAATTACAAAGCTGAACTTAATTATCACCCGTCTAACTCATTCAGGTTTGGGTTCTGATCTCATAGAATAGGAAATTTCCGTAGAAAAATGTGTGGTGATATATTACATTGCTGAACAGGCACAATGAGAAATAAGTGTTTCTATCTTGCTCTTAAATAGTTGAATTTGTATTTTGTTCTGCTAAAAGCATCTTTGAGGTGGCAAGTTTCTAATTATAAGTCATAAGAAGTAGAGATGATAACGGGCAATAGAAGTGGCTTTCCAAATCTTGGGCTTCTGTAATAAATGGATGTGAATTACTTAGTGACATAAATATGTTAAAATACTTCATTGCTCCTTTTCACTAAAGTAGCCTTGGAACTGCCACAACTAATTAATGACGGATTCATGAATAATTAGGAAGCCTCTGATCATGCAAAACTGCTGTTGTACTTTTATATGTCACACATTCCTATCTGCTTCTTCAGTAGCAAAAGAGCTGCTGGGAACAATCTTAAGCTGCAGTCATCACAGTATCTGGGATAACTCATCCAGATACACTCTAAAGAATTTTAATGTTCTTCAAGATGTGGCAGACCTTGGGCTGGTTTAAAAGGTGAAAAGAGCCATGAGATACACTAGCAAGTTTTTGTCTTCCTCGCCCCTCATTGGCACTTTTAAACCTCTCACTGATTGATGAATAGAAGAGTTTTCAGTATCTTTGCGAGTTCTAGCACTTCTGTTTATGGTGTCAAGTGTTCTAGACTGCAGATTTATTTGTATTTTGAGTATTTTTAAATAATGGCTTATGTTAGATGCAGAGGCTTGTAATCAAACTCCTGGCACAAGTACAGAATACAGTGCATCAGGTTGAAGCACTAAGTTGTCATCTTCTAGTCTTAAGTTTCAAATCCTTGCCCACGTCAGTTTGGGTAGTCACAGATTACTGCAGAGGAACTTACACAAAGTTCTTTATAGACATTTTGACCTATTGAATTTCAGACTTATAAACTGTTACAGAAATTCTTCAATAGCACTCCTCTCAGATTTGAAACAGTAATTGACTGGCTAAAGTATATGAGAAATAATTTGTGCAATTTGCCATCCAGTCTAAAGAAAATTTTAGTTTTACCTACAAATGAATGCAGTGAATTCAATGCATACTCCTTAACATAAGGCCAGAAAGCTCTGCCTGCAGTTTCAGTCTTGCTCCCTTCCTTTAAGTTTCTACTACAATTAACCTGTGAACAAATTGCCCTCTAGCTCCCCCAGCTGAATCATTACAATGGAAAAGTGAACAGTTAATGGTTTTCCCCAAAAGGCAGAGCTGTGTTTATTCAACTTTGGTTTCAATAAGTTTGGGGTTTGGTAGTGTGGCTTTTTTATGTCGCTTGCACTGCTCATACCTTGCAAGTGACCTCTTTCAAATAGCCATGCTATTCCAAGGAACATGGGATCTTCTGCACCTAGGTCTGTTACAGAAAGATGAAAACAGGTGTAATTTAGAATGTTTCAGGTAGAAGTCATTTGAGGAATGTAAGAGGAATAAAACCTATCAGATCTGTGAAAACAGAAAATACTTCCTAGGTGAGTAAAAATAGGCTCTGAGGCCCTGCCATCTAGGAGCAGGAAATCAGAAGGGTTATTGCCTTTGCAGTAGACTTCATAGTTTTCATCAGTTTGCTATAGGATCTGAGGAATTAGGGGAGGATAAAGTGGGTCATGAGAGGCTGTTGGGCATGGGAAACACTGGAGCAAGTTACATAAAACTGGTTTCTCAGATGACATTGCAAACATCTGTATTATGATCCTTGAGGCCAAAACCAGAAGTGGCTTTATAAGTTAAGACCTTATTTATCTGCAGTCGCATTGTTTCTGTGGATGTGTTCAGAGGGGATTATAGCAGAAGTGCATCTTCCAGCTGTGTAATGTACACAGGCATGGCCAATTACTTATTTCTCAGTGACTTTATGACAGCACGTGCTCCTTTTTCCCTGAGGCAACCAAGCTGCCATGTCCTCTTGAGCTTATGCAGTGCTGCTCTGTTGCTTGAGCAGAATACTGCATTTTCTCATTTGATAAAGCTTTTATAGTGTCACAGCCTGAGCAGGGACTCATCAGGGTGTCTGGGATGTCAGGTTCTCACTTCTCTCTCCCACAAAGGTCTGTACTTTCAAGGTGGTTGAATACTTGCCAGTCAGAGATGGAGAGGAAACATAAGGCAGCATGTCAGCAAAATAATGCTGATTCACCATGCACTGGAGCAAAGGGAAATGCAATCCAATGACTGTCAAGGAATGGTGGAGCTTTTTCTTGTTACAAACCTCTGAAACAGGCACAGGAATGAAGCACTGAGGCAGGCTGAATTTACTCATCTCTCACATCATCGTTGTCTGGTTTTATTTGATTTACTGAATTAAAGTCTCAGTCTCTTGGCTCTAAGTTTGTTGCCCTGGTCTTCTCTACTTCTTCCATTTCCTGCAAATCCACATAAAAGCAAGCCCCCAGGTAAGTCAATTTTCGAACAGGATGGAACACATTGCTAGAAGGGAGTTACTAGAAGTGCCTTTTGCAATTTAAAGGAAGACTAATTCTTACACATGGGAGTGTAATGGAGTTTTCTGTGGAGATTTCAATCAGAATACAGTGCTCTATAATTCATGCAAAGCTTGGAAATTTCTCTCTTAGGAAGTGAGCTTTCCATTACATAATGCCAAAATTCAATTCCAAAACTAAATTCCACACTTGTTTCTGAAAAGCAGTATATATTTAGTACATGGAATTTCACATCTGTGACATTAGCCAATAGGATAATCTATGTATTCATTTAAACTTTAATTCATTGGACAGTAATAAATGCCAGTTCTGCTCTCAGCACGGGTGTTTTGTTTGGTGGGTTAATTTTTGCAAGCTTTTTGGTGGGGTGAGGGATGAGAATGTGTGGGGTGTGATTTATGGGGGTTTTTTCTATGCAAATAAATGTTCCATCAGCATTAGTACTGTGGTCTGTACAGACATCCTGTTCTGGGTAACTAAACTAACCCTTAAACCTCAAACATTTTGAGTTTGCCTGTAGCTGTATTCAATCTGAGAAAGTCTTAAAACTTATACAAAAGAGTTTGTTCAAATGACATGATGTATTTCCTTATTTTATAAGAGGTTTTTTTTCATAAACTATTATGCTGATGCATAGAAAATACCATTTCAATAATTTTATTAATTCTTATTCATACAAACATCTTAAAAATGAAAAGCTTGCTTTATATAACTTAGAATAAATGTGTAGCTTCTCCTTACCATGGGGACCACTACTGCTCTTCAGAAGAAAGCAAGTATTTGCTAACTCGCCAATACTGTAGCCTTTTGGGCTGTGGGGGCAGAGTTAGAAGACATTTCAATGTATCCTCTCAAGGTTTTAAAAAATAAGTCTACTTAAGAACAAACACTAAGAGCTGCTGGTGAATAATGCATCAGTGAAAGAAGCATTCAGGACATGCATAGGTAGAGATGGCAACCTTTATTTGATAGCCATTTGCAGTAGGGATTGTTTTAAGGTCTGCTATCAACAGACACATGGTTGGAGAGATGTTTGCTTTAGGCTAGAGTTTAGGTGGCACTCAGAGGTATTACTTATATTTTTTATGACGTTTTAGGCTGAAGAGCACTCACAGGCACAGCCCTTCACCAAAATTGAGTCATGTCACTTTCTATCTGAGTAATGATGGAGAAGCCCATCCTCACAGCCAGCCTATCACACTCAGAGCCATTCAGTTGTTCCCTTTGGCTACCCACAATCATACCTTTGCTCAAGAAGAAAGTAAAAAGTCTACATGACCTGTGTAAGACAGAGACAGAGGTCAGATCCACCAGACCTGGAGTTCTTGGGTGCTCCTGTTCCCCACCACGTTGTTCTTCACCTTGTTCCTCTGTTCAGAGCATTGGTCTTTTTCTCCTAGGCCACCCCAGTGGAGAGCGCTGTGGGAAGACTTGTGTGGAAGAGCGGGATAATCAATGGCTGGGTGTCAGCTTGTCCAGGCAGCCAAAGGAGGGCGGATCTATCGTTGTATGTATTCACCACTGGGGCTGTGTGTCTGTTTGTCACACTGCAGTCAGCTGTCCTAGGCTTCTGTGTCAAAATTGTGTTTGTTTTATATCCATAGGCTTGTGGGCATAGATGGAAAAATGTGTTTTATGTGAAAAATGAGCACAAACTGCCACATGGTATTTGTTTTGCCATTCCTCCTGATTTTCGAACTGAGCTGAGCAGAAGAATATGCCCATGCTATATAGGTAAGCAGAGTGCTTGAGTCCTTTTGTAGGGAGGGGTGACATACACAACTCAGTAGTGTAGAGTTTGTGAAAAGCCTGTGTTTCTCTGAGCAGGTGTTCTGCAGCCAAAGATTTGGAGGCTGAGTCCTGATGCATGAGCCCAGTTTGTCATGTAAAGATGTGTATCATTTCAAACAAAAGCTGCTTTCAAAAAATAATTGAAACAGGGCAGCAGAATAGTTTTTTCCTGGACTACATTGCTGAAGGATGTGTGCTTTTCAAAAACAGGCCTGGAGAGGACATCCTTCCTTCCATTACTCTTGTCATTGCTCTGGAGAGTCTCACAGCAGAGTAGCAGAAAAAAACCTGCAAGTGGTTGTTGCCATCTGTTCCTTAGCCTTTGATACAAAGGTGCTGCAGTGCCTGTCACAGTGCATGTCCTTGTCCCTTACTTGCCTTCTGCCAAGGCTGCTGCTGTGCCATGAGACCTTCAGGGAATTTTCCTCGGAGAACTTCAGGAGCAGAATAAGAGTCAAGACCTGAATCTATCAAATGATTCCATCCTTGCTTTCCCATTTTTACCTACCACCCACCCAGGAGAATGATCTTATGGCCCTGTGCCTTGCCAGTGTGAGGATCAGCTGACAATCTGACCTTTTTGTGCAGACTAATGCCATCAAATGTCCCACTGCTGGCTTTGGAGGCTGTTGCAGGGCTGGTGAAATCATGCTTTTATCTTTGGAGACTTTAAGTGTACAAATCTAAGTATGGAATGAAGGGAACCCTGATGGCAGACAGCCACAAAGAATTGCAGGAAAACAGAGCAGGACAGTGTTGGATTGTTAGGATGAAAGTGTGTCTGAGATTGCCATAACACAAACCCTCCATGGCACCAGTGGAGCACAGGACAAGTTCTGTCAAGATATATGAGCCTGTCAGAGTATGCCTGAAATACAGAGTGGAAGAGTATCCAGGTGTGGTGCTCAAACTGTGTGGCTGTTTTGTTCCTGGAACAATTTTGAAAGACAAGTGCAGCCTTTAAAGTCACAATATTTCAAAGGCGGGTGTGATCAAGTGATACATAGTGTTTTGAGTTTGTTACAATGCTATATTGCACCCAAAGGCTTTATAGTGGAAACCAGTGTTTTTAGTTGTATTAAAGAACTGAAAACCAATTTTTTGGGGGAGGTGTTGATTTTTTTTTTTTCCCCTAAATTGTCTCAACTTCTGTTGAAAGCCTGGTACCAAAACTCTGGAACTGTATGCTTCTCGTCCTTTTTAACATTTCTTGCCTGTTCCCAGATCATGCACGAAAGTTTGGAGAAAACCATGGGTCATGTCAGGCTGGAATGTCTAGTTTTTACATTGAGGTGTGTATTAAAGATACCAAATGTGTCTCTGTTTATATACTTACTTTTATGTATAATAGATATATAAGTGGATATATAAATGCAAACACTAACACTGTATTTTATTGTGGGATGGAAAAATCTCTTTTCTAATTTCTTTTTAATTGAATCTTGCTATGACTTGCATGATAATTTCCAAGTAAGACTTTAATTTTTATTCCTGAGGATACTTTTACACCTCACAAAATCCAAAGTTATTTTTCATCTGGAAAGAGGGCATGGTTATAACAGAGGATGAAATTTTATTATTTTCTTTAGTCTGTTTGATGTAACATTTATAATGCTTATCTTCTTGCTTTACAGAGCAATATTCTATATTATTTAATCTCCATTCCACCCTAAGATTGTAATTTCTAAAAATCTCTTTAAGAAGAGAATATACTGATTGTTGCTCTATTTTCTTGTTACAGTTCAAAGCTTTTAATAATGGTATTTTTATGAAATCTGGAAAATATTATCTGTAATTTAGTAGTAAACCCCAGTGCCAAACCAGATGCATGTCCAGTAGCATTTCATAGAATTTGCAGGAGATCTAAAGAAGAGCATTTTACTTGTTTTGCATGTTTTCATGAATATTTCAATGTGAATAACATGGCTTTGTTTTACTTTTCTTTTAGGACTTAATTATAATGGGAGCCCCTGGATCATTTTATTGGACTGGTTCTGTTTTTGTATACAATACAACTGCAAATACAATCCACGCTTACACAGATTCAAACAACCAAGTGAAATTTGGCAGTTATTTAGGTACTTAAAATATTTAATGCTTTACTAAAGTATAAGTTAAATAGCTGGTCTTGGGGTGAGTGCACAGTGTTTTTCAGTGTTTTCACTATTAGTCCCAGAAGCAACAGTTCTAAAGATGTGTTCTGATTTTGTTAAATATTATTTAATTATAAAGCTTCCTCTCTGCTCTTTTTATGAGGAAACTTCTTGAACAGTGGATTTCTTTTCTTATCTCACCACTGACTTTTAACCAAGTCTTGATTTAGAAGGTAGGGATGCTTCTGATTAGCAATGGTTTTCATTTCACTCAAGTCTGAAATGCTGCCAAGAGCTTTCACAGAAAAGAACAGTGGTTTCACATATAATAGAAATATGAAAAGATTTTTACAGTGAAACCTGCAAGCAAGTCTTAATTGTATTGTCAGTAAGGGGAAGCATGGTATGACCTTTAGAGACAAACTTTCCTCCAATGGTTTGGTTTTTTTTCTTTTTTATTCCAAACATACCTTAGTCTGGATATGTGAGAAGGCAGACCCCATTTATGAATGTCTGTAACCAAGGCCATGAAGCTCTACTCATGTACTTATATCCCAGTAACTAGCTGAATTTAGTGCTACAGTTTGGAAAGGCTTATGCCAAAACAACAGCAGCTTCAGTCTTCTCACTACACACTGGGAGAAGCTCATCTGTCCTTCTTGAGCTCCTGAGCAAGAATATTTGTGCTTGTGACTGTTGGTTTTTGCATTTTCCCATTTGAAGTTCCGGTTCACGTGGATAAACATTTCCTGTTTCTGATTCCACTCCTCAGACAATAGGAAGTTGGCATATGTTATGAAATAGCTATTGTGAAACACAGTGAGCTAAGACTTCAGAATTCTGAGCCTGCAAAGGCCACAGTGACTGTGGGAAAGTCAAGCAGAAGAGACTGGGTGGTAAAAGGGGATCAGACATGCAGATCCCTAGAGTCAACCAGTAGAACTTCTAACCTTTCACAGGACAAAAGAACAGCTTCAGAGAATGAAAAAACTGAAGCTTTCCAATAATAATCAGCAGGAAAAGTACTGCACAAGTGTAAGAATGAGAATTACTGTAATGAATGAGTCCAATAATTGACAGCCAGAAGCCAGATACAGGCAAATGAGTAAAAAACTGCATAAGGACTGTGTTGGGGAGAGGTTAGGGAAGGCCTTTCCTTGCATATGTTGTCTCTCTTAGTTACCTTGGCCATCCAGGACCTGAAATGGAGTTTGCTTCACTCTGGTGATCTGGTGCATAGTGGCTCAGCAGAGCCATATGTCTCCTAAACTTGCCCTTCTACAGGAAAGTGAAGAAGGGCACCATTAACTCATCTTTGTGTCTTTACTGTAGCAGCTGTGATAAAACTGGAATTTTGCAGTTTCATGCTACTTTAACCTCTGGTTCCTTCCCTCATAATAATCCATAGTGTGGTTGGAATAATTTGAAGGTACCTTCCTTCCCTTCCCACAGCTACCGTCCCCTCTTTGTAATTGTTGAAGACAAAAATCTGTTCAGGGTTAATTCTGTTACCAGATTATTTTTAGAAATCTGAGTTTGTTGATCCCTTAATGAATAAAATTATGCCTACCAAGTGGTAGAAATATATTGTGACCAGAGTCAATTCAAGCACATGGGTAGATACAATTATCTACTTACTCTATTCTTCCTCTGGTAGGGACTAAGACATTGGTGTCTTTATTTATGTTTTTCATTAAACTGTTGAAGAATAATAATTAAGAAACTAAAGACTACAGGAAGTGCAGTAGTATTGTAGCATTTTCCATAAGCTGGCAGAAACAAAGCTGTTCACGTACCAGACAGGTGAAAGGAAGAAGGAAATTAGAAAGACATTTATAATACACCAGGTAATATTTTCTTGACTACTTCAGAGTCTCCTGGAGAGTAGTAGCTGACTTCTATAAAGGGAATTTTCAAAGTTACTCAGTGTTTTGAATCAGCTGGCCCTGGTGAAAATATAACCTTAGGCACTTAACAAACTGCCTTAAAGAAATCATCAGGTGGAGCACAGTTCCTTTTAGAAATCTGAGAAGGGCAAATAACATTTCAGAAAATTGAAAAACTATAGTGATGGTAAAAAGGAGAAAACTATGGAGTTGGAAAAAAAATTCTCTATGCTTTTAAATTTAAAGGGTCAGTTATGTGATTTCCCCTTCCCCTGCCAAACATTTTAATACCATTAAAGAAAAATGAAGACTATGTGATTACTCTAATTTTTGTGTATGTTTGGCTTTTTTAAAGCTCTTAAGAATTAGTAATATTTACACTTTAGCAAAACAAAAATAACCAGAAAATAAATGTCAGAGGAGGTAAATTGTTCATCCTTAATTTTTTGTTGAGTAAATAAAAACTAGGTGTTGACCTTCAAGGATAAATTGCTCTGTTCATCTCTTTTAGCTTAAAATATGGAAAGAAAAAGGTGGCTTAATGAGGACTTGAATTCTAGGCAGTTATCATCACAGATGAAAGATTCAAGGCTTGTTCTCATCTATCCAAGATGATTTTTCCATTTTCCTGCATGCTGTGAGCATCAGCAGTCATTCAGTAAATGCAACAGTAGCAGGATATGTTACCTGTCTTCCCTGTTTCAACTGAGCCAATGTATTCTGAAAAGAGTAAGGATGACTTGTGCAGCTACAGGTTAAGGTGTTAGCCTTTGTTATGCAATTCTGTTTCTAGATGTCTGCACCAAAATATGGTACTGTTTATGATCTCCCTCCACATATAAAAGTGCTTTGTAATGTAGATTTATTCACAAAAGCTGATGTAATATTTTCTTATTGCATAATTAGGCTTTTTCAGTTTGTTCCTGACATTTGCATGTGTGTGTCCATGGTGCTCTGTGTGTATGTGCACATAGAAGTAGCATTACATTTACTTTGTCTTCAATCCAGTTATAATAGTCAGAGTAACAATTGAATCAAGTATTTCCACATTGCAGTGAATGTTCTTTTGTTCATTTTTATTTGTATTAATAGTATGGACTCACTGAACAATTGTAGAATATGCATTAACAGAATGTGTTTGCAATTTATGTATTGTCTTTTGAAGTATGGCAGATAATTGAATTCTTGGGAAGAAATTAGTGTTCCTGACACTTTTTCCTGCTTGCTAGAACCTCCTGTCTATAGTGACCTTTTACTTATACTTCAAAAACTTTCTATTCTACTTTCATTGCTGACTTGCATGAGGTCTTAATGTCAGACTCACAATAATTTATGGTGTTGACAGCTTTTACAAGGCGTGCTCTCATTCTTTCTTTGTTATGTAGCATTTCCAGTATTGAATAGTGCATTTCTGATTTGCAGGCTATTCTGTTGGAGCTGGACATTTTCTGACACCATCCAGCACAGAAGTAGTTGGAGGGGCTCCCCAACAGGAGCAGACTGGTAAAGTAAGGATTGTCTATAAAATTGGCTTGAAGACTATAACCCCACAAAAACACCCATGATCTTCCAATTTAGATTACTTTATTAATCTATTAATTTATTAATAAATAAATAAATTTATTAACTTATTAAAGACAAGTATCAGATGACTTCTCATGGGGGAAAACTTGAAGAAGGAATTAGGGGAGACAGTCTGGATAACATTGGTAGGAACTATGGTGTTAAAGAAGGGTGCAGATAGGAAATAGCTGTACTTTATGATATTGTGCATTGTTTTGCTGATTCTCTAGCACAGGCTGTAGGGAGAGCACTGGGAAGTATTTCAGATTACAGTTTGCTGAATTCCACTTGTATTTTCTTTTCATTTTAGGCATATATTTTTAGCAATGAGAAGCAACTAAATATTCTATTTGAACTAAGGGGTAAAAAGGTAAATCTTTCATATTGCTTCTCTTCACCTTATAATTTCTAGCACGTCTTCACCAAAATTCCAACTAATAGTGATGTCTTGTCTGCACACAGCTCGGTTCTTACTTTGGAGCTGCAGTTTGTGCTGTGGACCTGAATTCAGATGGCTTCTCAGACTTACTAGTTGGTGCTCCAATGCACAGTACCATCAGAGAAGAGGGAAGAGTTTATGTCTATATTAATTCAGGTTCTGTAAGTATTTTCCCTTAAAAACACACTGCAACGCAGCTGTTCTGGTTTGACAGGCTAAGAGGAAGAGTTTTCCTCTCCTCTTATCCCATATTTCCAGATATGGAAAAAGCAGCAGAGCTGTGATGACTGCCCCAGCAGGAGTGCACAGCACACCCCCAAAGGCTGCAGTGTTGGCTGTGGCACAGTTACTCACACCAGTGTTGGAACTGAACACAGACTGGGTTTGTTTCCTAGGAGCTGTGGGTGGTGACAGCCTGCCACTGCAGCCCCTTTCCAAGCTCTCTCCCACCACTGTGCTTCCCACTGAACTGTCAGCTGAAGGGCAATTTATTAAGCCCTTCAGAAGCAAGCAAGGAATGAAACATTTGCATGCAGTTACTGGTACCAGTCAGGAAAGAGACTGGTACTCCTCAGTTTTGCAAATCACCTGACTGGACAGATCATGCATTAGAATAGGCTTCTTTTTATTCTTTCTAAGGTTCAGAAGTAGAAGTGTCATCACTTGACTATTCTTACATTAAATAACATAAAATATATTTGAAAATGCTTGCTTCTCCATCAAGGAGTTTGGTAGGGTATTGGTATATTGGTATCCAAGGCAGTTTTAACATTTTTAATATGCCAAGTCACTGGAAGGGGCTCTGTTAATGTGCCATTGACTTTTCCTTCAGAAAGCAAAGATGGTAGAACTGAACATAGAGCTCAGCGGGAGTGACTCCTATGCAGCCAGGTTTGGAGAGTCCATTGCCAACCTGGGAGACATAGATAATGATGGCTTTGAAGGTAAGAATAAAACAAAACTTATGGGGTTTAGTTCTCTCTGATCACTGGAATGTCATAATAAGCAGGAGGATTATGGAAGTCTGAGAATTCTTTTTCTGTGGGACTCAATTTTTCTGACTTGAAATACAGCTGCTTCACAGTTTGGTATGAGTTATACCAAGGGACTAGGTTCTGTCTAATAAAGATTTTGAGCATAAAGTTGATTACATTATCTGCAGCTTTGTTGTTGGACCTCAAATGGAATCACTAATCCTGTGTTAAGTATCTGAGACAACGGTTGGGGAAAAATTTGGCAATTTTGTAACAATCATAAACAAAAATTAAGTCAAAATCTGCTTCAGTGTCACCAGTAAGTACTAAATACATGGTGATAAAACATAAACAACCTTTGTGCTGGGAGACTGCTGTGGAAATATTGAAATAAAAAGTGCATGTAAATATGGAGAGTGGCAGTAAGAAAAAAAACTGTAAGAAAAAGGCTGGAAGCAAAATATAAAGAGAAATTGAATAATATAAAGCATTTTTCTGTAGTAATTAAAAAGCAGAGCAGAGCCAACTTCTTCAATGATCTGAACCATCAGTATCAGCCCTGTAAAGATAATGTGTGTATGTTTAAGCTGACCTCAAGAATGTGTGTGTAATTTTAACAGGTATGACTTGACTGTCCCATTTTCATCAAACCAGTAGAGAGATGTATAATGTGCTTTATGTGCTTTAGTCACCACAGTATGGATTCAGTCAGTGTGGATTCTATCAGAGAATTGCTCCATAAATCCAAATAGTCAGAGGCTTTGCATTTCTTGTGATTTGGGTTTGGTGCAGCATAAATATTCCTGATTTGCAGGTAGTTCAGATTTTGTTTATCTGTAAATGCAAGTGCACAGTTATTAAAAGTGACTTTCAAGATGGTATGAATAATCTCTCCATCCCTCCCTCCACTGTTTGGTTAACAACCTCTGGCTATTTGAACCATGGGAGGTTTTGGTAAGGGCTGGTGAGGGTGGATTTGTGAGTAGGTTTTTTCATTCAGTCTGAGTTGCCACACCCCTCTAGGATTAGGTCACCTAGGCATAAAACATAGCCCTTTTCACCAACCAGCTACCTTCATTTCCTTGTTAAATGCCTTTTCAAGCTTATTATTAACTGTTACAGACATCTTACAGAAAAATTAATTGTTCATTTTGGGCATTGTAAGAGGAGTACTTGTGTTTCACTGACATGATCCATGTGGAAAGAGCAGGAAAATCATCACTGTTCCATAAATAGAAGGCTTTTTTATTTGTCTTTTTTTAAAGATCATGATAATTTTGCCTTCTTTCATGGTACACTTTTAACCTCTTAAGGGTCAAAATTAGTATTGCTAGAAATAGACTTCATCCTGAACAAAATGGCAGTATTTGATGCTTTTCACACATAGTAATTAGGGTAGAATCAGATTACTGAGCTGGTCTGTATTGTTTCTGTTTGCTTTATATCTGTGTTCAACACTGCTTTGAATTCAGGCAAGTAAATGGGTCTGGCATTGCATGCATGGTGAATCATGATTTGCATCTCTTCAACTGCTCTGTGGTCCTACTTCCTTCAACAGATCATTGGTAAATTGTTTTTTCACAGATGTGGCAATTGGGGCTCCACAAGAAGATAATCTAAAAGGGGCTATTTATATATACAATGGCAGGGAAGATGGAATAACACCATCATTTTCACAGGTATGCTTTTTCAATGCAAAATGCCCAATCCAGAAAAACCCAAAGTTTAAGTCTGAGAGGGTTTTCCCTTCATTTAACGGTCTGACCATCTGAAGTACATTAAAAGACTTCAGAAACTGTCTGTGTGGTCTGTGATTTCCAGTCATTATATAATCTGTAAGAGAGAAAAAAATTGTTTTGGGGGCTTTAGAAAAGGTTCATGGATTTAAGTTCAGCAGCAGGATTGTTCTGCTAACATTTTTCATTGGAAATCGTAACTCAGAGATTAGCTTTCCAAGAATAATTTTCTCTTACATGTTTTTCTCCTCAGAGAATACAAGGACAAGAAGTCAGTAATTCTTTAAGCATGTTTGGACAATCCATATCAAGTGGCATTGATGTAGATAACAATGGTTATCAAGGTAAATTAAACAATTTTGTTTAATTTTTAAAAGAATACAAATTCATAGGGAACAACCCTACTGTGGTACTTGATACTTTTAACAGAAGCAGAATCTGTTATTGAGATTACATGTCACATCTCATATTTTTGGAAGAAAAAAGAAGAGGTAAAGCTGAGGGCAGGCAGTCAGTTTTCACGGTCATCTAACTATTATTTAAGGACTGAGAACAATGTAATAGTGAGATCATAGTGCACAAGGGGGAAAGAAATGTGATTTATATTTTTAAAGCAGACATCTCATCGAGAAATGTCACAGTGAGCTGGTTTGGGCACTGGAAGCACGTTTGTTGTCCAGACTAGTGTGCTAACCTAAATATATTGCTGGCCTTCCCAAAGTCTGGATTTTGACAGGAGTCGTGGGCTCCTTGGCTCTCAGTCTGAGTGAACAATACTTAAACCTCACTTAGGGCTCTTGGCATTGAGCTAAGACCATTGTGGAGTTCTTGTGGCTGTGACAAAGCAAGTGCTCATTTGGTGTAATGCAACTTAGCTGCCAAGTATGTATTAATTGTTTTATCCATATCATCAAAACATTTTGACATTTTGCAGATAAGTCTTAGGTCAGGTCAGGTTTTCCTGTCCTGCTCTTGGGGATGTAAAAGCACCAAGTTACCATGAAGTGCATGTTGTAGGTTCTGGCTCTGTCCACAGAGATGTTATCCAGGTTAATTTGTAGTACTGCCCTAAAAAGTAGGTTACAAGTGGTCTGCCCTCAGGTCAGCTGTTGGTTACTAATCTGGCAGTCACATCCTCAGGCCCTTACATCATTTAGTCATCTAACAATTCACTTTTGCTACCTCATTTGAGAGGTGAATGTACTGTCTATATTCCTTTCCTTCTTGCATGAATAGGTTTCATTTAGTTCAGAATAAAGTAAATACTTTTCTCTCTCTCTCTCCATGTATGATTTCATACATATAATAGACATAAGAAAATCATTTATATATGTCAAAAACAATATGTATGTGCTTGTATAGCAATATTGAATATCTGGATGGAGAAGAAGGCAAGTATCTCCTATTTAGCTGAGTTGTCCTTCAGTATCAACACTTAAATGTGGAATAGAAATCAAATCATCACATTATCAGTATCTGCAAGTCCAGAAAATTAACATGCAGCATTTTTGGACAGTGGACAAGTATTTGAGGAACTGTCTTTGAATACTAGCATGTCTCTCCTAATATTTGTCCTAATGCTGACCAAAAGGTGAATATCCTATAAAATGCTTGTACCTAAGAAGTAATTTCTGTTGACAAATTTTGCTTATTGATACATTCTTTTTGTGCAGATGTAGCAGTTGGTGCATTTTTCTCTGATTCTGCTGTGGTGCTGAGGTAAGATTGCTACATTTCATTGCTTTTGAAGATTATACAATATAACTAGATTTTTTAGTGGAATTTATTAAAACTTAGTAGTTTAATTTAACCTTGGTATATTCTTGATGTCTTGAACTTCAGTCATTAGGTTCTAGAAGGCTCTACAAATGAAGCATTTAAGTAAACACATTGAAAAGACAAAAATACCATTCTATAACTTTTTGAGGTAACAAATAATGTGCATACACCTATTTGAAACTATCTGAAAAATGCAGATAACTTTAAAATTATCATTCCAGAGTATAAAAATCGATAGAGTATAAAAATCGATTGTGAGGGATGGTTAGGTTTTGCAGAGATTCTGTAAGCTATAACTGAACATTATTTGTGAACACTTACTCTTTTCTCTTTTTAGAACAAAACCAGTGATAATTGTTGAAGCTTCTTTAAAACATTCTAATTCAATAAATAGAACTAATTTAGACTGCATGGAAAATGAGCAGCCTGCCACCTGTATGAATTTGAAGCTATGCTTTACCTATAGAGGACGAGAGGTGCCTGGTGATATTGGTAAGCTACTGGAAAAATAATCCTCTATATGTTTTCATTTTAAATGCACCTATTTGCATAATAATGGTACTGGTATTTAATAAGCCATTAATCTGACTTGAGTATAAAATGAAAAGCTGAAAACATGGATACCTTTTTTATCTCATGGTGACCCTATAACATCAAGCCATTACACTTCTGTTCAATTTGGAATAACAGCACATCCCTGCTAGGACTGCTGAAGTGAGGTGGTCTTGGAGAGACAGCAGCATTAAAAGGGGGATATTTCCATGTCCTCTAACATCAATCCTGTCAGGCATGGACCAAACCAGATGGGACTGCAGGAGGATACTGCCTTCCACTTAGCAGCAGAGAGAAAACATTTCCTTGACAAACCAGCTCAAGCAGCTGATCATACTGTTGTGGGACATTATGTGAAAGGGAGGGAGTCCCACCAAAATTACTGAAAAATAAATCTTGTATTATGTTTTATATAATGCATGTTTTGCTTTTGGCAAAAAACTGGTATTGCTAGAAGCTGTGTCTATCAGAGGGAATATTCATGGTGAATTAATTTAAAATAATTTACTGTCTAAATTTGACTGTATTGCCTGAGTGCTTTTAACCTACTTGTCATGTGCTATTTGTAAACTGCAAACAACTCTGCAAGTACATGATATATGAAATTAAATTGCTCAACTCTTGTGTGAGAACAGACAATAACCTTTGGGAGCATGTTACAGGGAGCACATGCAGTGCTGAACTGTAAAGTTATATGTCTTTTGGTCTTTATCAGATCTTCTGAAACTCATATTCATTTTGAAAGATGAGCAGTCAGGCTGGGTCACCCTTGCTGGACTTGTACATAAGAATTTTTAACTTTAAAAAGGGACTAGTAGAAATTGTAGATAACCTAACCCTTGGCAAAAAAAATTAGAAGTAATAGATCTGTAATGCTCTGAAATTTGCTTGAAACTTGTTATCATAGCAATTTGTGCTAACTTAAATAGAAAAAGCTGTGACACAGTATTTGTCAGTGTTTGTTGATTTAACTGTTTGTTATAATTTACTGTCAGCCCTGTAACTAACTGAAGCAGGTTTTCTATAAGTAGATTTTGCTAGAAAACTATAGATGCAATCTGATAAACTATAAATGCAATCTGATGTATTAGAGAACAGCCATGAAGCAATCAATTTCCAGGGTATTAGAAGTTTTTATTAGTTATGGATTTATGTCAGAGTGTTTTTAAGCAGAGCATTTTAAAATGGATGTTACAGAACATACTTAGGGAAGTCAGTCAGAAATGTATAATTTCTACCATAAATTCATTATGATTGCAACACTTAAAGATTTCATAACCTTTCTTTTGCCTGGGTTTTATTTTGTAGTACTGCTTTATAATCTGAGTGTTGACGTGAACAGAAAAGAGGATACACAAGCAAGATTCTATTTTTCCTCCAATGGAACATATGATACAATCTCAGGAAAAGTAAAGATTTACAGCAATATTACTGTCTGCAAAGATCATCCAGCATTTATGAGGGTAATGTAGTTTTCAGTATGTACTGTCTTGTAAATCCTTTGTCCTCCTTTGAAAGGCAGACTTGCTGCAAAATAACCTATTCTGTTTACAATTGCATCACATTTTGGAAGTAAAATATTTCTATTCAGGACTTCCACTTTTAATATATTTTAAGTCTGCTGCCTTCTCTGGGGGAGTCAGTGGGTCTGCCATCTCTTAGATTGCTGAGAAGATGCATAGTAGTAATAATAATAATCACAGTGGTTAAGTTGGACCATGAGTATTCTCGATTTTTCCATCATTTTTATGACATACATAGATTAAGGTTGGTTTGGAGCAACCATGAAGATATATGACATTCATATTCTGCTGAACATTTCTGATGGAACTTTCTTATGTACTTATCTAAGGGGGAAGAGAGGGAATATTTAGATGTAAGGGGAAATAAGGGCAATAAAACAATGGACTAGTTTGCCTAGACTTTTCTTTCAAATCCTCAAGGTAGCAATTCTGTGACCTTTTCAAACAAACATCTATCAAGGTGACTGATGCAGTTGATCCTGCACAAAGGCTGGAAAATAAATTTTATTTTCTACAGCTACAAAAAAAAAAACCTGCAGGGAAATATTCTTCCATGTATTTTTCTTCTTCCTTGGTTTCCCTTACTTTTTGTTTGTGACAGGATTAGAAACCAATTCTTCATTGTAAAGCTTCAGGGTAGAAAGGAAAGCTTATGCTACCTACTGGAAAATTGCCCAGATGCATCTCAACTGATAGTTGCACCTAAGTGAATGTTACTTGCAGGAGCAATGGCAAATTGCCATTTACTTTATAAGAGTTTTGTAAACTAACAGATGTGATTGACAGCTGACCTTGTACAGATTGCTGTACCAGCATTAGTGGGTATTTGTGTAGGAGGAAGGAATTGATTTGCCTCATCACTTCCTATAGTCCATCATTAGGGGTTTTTTTCCTCCATAGAATTCAATTTTCTTTTCAGTTCTTAATTAATAGCATTATAAGCATCTCCTCCCACCCAGAAGGTTTCTGTACTTGTATGAAGCTCCTAAAGTTAAGTAAGTGTGAATGTCTGTCAAGTACAGTCCTTGCAAGAGACAATATAAATTTTATGTATTTGGAGTAAAGGCTAATTAATAGCTAATTAGTATAATGGAAGTAGTATAAAGCAGATGCAGAGAAGACCTTGTGGAAAATTGTTATGAATTAGATAATACGTGATTTGGCCAACACAAGCTTGCAGATAAGAATTAAAATAGTGGCCATGTGGAAGGACAATCAGTGTCTGTCTATCCCCTACACTTGGGGAGTAATTTAATCAGGTTTGTTACTGTTGGTACTTCAAGCTGTTCAGTTTTCACAAGTAGGTAGTTTGGGCTCTGATCTGAACATTCCTACACAGGCAAGGCTTCATGTACAAAGTAGTCATTTATTGAGGAGTTTAATCTTTTTAATACAGAATGAAGGGGCAGAAAAATAAGATGCAGTCACAACTTGATTTAATTGTACTGTGGGAGAACTCCTTTTGATTTTACATGTAAATACCCATTGGTATTTATTTATTTGTCTGGCCTCATTCCACTGGTTACCTTTCTCCATGTGAGACAACTTTGCCTGTATTTCTACTTCAGCAGTGCAGCCTTTCATAGGGGTGTGAGGCAGGATTATTGACAGAAGTAGGCTCACTATTCAGTAAGATTCCTCCTCACAGAAGACTCATTCATCCATTCTGTTTCATTCTCTGATGCTGTCATTGAACATACTATGCTTTTATGCATTTCTGATTGCCTCCTTCAGCAACAAAGATGTCTGGAAGAGTGCATTAGCCATATGGAATTATTTTACGTGTGAAAAATAAGTTTTGCTGTTTTAGTGAGTTCTGGGCAACCTTGTAACTTTAAAACATAAGCATCCATGTTTTGTCTTATATGATTAACTCATTAGGTTTCCAATTTTCATAGAAAGATGTAAGGGATATCTTGACTCCTGTACATGTTGAAGCAAGTTATCATCTGGGGCACCATATTCTACAGAAAAGAAATGTTCAAGAATTTTCACCACTTCAACCTGTTCTTCAACGCAGGAAAGAAAAAGATGTTATAAAAAGCAAGGTTAGTGTGTGAGTGCTCTTTTTTCCAATGCAGTGAGTAAATATTCATGTTTTAATCTCCAGTTAATGAAAGCTTCTCTGATTCACAACATGCCAAGGAATGCATTTTCCAGACCAACACCTAGGGATAGTATCTTGTTATTAGTTAATAAATCAGAATGCTAAAAAAATGCCTGATTTTTTGCTTTAAAAAAAAATCTTTGCAGAAGTTGTATGCAATCTGTATTATGATTTAAAAATATAAAAGGTATGTGCAGAGAACTTGCCAGCATATATAGTGCTATATACCTCAGAACACACATGTATGAAATTTCACTCTTTGAAATATCTGTTCTTTTTCAACTACACAGTATGAGTCACTTTCCAATATAAAATTGTACTTTAAAATTATTTCTGTGTTAAATACACAATATCATGTTGGTATTAATCTTGAAGTGCTGACTTTGCTGAAATATTAGTTCTGTAAAGGTGTACTGCAGGTTTTCAAATACAAAGTCTGTGAGGGAAAAGAAAGCGTATATCCTTTAGTAACTCTGAAATTAACCTTTTTTCCAAAAAAATCCCAACTTATTAAGAGACTTTGACTTTAGTGAAAGTCAGAATGCGCTGAATTTTTAACTTTTCACAATAGTAAGCTCCCCAGAAAAGTGGTCAGAACACCAAGCCTGTCTGAGCTCCAGAAGTGTTTGGACAATGCTGTCAGGCACAGGCTGTGACCCTTGGGGATGCCCTGTGCAGGGCCAGGAGCTGGGCTCAGTGATCCTGGTGCGTCCCTTCCAGTTCAGCTTTCTCTGGGATTCCTGTAACTGAGATCCAGTTGGCCATCAGAGCTCCTGAGATATGTAAAAGCTTCTTTGACATGCTTTGACTTGTCATTTTCATTCCAAATTTTGTTTTAAGAACCTCAGTCTTATGAAGAAAGAAAGAGGGTGATGTTGAATACAGTGACATGAACGTGCCCTATAACATTGATAATCAAGGCATGGACACCTGCAACTCCTGGTGTCTCTGCCCTCAGCAAAACTTCCCATCAGTAGGACAAGTAAGGGTTGTGTCATTAAACTCTTACAAAAATTAACGTGCTGTGTTATAGGAGAGACTGCACAGACATCACTTCTGGATCTTCTAAAACATTCTGCCCTCCTTATGCACTGCTGTTAAAAATTGTCTGAACATACACCCACAGGTTTAACTGTGACAGACTGAGTCTGGAAAGCCTCTTCACTGTTATTCTGGATGCACAGAATGTGTTTGGAAAATGGAAAATCATAGCTTGATTGAATTGTATGTTAGCTGTGAGAGCTATTAGACACTTCCTGATGCTTAGCTACTAGGTGATGGGTTTCTTTCTCTGGAAATACTGTTACTCACTGTAGGAAACATAAGACACTGAAGTGCCTTTTTTTAAATTTGTCTTTTACAGTTTACTTTTGCAAGATTTTGCTCCCAAGAAAATTGTTCAGCTGACTTGAGAGTTTCTGGAAAAGTTGTTTTTCCAAAGTAAGTATAATGTAGCTTTCATTTTTTTGGACAAGATTTAGTAAGATTTTATTTAAAGGATTCCTTAATCTTTTGTATATAAAAAACAGTAATTTTCAAATTCTCAGGACTCCCTGAGAAAAAACAAGAAGTAAATCTCTGCTTAATTGAAGACTATTTTAAATCATAAATCTTTCAGGAAATGTAGCAGAAATCTATATTATTGAAGAACTGTTATTGCATAATTAGAAGATTTTACAGCTCATAAAATACATCTTCACAAAAACATAAATTTGTGTTCTACACTTCATATATAACTGGGCTAAGATAACGCTGCATGATTTGTACTCAATATGCAGACATCGTAACTATTGTAAAATTCACAAGCTGTTGCTTATTTCTGCTGCTCTTTCTGGATATACTGTACTTTCAGTGTATGAGGTCTCAATCAGCAGTATAAAGCTGAAGATGTAATATTCTTAAATAAAAGAGTCACTTAATTGTTTTAAGTTATATTTATCCCCACAACCTTTTTTGTTGTTGACTATTATATTTCAACATAAGAAATACAGGTAACCAGTAAATCAAAAAGAGAAATTGTACCTTTTGTGAATGTCAGCTATTCAGATATTTTACATGTAGTTTGGATTTTCTTGTGTCATTGACCATTTTTGGAGTTGATTCTACTTAAATTGAAATACTAGGTTGAACAACCTAAAATGTCATGAGAAGATGCTGACAGTCACATAATGCAGATTAATCTCACCTGTGTGATCCTGAGCACAAACTTTGTCCTCCTCATTGATTTCAGAGTAAGATGAGTACCCTTCTGCCCACTTTAACATGTGGTCTGTAGCATGAGTCTTAAGCCCTTCCATTTTCTTAGGCTGGATGGTTATTTTATTTAAACACTCATGAACAAAGAATGGTTGTGCAGCATTTTCATTCATGACAGAAATGCAGTTTTGAAAGTACTTCCAAGCTCTAAGAAAGGAAAACAGATTACAACGTATCTGCTTGACACTGGGCACCAGTAGCAGATTTGCAGTGTAAATAAATAGTCTAAATATCTTCATAAAGGGTGAAGTATCACCTTAAATTACTTTGTGCCCCCTAGAATCTCGATTAAGAACTAGTTAGCTGTGAAGCGATAATTTATTTTGTCTTGACAGAATGCATTCATTATCCATGAAGAGCAAAGCAAACACCTTTGGTTTAAAAAAAATGAAATCAAATAGGGATGGCAATGTAGTGTTTTATTTACTGAGTAACAAGTCTTCATATATACACTATTGTGTTTTGTTTAAATTGCTTAGATTTTGGCCTGCCCTGTAAATTTCTAGTCTGCATCATGCATTTTTTAATGAAGAATGAAATACGATTACCCAGGAAAAGCTTTAGTTCAGCTTTATTGTAGTCCCAGATGTGCACCTGGTGCTTTTGTGTACTTGTGTGTTAAGCTGGGAGGCATCTTTGTGACAGCATATTGTTAATGAGCTCAGCTTTAACGTGGGTAAAAGGAGTGAGTGGTGGGTATATAAGTACTAAAACAACGCTCAAATTTAACCTAAACTTGACAAGCTACTGAAATGTTAACATTGTGTTTTTCTTTAATTTGCTTTTGTCTTGGAACCTATCTGCTTATGCAGTGCTTTTGCCTTCTGTTGCTTTTATAAGTGCCAGCTTCTTTCCCAAAGGTGTTCAATGACTAATGCTTTGGTTTCAAGCCAGAATATCTGATAAATGTCTATTTCTAGGCACCCTTTCTACAAATCTTAATTAAACTTTAATGTCAAGCTGAAGTTTACTTTTAGCCCCCAATAGGGTGTCTGTACTTGTAACATGATTATAGAACATTATATAGATCATAAGGGAGACATGCTCACTATGCCCCTCTTCATATTAATTCAATCCCAGATCTTGAGTGCAAAGAGTGAATGTTGAAATAATGTCTGAAAAGACTGTGGCAGTGATTCTGGCCTGTAAAGGAAAGGACTAGTCTTGTAAAGGCCAGAAGCACAACTGGACTGATGACAATTTCCTTGCTCTCTCATTAACCATTTCAGGCTTTAAAGGGGTGAGCATCACATAACTGGTCTCATACCTTAGTTACAGGGTTGAGTAAAGCCTTCCCTTCCATCTCCAGCTGAGCTTTGTCAGAACCAACTGAAATTGCCTAAAAGAGCAGCTTGCCCTCTAGGCTTGCTAGAATGACTTTCCATTTACATTGTGATAATTGTTTTTATAGGCCTCATGATAAGAAAACGTACCTTGGTGTTGGAAGTGTGAAGACTTTATTGTTGAACATTTCTCTGCTTAATGTTGGAGATGATGCATATGAAACTCTCCTCCATGTTCAGATCCCAAAAGGTCTTTTTTACATCCGAGTTTTAGAATTGGTAAGGAAAAGAATCTCTCAACCAGTAATCCCTTAACATTTTTATTTTTCAGCCTGACATTTTTCAAATTATGTTTATGAATTGTTGAGTTTCTTTAGATACTGAACCTATGTCCCTTCATCAAAAGCTGCTAAAACATCAATTTTGAAGTTCTTAGACTTCCAGCTACCTAAATCAAGTGCAATTTAATCAATAAGGATGACTTACATAATTTCAGTAACAACTAAAATAAATAATAAAAAAAAAGGTTTAAAACTATTTCAGGATGTTACAGCTGTTTTTTGGCTGATGATTGTGTTTTCGGGGATCACAGAGATCTCGTCGAATCTGCTTTTTCCCAAATACACAGGCTTATGAAAAGTCATAAATCTACCTAATTGTGCTCTCTTTCTGCCTTTTAAAAATAACTGTTCTCCATGTAGAATCCCCCAGATCACCTTTGTGAGTTGGCTTTTAATGTGGGTGGGTCTGGTGCATGTGCCTTAGCTTCAGTAAAAGCAAGAAGCAGAGAAAATAACTGATATAATAATCAATATAATCTGTTATGTTCAAGTGGTCATGGGTGTCCTGGATATTGGCATCAGTGTAATAACAAACACCTGGTCCAGGAAAATATAAAGCACTCAATTTTAGTGTGTGCATGTAATTTGTCTGGGGAAAAAAAAACTTTTTATTTTAATCATTAGTATTTTGTCTTTTATTTTAGGAAGAAAAACAGATACATTGTGCAGTATTAGATAAAGAAATTAATGCAGTGACACTTGAGTGCAGTGTTGGCTATTTATATGTGGATCACAACTCAAAGGTAAGCTGTAAATGAAGTTCCTTTAAAAATACCCTAAATATGTTATGAGGATTTTCATGGGGGAAAAAAAATCTCTTGAGTCTCTTCTTCATTCCCAACTAACACCTCTTGTCATGTTGGTATCTGTATCTCTCCTGCTACTTTTAAATGAATTGCTTCAACACTCCCTGGAATAATTCATTAAGGGGCACCAGTGTTTGGATTATGCATCAACTGATGATGCTTGGCTTCTAGACAAGTGAGCTGACTAATGCCATGGACATATGTGTTAGGTCAATAGGAAGGGAGCAGGAGACACAAAAAGCAAGTATTTCCTTAGTTCTGAATTTTTTAGGGCAGGAAATTTTAAATGAGCTTAATAAAATATTTGCATTGAAACTGTGTCAAGATACACTATCATTTAATATAAGGAAAATTTTATTTTTTCTACAGCTGGATTATAGTTTCCTCTTGGATGCAAGCTCATTAACCAGAGCAGAAGAGGACCTCAACATCATCATTAATGCTACCTGGTAAAGTCTAATAAAAAATGCTCAGTGGAAAATACTGCTAGCTTTGGAAAACAGATAACTGCAAAGGCTTAACAAAGCAGGATTGCAAGGAAATAAATTGGTTGCAAATATAATAGAGAAAGTACCCCCAAAAATAGGTGATAGATATTTAAATAATGAGTAAGTTTCTGCCTGTAAAAAATGTGGGGGACATTATGTTACCAATAAAATAATTTTATTTTAATAAGCTGAAAGGTCTGTTTAGTATTTTTTACAGAAATAGTGTATAGCTTATCATGATATAGCCTTCAATACAGATTTTTCTCTCTTTGCATTTTTTATAGTAAAAATGAAGACAGGAACATGCTGCTGGATAACATGCTAACTTTACCTATACCTCTGAAATATGACATTGAGTTACATACTCATGGGTAAGTCACCTATTGCTGTTACCTGCACATCCACAGAAGTGTTGTCTTGTCACTGTTCTGAATTCTAAGTTTTTAAGCAGAAGTGTGATGTAGCTGAAAAATCCTGGGACTGAGTTGGCACAGCTATCCTGGCCTCTAACCCAGACACTTGTAAGAGGTTTTTTTTTCCACTACTGTGGGATGAGACCAGTGGTATCTGTGGTGCTTTGAACTTGTCTCTGAACAGACTGACATGGTCTAAAAAGTGGAATATTTTTATTTTAATAAAAGCATAGCAGATCCTCAGATTCCTTGCTTAACGTGAACCATACTCTGGGTTTGTTGTGGGGCATTCATGGAGCATAGCTTTGGGCGAGGATTTATGACTTCATGATCCATCTGCCTTTTTCAGAGGAAAGAGTACAAATGTAGTGGGTTTCTATTCCAAGGGCAGATGATTTGTACTCTGTGTTCCTAGATTTACTTAAAAGCAAATGTGGGTGTTTTTTACAACCAGTCTTACTGGAGTAGCATGGAGCAGAAAGTTATGCTAATGATATATAGAAATTCTGTTTATTAACAATTTCTAAACCATTGTAGCTTTGTGTCACCAACCTCATTTGTTTATGGAACAGAAGAGAAAGATTCACCAGCGACATGTATGAAGGAAAATATCAACTTCACTTTCCATGTAAGAGTTTTCCTTTGTAAACTCTATCATCCTTGTTTTGAGGGTTAATGTTTAGTGCATCTAATGACAGTTAAGACAAGTCACTAAGGAAACTTAAGAGTACAAGGGCACCATGAGTAATTTTTGTGCATTATTGATGGGAAGTTGCTATTAATCCCTCTTAGAACACTTTTTTTGGCCTGGCAAATCTTCACTGAGAGATCAGAGAAAAATTTCCTAACGTAAGCAAGATTGAAAGTGGCAGAGCAGTTCTGACTTGCCACTTTTTCCTTTCAGAAATACTTCAAAGGGTATTATGGTAAGAGAAAGGAATTAGGAGCTTCTTATAAGAGTATCTTTAGCATCAAATTTGTCTGCAGTGGATTAAAAGCAGGAGTTTGGAGCTAAATCTCTCCTGGTTCCTTCTGCATACTCCTAGCAGGCAGTCTGCATGACCTCAGGTACTCATCACAGATTAGCACTACTTACTCATCAGCTTTGGAAGGGTTCAGTTAGCCCACAGAATGAATGAGCAAAATGTTAACACTCCTAGCACAATCCACTTTTGTGACAGCATAACAGAGAAGCTGCTACCCCATTCTGTGCAGTTTTCTGGTTTTATATATGTATGTTTTTATTCCTTGAAAATCCCTGAGACTTTAACTGTAAACTCTTCACCTCTTCCCCACAAGGTTATCAGTGCAGGACCAAGCATGTCTCCAAACACCAGCTTAGAGATCACCATACCAAATGCTTTTCCACCCAGGGACTCCAAATTATTCAACCTATTGGACGTCAAGGTAAGCAAAGGTTACTTAATGTATTAGTAGCTGCATGAATTCTATGGAAAAGAGAAGCAGAACAAAGTCAGCTAGGTACTCAGTCTGTGTTTCATTTCCTAGCCATGGTGAAGCAGAGTGAACAAGAACAGGATCAGCTCCACGTGTTTCAGAATTCAGGAAATAAAATTTACATTTCTAATAATGATGTGTTATTTATTTTCAGACAACAGCTGGACACTGCTCCTATAATAAATATCCCAGAAACTGTACTGCAGCAGAAAAAAATGAAAACATATTAAAGGATGTCATCACTTTCTTTTCAAAGCCTACTAAGAGGCACATGGTAAGGTCTAGCTTTTGGCATCAGTGGGAAATGATTGTATGAATAAGTCTTAAGAAAGGAGTGTATCTTTTATAATGAAACTACAGAGCCATCTTCCAAAGATATGTAGTGGGACCTGTGATAGGTTCAGGGTAGTCATTTGAGACTTTAGTCAAAAGGGTGAGAACTGAGCAGAGAAAGTTGATTAATGACACATCACTGAAGTCAGGGTGGATAACAGGCACCTAAAAAAACCTGCCAAAGGAGTATGGAACTGAATGAGTGGGCAAGCAGAATGGCAGAGGAAATTCAGTAACAAACAGAAAATATGGATCAGGGAAAAACAGGCTTTCTTTTAATTGTATGAAGTATGCAGATCAAATATTTATTGTCTTTTTCTCATCAAAACAGTGCCATCAAACATAACTAACAGGAGCTAGGTAAAAAAAAACCCAAATGCTAAAAATAAATTAATTCCAAGGATGACTATACAAGTTAATGGGACTAAAAGTAAATAAGAATTACAAAATATATGGAAATCATTTTTGGCTGGGAAACTATTAAAAATATTTGGGAGGCTGGGAGAGTGCCATACATGTGTGGCCTGTTCCAGCTCATCCCTCTGTTTCTGTTTCTGCTCATGGACCCTGCTGGAGATCAGACACTCCACAGCCCAAACCAGAACTGCTATTTTAGCATTGCATTGCTGAGGCTTTGTCCTGACAGAAATCTGCTTCCTGCACCTTCTCCTTGATCCAGTACAATATTGTTTAATCTGTCATCTTTAAAAATAACAAAAACAACAACAAAAAAACCTGCCCACTAAAAAATTATTAATTTGGGACTTTTAAACGAGCACATTACAGGAAATATCAGCCAATGATTGAGATACAGCCTGCACTAGAATATCCAATCAGCATTCAGCATGGTAGTCTTGGATAAAGAATAATGTTAAAGATTTAATAAACATAATCATGTGCAGCCTTGTGCTTTTGTCTTCTCCAGAGCTGTGTCAAGTGGTGCTAATTGTCAGTGTAAAAATATGAGGATCAACCAATTACACTGTTTGCACTGAATAGTATAGAGTTATCATCATTTATCATTATTGATAAAAGCTAATTTGAAACAACAGAGTAAAAATAAACCCTAAACATATAAACAAATTATGACACTTGTTTTTTTTTCAGGCTTAAAATAATTTCATTTTTAATAAAAATGATGTGTTTTGTATAACAATTAAGTTGGTCTCCTGTTACTGTATCTTTAACATCTCTGGAATGAGAGTGATGGATGACAACCTCAAATTATAGCCTGAGTTTTCAAGAATAAACAAGAATCCCTTTGTTTTAGTCAGTACCCATTGTCTTTAATGCTAAGATTATATAGTTAATAAAGTTAAGTTTTAATCTTTCCCTCCCTTGTACAGTACTGCATGAAAAATGACAGCCTTTGCATACAAATACATTGCAAGCTGGGAAACATGGAAAGTGGAAAAGAAGCAACTGTTCACTTGCATCTGGAGGCTACTCCTTTACTTTTACAAATGGTAACACATGAATTTTTTATACTTGAGGGGAATATTTCAAGGCATATTTGAAGCATTCCCTGCATATAAATTCTAGGCATTAGTATTTGTTTTCTAACAGTGAAACATGATTCCAGCATGATTAAATCTAAATCTTTTGGGTCTTAACCTGTTTCATGTTGCCAATGCTAAGGCTCAAGGTGATGTATGAAAAACAAAAATATGTATTTTAGTTTGTCACTTTATGGTTTGTATTGTTTTGCCTATTCTGCCTGGGTTATGTAGGATGGGGATTTAATTTCAAATCATAATTGTATTTTTCTAAGAAAAGCAGCGTGGATGTGGACTTAAGTAAAATCCAACCTGGCTTCACTCCAGCTTCTGGTACTAATTTGTTTTGTGCTCAGAAAAAGGCACCATTGTCTGTTTGTATGAGATTCTGGTTATGTCAGCAGCTGTGTTATCATTTTTGCTGGGCAGGAATCAATGTGTTAAAGTTACTTTTTGTAAGATAGAATTTTTTTTTTAATCAGGATGATGCATCAGTATTGAAGTTTGAAGTAAGAGCAACGGCCTGGCCAGAAAAAAATGCAAAAGTTATTGAACTACATAAGGACAAGCAAGCTGCATATGTAAGAATTCTCTTATGAATTTGTGATGAACATGCTAAAGTAGAAAAACTAACAGCAGTTAATATTGTAGAATTCTATACATACTTGTACACCAGCAATGAATATAGTATTAATTACTTTAAAAATTAATGTTTCTAGGGTTTTTTTTAGTATGTATTAGGGGAAAAAAGCCCAACAGTTAGCACTAAGTTTCTTTTCTGTTTTTCAGGTCTATTTGGAAGGAGTGCACCACCAAAAGCCAAAATACCATGTTACTGTGCTAATTATTTCCCTAGGCTTAATAGTTGGTGTTACCTTGTTATTGCTTCTTTCATTTATATTATGGAAGGTAGGTTTTACTATTCCTTAGTTACTTCAACTTAGGAATTCATACTGTTGAAGGATTTTTGGATCTGGGTTAAAGCTCTTTAAAGAATAAATAACACTTTATTTTGATCTGTCCTTTCTAAAGAAGGATAATTCCTCCTGTAACTTGGGGTTCTTCAAAAGTATTTCTCCATTTTTAAAATTTCATTTAATCTTCTGCATGTTCTACATTTTTTGTTACTCAACACCACAAATCCCTTTACAATGTTTTGTATGGCATCTCACATTTGCAAATGATTTATGTATTTTAATGATATCAAATGGATCGTGTTTGTGGGATGGTGCTCCATATTTAATATCACTTGACATAAAATGAGTGATAGTTTAAAACAGTTTCATACCAGTGTAACATGTTTAAGATTTCAGACTGCAACATAAATACTAAAAAAATTCAATGCCTAAGTAAAGAGAAAACCACTAAGGATGCAGATCCTCTGACAACCGATTAAGAGTTTGTTAACTTCTTTTACCTACATTGAGACTTTCTCCATCCATCATTTTTACATGGACATGTAGCAATGAATGAAACAAATTTACTTTATTACCATTATTTTTAAAAATACTGGATTCTGTGGACTGTTGAAGTTCACAAGCCCAAGTCCTTACTCCATACAGGAGAGCATTAGCCTCCCAAAAAGTAAAAGAAGAAAAAGCAAACCTATCTTTTGGTTGATGGGAACACTTGAGCACTTGGTATGACAAAGCACTGGCAAATACCATACTTCATAAATGCCATACTTGTGCATTTTTATTTTAAGTAATCTTTTATGGTTTAGATTTGATGACAAGGATTTGCTGACAACAGTTTCCAAATTATGTATTTCAGATTGGCTTTTTCAAAAGGAAATACAAACCGGTCCCTCAAGACATGGACAGAAGAGACAGCTGGAGTTTTAAAAGTGGGAACAAAAATGACTAAGAAGGCAAAATAAACGTTTGATTTTAAAATGAAGAAATTAAAATTCACATTCACAGGAGAAACATCAGCAACAAGAAACCTAGGCCTTGAGCTTACTTACTCTTACAAAACATGCTTTATTTCCCTGAACTGTATGGAGGATATACCTTACAGTACTGTTCTAATATGAAAAGGGTAAACCAGTTTGTTCTGAAGTCTCCCAAAAATATTTGAAATGCCATGTATCTGTATGGTTTCAAACAGACAGAATAACACTAAAGATAAAGAGAAGAATTACCTACCAAAGGAAGTATTTGTAAAAAGTAACAATTTGGGCCAATCCTGGAAAGTAAGATCTCAAACAGATTAGCATAAGTTATTCTATTATTTCTAAAGGTTCAATAATATTCTGATCAGGCATTCTAGAAGAAATCCTCTCTCATCTTGGTCTGGCATTTTACCAAGGGTAAATTAGCTCAATCCCATAGGACTGTAAGTGAACACACAGACACAGAAATGGCTCTCAGAAGCTCTGGGCTTCTGCAGGTAACCTCATAAGCTTTGGCTTCACAGGCACAGCCACGTCACTGAAGGTACTTAGACAGACACCCAGGCAAGCCAGAACCAGGAAGGCCAAAGGAATTCAGAGCAGGGAATTGTGTGGGTAGCCTTGAGATGCAGCTGTAGAAAGATTAAAGTATTGGAGATCGTAATTTGTAGCCATCTATATAACATGGTACCTGCAAGCATGATAGAATTATTTGTTTCATCCTTTCCTCAGACAGTGCTGCCCTAAGGTTTTGGACATCTCCAATGAATTATTTCTATGTGGGGTTTTTTTAAAGCAAATATTTATTTTTATTTATTTGAAGATTTTTCTATAGTACTTCTAATAGGATTTAGTGCTGGCATTCTTCCAGAACCTGAAAAAAAAGACAGGCTTCAGCTGACAAAACAGAGACATGTACCCAAAAGACTCCAACTGCCAACCATCAGTCATGGGCCAAATTTTCTCTTTAAATGAAGTACTTTAGAAAGTACTTAATAAGGAAGTCACTTGGAGAGGCAGCCTGGGTTCCTGGGAAAGGTCAGAGAAATACCATCCAAACAGGCACCCTCAGCAGCCACTCGGCAGAAAGGCAAACAACTGAACAGAAACCAGGATCCAAGCACTGCTCTGCTGCTCCAGGAAGTTTCTTCAGCTACCTGAGTTTGCACTGCCACCTAGCTTTGGTGAGACAGCACAAGCCACAAGGGAAAAAACCCTCCTTTGCTCCCCAGAACAGCTGGAAAATGTCCACCTTCTTCAATAACTGAATTTATTGCACCAGAAGGACAGAGTATGGCCCTTGGATGTCTTTCTGAACTGTACCAAGAAAGGAAATGTCATCTGTACAAATGCGTTGAAGCTGCACCATCCTATGGGAATTAGCCTGAAGCTTAAACCCACAGCAAGTGCCTTCAGCAAGCACTTCTGCTACTAGAGTGCTTGGTGCCATAAAAGCCATGTTGCCCACAGATTCCAAAGGTATTTGGGACCATTTTGTAACTTCCTTTCACTTCATTTGATGCCAAAGATGTGGATCACTCCAAAGTATGTTTTCCTCTATTATCTACAGTGCCAAGGACAAATGAATGTGCATATATTTTTTTTAAAAAGTCAAAATAAAGTATGTCAAGAATGAAATACTTTCCTGCAAATCTATGTGAAAACTGTACCAAAACAATGCTTACCTTCCACATGGCTTTAGTGAATTTTGCACTTTAACCAAAAAATCCTTTGAACAGAAATTAGTTAGACATTACATCATACTGTGAAAAATATACCTCAAATACTGGAAGAAGCATTCATGTTCTTTTGAGTACAAACAATGCAAGGAAGTTAAACCAAAGCATTTTATTTATCTTTGAAATAGTTTACATAAGTCAGTTCATGTGATAATGATGCCTTGGAAATTGTACACTTTCTATTGAGACTTGACTGTTAACATGTAAAAGTTGGCTGCCTTTTATTAGGATATGAAGCAAAATTATGAAGTTTTTATAAACCAGGTTGACAAAAAATGAATGTACAATATTCTGATGGTGGTAAGATTATAAAGTATTACTCAATTGCATTAAAAAACCCCAAACAAGTTAAACACGTGAATGCTGTTTGTTCTGCAAGTTCAATTCTTTTGTTAAATTTCATTTAATAAATAACAGTTAAATCTACTAAATGTTGCTAGAATGCCTTTTTAGACAAATTAAAGAATCTTAGTCTGAACATTGCCCTAGCATGTTAAAATATTTGATGGCATAGAGTATGGGACAGAGTATGAATTTTTAGTGGAGATTGCTCCCTGTGACTTGGACAACAGGTACAGCTTGGGTTGAGGAGCCAAATCCTCATCTGCAGTACTTGAGGTGCAGTACTTAGTCCTGTGTATTTATCATAGATAAGAATTTTACAACTATTTAAAACCATACTAGCTCTAGCTCTCTTGTAAAGGCTTCAGCCCTTGATTTAGCCAAGCCCTTGATTCAGTCACACAAGGACTAGATGTCACATTGCACTGGGCTGCTTCCTGAAGAAAGCACCTAAAACAACTCATTCTTGCCCTGACACAGTGCAGCTTTCACACAACTATTCTGCACTGCCTTCAGAACAACTCCTAGAGGATTGACCAGGAAAATATTTGTTATCCATGGTCCTGCAGATGGAAAAATGTGATCTGCTACTTTTGATCTCAAAGGAAGTCAGTTCTCAGAAAAAATACAGTCTTAATTTACTGTCCTCTGAAATAATTGTCTTTGATATTAAGTAAATTACCAAAAAACCATAAAACACTCAAAAATTATGTTTATACTCTACAAGGAAATTATAAAAATTTAAGTCAGCTCTTAAGTTATTTATCACAACTTTAGTCTCAGCAGCAAAAAAACTATGCTGAATAACATTTCATTTCTAAAAGAAAATATTAATTTTATACAAAAGGTATTTTTTAAAATATGCTTTTAACAAATTAAAGCCATATACGACATCAGAATATTATTTTACTAGAAACATTTTGAGAGCAAATATATTAAGGCAACATTGAAAACCATACCTAGAAATAGAAGTACTTGATTAAAAAACAAATGCATCCATTTTTATTTTGCCACCACTCTTCAGCTAGAGCTGGTGAGTAGAGGTATGGTTCTTCCTTGTGCTGAACTGAGTTACCTGACAACATGGATAGCAGCAGCAGATTTAGAAGTTATCTCATTCTAAAAAAATCTAGACTAATGAAAAAAATTTATTCTATTCTGATGGACACTTCTCAAACACCAAATTTGTAAGAGACCAATATAATAAATTTCCATTTTTTCTTAAAGCCTAACAGCTTTGATACAGTTAAATAGAACATGATTAATATATATAATTTAATGATAATTGAAACCCAGAAATAGGGAAAACACCCCAATTAAGCTTCTGCTACAACTGACATCAGTACAAGTCCAGACCTTGGAATGCTGTGCATAGGGCTGAGACCAGGATTCTTTATTACAGAATTTCCAGTGTGTCCCTTCTATATGCAGTTGCAGGTCACTTGGGAACACTCCAGGTCATCAGTGTTCACTCCATAGAGATCAATAAGTTGAGGATGCACTCTGTGAAGCAAGGAAGTGAATCTTTATCAGTCAAATGTCATCAACTCTTGCAATGGGTGTGCTGCTTTTTGGGGTCGGCAAGGAGAACAAATGTGTATGAGCTCTTATATGGAAATAAAGCAGGGTAATACATTTTGACAATTCCCAGGATCATCTTTAGAAGATTATATATCCTACAACATGATCTGCCTTTTATTTTATATACCAGACTTACTCTGAGCTGTGTGCCTTCAACTAATCATGTTGAAGTGGCAGAAAAATGAGCCACTGCCAACTTAATTCTACTGATAATCCTCCCATTTCCTATGTATTTATAGAATCATTCTTAGATGCTGGATATGGAAACTATTCTCAAGCAGCATTGAGTTTTCCACAATTGAAGAACTACATGTTTTTCTTAACTTTACACACACTGCTTTCCAAGTAGGAATCATTGTCCCAAAGGGAGCTCCTCAGGGAGACACATTATATACATCTGTTCTCCAAGAAATGGAAGGGTAAAGTAACAGGAATGAAGAAACAAGAAGTAGTGAAGTAACAAGAAAGAAGTGGAGTGGAAGCTGAGGAAGCACCAGGATGGAAAGGCCACGTGAGTTATAACCTTTCCAAAGATGAACACCACAAGGCAACCAAGGCAGAAGCCCAAAAGATGGTGATGGGGCCAGACCCTGCAGTGCACAGCAGTTCTATTGCAGGAGCATTTATAACATCTAACTGTGCCATCTGTGCCCTACACACCTCAGACTGCAGCACTGATCTCTTAGGGGGATATGGTCCCTAAATGGGAGATTTAACCTTACCGAACATGCACTTCTGATGCTTCCTTCATTAAGTCTCCATCTATATTCCAAGGGTAGTTTCCTTCTGCATTCAGACATACATTTTCCTTGGCATCAGGCCCACTTTGAAGCCGTGGTTGCACTTTTACTTCTTGAACTGTGTAGGTCTCAACAAAGGGAAAATTGAACTACACCAAACACAGACAGCAAATGAAGATGAAAGATACAGGTGGCAGCTTAGAGAAAATGGGTTACTTGAAATTAAAAAGCTGGCTTTTTTTTGCCCTAAGTGGGAATATTTAACTCAAGCTTTGACCACATGATACATTATATATTCCAGCTAGTATTCTTAGACTAACATAGTGTTTTTATCCTAAATAGCCTCAGAAAAAAATGGTAGTGTTCCATTTGTATTCCCATATTGGACTCAACCAACCTGCAGGTAAGGGGGTATATTTTGCACATACCCAATACTTCAGAACATGTGAAAGTCCAAGCAGATTGTTTCCTGTGCTCTGTTCATCATTACCAGTCATCTTGTCCTGAGCCAGGCTAGTTAGAATTCTAGTAAATGGTTGCCTTAAGCTTAAAGGAGGCCCACATCTCCTTGTGTGATTTGTAACTATGAAGGCAGAGAGAAAAGCAAGGCCTTCCTCCAAAAGCATAACTGGAAAGCTTAAGCTATTTCCTCAATTCAGCCATTAGTGCTGTCACCTGGAATTGTCACCCATCTCTTCCCCAAACTCCCTGCCTGTGGATGAGTCCAAACCCAAACCTTTCCATTAAAGTGATTTCACATAATACCAGAATATCTGAATGAGTACCAGTGTGCTTGGGCCATGCAGTGGGGCTTTAGACAGCAGTAAGATCTGTGTTTAAATGCTTCATTTTTCTCTTCCAAGACAGAATTATGACTACAATTTTGAAACCCAGTTCTGCAAACATCATAACTAGATGGGATGCATACCTGCTAAAAATCAATGCTCACAACTCACTGCTACCAGCACAGCATGCTCTGACCTGCTGAAGTTACCAATTTGACTAATTTTTGACAGAGCTGTTTGATGGCCCCACAGTTCTGCATTCTTATCTCTGTACCACACAAAATTCAGACACAGCATGCATTTCCTTATTGTGGTGAAAGGGCTTTACACCCATAAAACTATGGTACAACACAAACACAACTTAAACCACAACAGATGGACTGAAATAGGCTAATCTGTATTAGTCTAGTGATTTAAAAAAAGAAAAAAAAATCAGATAAAAAGGGGCTAATGTATTCTGACAGGAAGCTAAGTCTCCTTACGAGGATGCTAACATTAACTCTTGCAGCTTGTCTACTTTCACGATTAACTGTTCTTTTTATAATCACCAGAAACAAATTAACAGCACCTGATTTTTTACACCGGTGTATCTTTTCAGATGCTTTATAAACTCTGTTCGAGAAGTATTTTGTACAACAATAAGAGCCATGCTTCCATTGTTCAACCTGAAAAGCAGACCAAAAAAATAATTCATTAATTTGGAAGTATAGCAAGCTCTTCAATAGCCTAGATAAAAAAGACAATTTTTAAAAAGCCTACAAGAGTAAATTATTAGGATAGTCTCAATGATTTTCCAGATCCTTTTGCTGACCCCCACCCCACGGATCCATATAAACTATGCACTGAAGTTATTCAGCATCAATCTATTTATAACATACATTGTAATAATAACTCATAGTCCTTTATCAATAGTCATAATTTCTTGAACACAATACATATAGCCTAAAAAAAGCTTGCTTTTCTACTTAACAGATGATTTTTAAACATCAGGGATCACAAACTTCTCTTTTTAATTTCCCTCCAGCAACATGTAACAGTTACCACAAGTGCTGTGAGGCAGAGCTGTACCCAGAAAACAGTGCCATGGTGCATGGGAGCCCCCCCAGCACAGAGCCAGTGCAGATGGGTGCCCCCAGCCCCTCTACCAACACCCATCCTGCCCTAACAAAGGCTGCCATCTCCTATTTACACTCTCTTAGCAGTTCTTAGTACAGTTCTATTTATGCATTTCACAAAAGGAAATAAAAGGAATAAGATTTTTGTATGAGATAGAACAGTCATGTACTAGAGATTAAACAAGAAGAGCCCCCACAGTACAGATGCTCAGTGGCTCTCAGTATCCAGTCACCATGGGTATTCCAGCATCTCTGAGAACTGGGGTCAGACAGTGAGCCAGTGTCAGTTCCTCCATTCCTTAATGGAATGTACCTGGACACAGAAGCTAACAACTGGGATATCCATGCCTAAGTCCCATTTGAGTTACAGAGACAGAGCAGTGTTCAACAAGAGTTTCTGATGAACATGGCAATCCCTGCTGAGACTGCCTTCTGGAGAGAGATGGTGTATTTCCTGTCTTCTGCACATATATGCATACACATGTTTATTTATTTAGCATCTATGTTTGGAAAATATCTTAAGAGTGTTTAAAAAATTACTTCCAGCCTACCAGCACTGAGAGTGATATTTCAGATAGCTACTGAACAGCTGCATCAGGAATGTTCTCAGACTATGGTAACAGCACTATCTGGGAGGGTAATTGTTACACAAACATTACCAAGTCACCCGGCACAGCAGTACTTTGCTGATTCGGGGAAGAGTGATGATGACATTTAAAAGTTGCCTCCTTACCATTTTTGTTTCAATAAAAGGGCACAGCACACTACTGGGCATTCAGCACTAGGGCCTTTCATCTTTAGAAACTACTAAGAATTCTCATTAATTCTTTAGAAAGCCCCATCTGCAGTGAAGCACAACACCTATGCTGTGAAAGGCACATCCCACAGGGCTCACATACAGACAGTTAAATGTATCTGGACATGTTTGTGCACACTTAGACCAGTGTAACTGGGGTTACAGGCAGCAGCCAAAGCTTGCATCCCACTTCAAATGTCTTCACAAGGCTGAAAACTCTTGGGAAAAAAGAAGAGAGAGAAGAAACCTAGATGAGTTCCTCCCATTGTGGGTCTCAAGTCTCTAACAATCAGTGCCACGTTTTTGTTTCCCGTATTGAAAAGACTTACAGTCAATATGCTATATTCACAATAACAAAGGAAGCTCCTGCTGTTTGAGTCTACCCTTCCTACTCTACTAGCAGACCACACTTTAAGATTATTTTTAAAAAGAGATGAAAGAACAAAGGGTATTCTTACACACAAAAAATAGGGAGATCCACTGAGAGAGAAACTGACTCATTCAAACCTGCAATAATTGAATGGAGTTGTCATAAAATTCTCTGTCACTGAGAAATGGGGAAGAACAGATAGAGAAAGCAAAGCTGAAATTTTCATCAGAATTTTCCAACTGACTGGAATATAAAAAACTTAATGCAGAACAAAGTTCCTAAGATGAGACAGCATCAGAGCACTGTCTTGAGGACTATGAGATTAGCAGGACCCTGGTAGCAAAGAAAGCACTCTGATTAAGAGTTTAATCATAAATAATTTGGTTCTACATTGTTTCCAAGAAGTCAAATTCTACTAGATAAGCCACTAATTTTGAAGAAAAACACCCCATCAATTCTTCTCTAATTTCACCTAGTGACAATCTAATGAAACAGAAGAGACTCATTCCACCAACTTCCCCAAGTGTTTGGGGGCTTCATTGTACACATTCATGCACACACATGAGTCTCTGCATTCTTTTTTGACAGAGCATTTTGTACTTTGCATTCAATGACAAAGTTTTTACTTGCTATTCTGCTCAATTGCCAACTGGATACAACAACAGGTACAAACATTTACCACTTAAGAACTGCTTTGGTCACCACAAAGCAGGCTCTCAACAAGGAGCTAAAGGCAAAATGAGTTAACGTCAACAACCAGGTTACGTATTCCTTTGTTTCCTCAAACCCTGCATGTAGAAGCTTTATTTCTCAAGTTCTGAGGGAAACCAAACAAAAAACAAAAAACAAAACAAAACAAAAAAAGGACAAGTGTGAACTTTAGTCCTTAATAACATGAGAAAGATGCATATTTCATTTTTGCTAGCTGTAGAGCAGAAGACAAGAGCCACTTTTATATTTGAGAAAATAAAACAAAGTCTAAGTTTCCTCATAAAGCCAAATCCTATGACAGATGATTGCTCGATGACTACTACTTAAGTCAGACTTGCCAACTAATTTAATCACAGCAATTATCCACTCATAATTCTAGTTAGACTGCTTGACCTTATTTGCCTGATCCAAAAACTGATTACAATTCCTGGGATTATCGAGTCTGCTGCAGTCTACGCCCCCTCCCCCAGTGCAGAGGGACTAGACTACCTAAACATAGGCTCATATTCTCAGAAAAGCCAAGGTCTTAAGGTAAGATGTCAGAATTTATAGACATGACTAATTCTCTAAACCCATACTGACCTCGTATTAGGTGCCAAGCCTCTTGGTGCCATTGAACACAGACAAGGGATTGCCATAATGCTCACATTCAGGAAGTGACCCTGAATTTTCTGCCATTGATCCTTGTTACCTAAATATAACAGAGTAATTCTATATTACTCCAATTAATCAGCCATGGTTCACTTTTAAAAAATCCTAAAAGTGGAAACTCACCTTTTTTCGTTCTCTCTTTCTTCTTTCTAAAAGGGTGGAAACATGTAGGTTAAAAAATGAAAGTCATTTGCACATTTAAGCAACACATACTTTATAAAAAAAGTAACATATTAGTGGAACTGAACAAATAAATAATACCAAGTGGAAGGCTGCCTTGTAACAAAATCCTGTAACAGCCTATAGGAAACACTCTACAGTATGTACAAGTTGGCAGTTGTCAAATACATTTTTTTTAAGATTATAACACCTGTTGTTTAAAATTGAACATAGTAGAGAATCTATACAATTTCATTCTTTAAAGACACATTTTTGTAGCTTTGGAATTCCTTACAGCAGTTTTACTTACCTGTCCTTCTCATGAGAGTCTTCCTGCAGAATTTGTAGAGGGAGAAATGATAATTCACATTCCTCTGGCCTAGAAAAGTATTAACATTTACTATGAATGTAAACAAACATTCTGGCTATTAGACAGGCTTTTATCAAAGTTAAGATGATTTTAAGGAAATTCTGAATGTACACAATTTATCTCCTCTTGAACTTGTATGAGGGATATACATCACATCTGAGTTAAATCTGTCTGCAATTAACATGAACTACTACTCTCTCTTTCTTTATCAGATTTATTATTTCACTTTTCCTCAAGAAAATGAGAAATACTAGAAAGACATAACATCTCTTGGCATACTTGAGATCTGCCAGTGTTTTGATGAAAGCAAAATCCTTCCTCTGGCTGGAGGGCATCCAGCGGTGCTGCTCGGCCAGAGCCAAAGTCCTCGCGCCAAACCCGAACATGGCCGAGAAGCCAAAGCGCAGCAGCTTGCTTGGGGTGCTGAAAGTGCACACATCTACTGCTTGAATGTGCCCTAAAATTTCATAGGGAGAGAACAGGGGAAAAAAAATAACAGCTATATTTCAAATGACACACAGCTTACCATTTCTTTTTCATCTACTTTAGCTGGTGGGAGGAAAAAACCCTCCAGACTCCTCTCTCTCTAGGAAATGAAGTTTTACTAATCAAAACCAGAATCAATCTAGATAAAATTAAGACTCTATCAAAGTAATCATTTCAGATGCTTGAAAATATTAAAGTTGTGGTAAAACATTAGGCTACTTCAGGCTGCAAAGGGTCTGACTCTTAATTCTGTGCACATTTACAACAACTTGGATTCAAGGAAAATGTAGTATCGCTAATATTTGCATAAATCTCTGCAACCATTTCACCAAATATAGGTAATGACTGCACATTGTACTGGAGGATATATGGAAATTCCTAAATATAGGTTTTAAATATATTCATGTTTACAGTTATAAACATATAATTCTGTTCAAGATAGGATATATACACTTTTTCTTTAGTAAGGCCCTTGGCACCTTCCATTGGATTGAGTGTCATGATTTTTAAAGAAAGACAGGTTTAGATTTTGTCTGTAAAGGGTTTTGTATTACAATCTGAGAAACAGAGCAAAGGCTCTTCCACTGCATACTGCAAGACTAAGAGAAGAGATACTCAAGAGGGACCTTACTCTTTTTTCTCTTTTTTTAATTGTAAAAAAGTTCTAAAGAAAGGCTGCTTTGAGAGTAAAATTAACATTTCCTGACGAGGTATTTGCTATTTCCTAAGACACAAAAATAAGGTTTGCACTAGCAACCTACTTTTCCCTTTTAGCATAACTACATTTTCACATTCAAAACCTCTTTGTCCAGACCCAGTCACAAATGATACAGTTCTTTCTACAAATAAAGCTTTCTTATAGGAATTGTTAGTATTTAAAAGAAATGGACCTGGAGCTAAAACCAGGATAGAATCATTTGGGTTTAAAAGCCTTACAGTATAGGTTACAGTGACACAGCAAAATGCTATGTCTTTACTGAGGAACTGGTTATGACAGACTTCTACAAGCTGCTTTATTACTTAAAATCTGGTAGTGAATGTAAAAATATTTACCCATTACAATGTGCAATGCTGCTGTCACTGCATGTTTAATACCATAGAGTGTATGGGCCAAAATATTTGTAGTACCTGTAAAAGTGAACAAAATCTACTGTAAAAAACATGAGAGATACAGAATAACAAGAAGAGCATTGTTAATTACTTCAATTTCAAAAAAATAAAGCCTCCCCATAAATTGTCTTGTTAACAGCAGAAATGCTGAATAGTATTAAATTACAACCTTTAAAACTTCCAGAGGTCTATAAAATCTTCTCTGCAAATTCATTCATAAGTGCCATAAAAAACAAAGCAGGGGAGAAACAAGCTTTTCAAAATATTGCCTGTTTGGGTTTTTTAAACCATCTCCTTAATAACTTATATAACTCTTATAAACCCAAGTGCTGTACTAAGGAACCAGAAGGCAGATTATCTAATAAGATGTATTTGGGGAATATTTTTAGCTTGGTAAAATAATACCCAGACAGTGTAAAACTGTACATTTTCCAAGCCAAATGATATTTAATCCAGCCAAAGATAGCTGCTGTGCTTCTTGCAGGCTACATTTTAGATTCTTAGATGGAATAGTGAATAAAATTAATTAGTGCACATGAGCTTCACAAACAACTCAATGACTGAAAGCAGGGAAGGCAGAATATGACATCTGACAAAGAGGTGACTTGCATTCAGTGCACCAAAACTGACCCATCTCACTTTTATTTGTCACTGCCTGGACACTGGCAGCCATTCTACCAGCCACCAGAGAGAAGAGCAGATTCTGAAACAAGGCAGTGAGTAAATCAGGTGGCAAATAGAAGAAAAAATCAAAACCCAGCAATGTCAGCACAGAGTTGAAAGAAAGAGTAGAAAATCAGCTGTCAGTCTGTAAAAGAAAGAAGCAGAGTTCTGAAGGCCCATGAAGGTGGTGATTGATATGTCAAGGCACTTTACCTGGGTAAGAAACATGGAGATATAGATGTAAATTTTGCCCTTCTGCTTTAATGCCTAGGACATAAAATATTGGGCATCAGCTGACTTTTTAATATAAATTTATTTTTAAAATCATGAAGAAGAAGAAGTAGTAGTGTCTTTCCTCAATGGGTATAGTTTAAAAAAAATTAAATTGCTTTTTCTCATTTCTGGCATTACTTAGCCAAGCAGCAGAGCAAAACAATTCACCTATGGAAAAATAAAGGCCTGCCACCAAACAGGCAGAATATTGACTTCTTCATATCACAGATTAAGGTATGAATAATTCAATAACAGTTCAATTAAAAGAACAAAAATTACAAAAGAACAGTTTAGAACCTCAAATTCCCATATAAGATGAAGTCACATAAATTTTCAAATTATTTTCTTGTTTGAATTATTTAATAAGCTACAGCAGCAACAGACAATTCTGGATGTCAAATTTGCCCTAAGTTTTATGAAAGAATTACTTGTCTTTCTAAAGGGAAAGACCAGAGGAAAGGGAAAGACTACCACAGGACAAACAACAGGCACTCAATATTTAAATAAGAACTTTTACAGCAACATGTACCAGATTGGAAAATTTTGTTTATCCCTAAATTCTGCTTTGACATAATGCTAAGTGTAGGAAAAAAATAATTAATTTTTTCAAAGACTGATGTACATAATTACAAAGCTCTAAAGGCATCATGCCATTCTTATTCAAGAATATATATTTTATTTTTTTCAATAATTTCTCTAAATACAAAGTTGTATAACTGGGAATCTCACAGATCACCTGTTAAGTCCTTAGGGCACCTTAGCCTCTGAAAGTAATTCAGAACTTCATGGAAAGCTGCCATAACATCAGAGAGAGGAGCTCTAAGTTCCTGCTATATGAAGGAAGTGAGGTACATCTTTTAAGGTAATAGATACCCAAAAATTACAAAACCCCCTACATTTTACCTAAAAAGCAATTCTTCACAGAATACTACAAGTATATGCCCAACACTATTCCACGTTTGAATGATTTTAGGGATTCAGCTTCCAGATCCAACTCATTCTGCTTTGCCAGTGAAGGTAGATAAAGATGTTAAATAAACAAACTTCTCAAAAATATTCATATATTTCCTTCAATCAGAATTATATAGCTCTTATCAACTGTTATGGGTATGTCTCCAAAACAAAGGAAATCACACACAGAAGCATCAGATCGTTGCAAGTCAGGCAAACCATGCTTACTTCCTATATGTCAAAATAGGGCAGTTATTATTCTAAAAAAAAAAAATTGACTTTTTACTGAAGATCAAGCTAATAAAAAAGCACAAGGTGGAATATGGTTTGTAAGATCAAGCTTGGTAGGAGTTTAAGCTGCAATCCTGATTTAAGAGTAATTTATCAATGCAGATGGCAGCAAGATACCAAATGACCACAGCTGAAGTCGGTACCAATCTTCAAACTGACTTTAATGAGACTTAAATCTCATTCCTACTAAACAGGATAGACACAAGTAATTGCATCCTTCTCTTAAATCTTTGGAGCTCATTAACATTTGTAGAAGTAAACAAGGGAAAATCCCACCCTTTCAGGACTCCCAGGGAGATAAAGTTCTGTGTTCAAAAACAAAAGTATCACATCCACCCTTTCACAAGTTGAAGAATTAGACTGAGCACAGTTTTGTGGGAGCAAGCACCATCATATTCTCTAAAAACTCCACTTAGTACATGCCTACCAGCAGTTTTGATCCCTATAATGACTGAGTATGTGCCTCATTAACTAAGTCCTACACAAGCAGGATGCCAGACAAAATAACCCAGACAAACACAAACAAGCAAACCCAAAACATGCAGCCTACAAACAAAGCAGCAACATCAAAGTTATACAAAAATAATGACAAAAGCCTTTCTGATTCAAATGATGATTCAATAATGGTTTTAATGCCATTATTCATACTCCCAAGTAATCCCTTTCCCCTATGCAAGCTCAAGATATTATTTACCAATAACAACTGTTCCCCTGGAACCTATCATATTACTTCAGAGAATAAAAACCTTTGATGCCCATGACTTGCACTGCTCACACATTAGTAAGTCACTAAGACTTAATTAGTAAGTAATTTTTAGTTCTTATTTCAGCTACTCAATTTAATGTGAAAAGGTTTCATCCATACAATTCCAGCATCTCTATCCTCAGCATTTTTTTAAAGAAACAAAGGTTTTATTACTTCAAAAATGTAATTCTGTTCAAAATATCAACTGACTTTCCTGACATTACAAAAAACTTCCTACCATCTCCTTCCCACCAGAAGTGCAAAAGCATCTCAGTAAGAACAGAGTATCTGCAGGTCATGTAAAGCATGACTGATGAAGGTACCAAACAGAAATTGTAGAGAAAAAAATTGTCCTTGGAAGTGCAAGCACTTCTGCAGTACAATTAACTTAATTAACCAGACGACATGAATATTCATAAGGCTGTTAATGTCTCCCCCATCCAAACAGATAAATGTGATGTAATGACTTCCTAGTCAAGCATAGCTAAAATTCTGATGAAAACTGCACCAACATTTTGGTTCTTTGCCTGAAATATCACAGAAATTAACAGTCCCTCAGTAATATTTTATTTTCCGAATTAACTGGGAATCATGAATTTATTTAAAGGAACCACTTTGGACTAAGAGGTTCACAGGCATCAGATATGATTGTCTCTTGTTCTGTAACAACTGGATAGCTTTTTTAATGTCCTTCCACAGTTCCCCCTCCCCTTTCTCTGATTCCCCCTCAGTACAGTTTCTTAGCAGTAGTTCCCATAGCAACAAACACTCTTGCTAATGGCCAGCAGTACAACAGTACAACTGCAGCTTCCCCACATCTCATCCATTTGATTTGGACCACAACAAGGCAGCTCAGTAGACTATTTCAGTAAAAACATACTTCCCCCTGGACCTCTCTCTTCAGGAGGTAAATTGTTTCAATGTGCATCTCCTTTCCATCAAGATGACTGAAAGTTCAAAATGCTGACTTAAGTACTTATTATAGAGGCTAAAACCAGATTTTAAGCCACCTACATAATACTATCCTGTAATTCAGTTGTTGTTTCTACTTGGCTGGAAGATGCTAGTCATTTTGTACAATGGATTTCTGGTGGGGAAAAAGCAGTTAACTGACCAGAGTCACATCCTCATGAGAACAAGTATCATACTTACATGTTTCCTGACTGACTACCTCATGGAATATCAGGAATATGGAAGTTAAACAAACAACAGATTACTTTTAAGAACCTATTAGAAGTTTCTCATGATATCATTTTATAAACTGTTCTGATCTTCTCCTACAAAATCTATGCCATTCTGTGTAAGAAACTGTACAGAATTCTCTTGGGTTTACAAGTCCTTTCTGATCATGACACATTTGTCTTAAACTGAGGAGAGTAAGCACTGATGAGGAGGCAGTGACCTACACACACATGGAGCTGGGTGCTGGAGAGATTCTGTCTCTTGAGTTGTTAAGTGATGGCCCAACTTCTAATTCTTACCCTCATGTCTTTGAGATTCCTGTCTCTTTTTCCAAGGGGTTTTTAACCTGAGAAAAAGCTAATGTAATCTTGGTCCTTTACAAGCAACTAATGTTCCTTTTAGGTGTGAAAAAGAAATCAAAGCATTTAAAAATCTGGTTGCTCAATTCAAAGTGACATGCTCCTTTTCTTGTAGGAAACTAAAACCAGTGATTTGCTGTTTTACTGGCTGTAGGAATTTTTTCCTTACCAGTTAAAAACATCTGACAAACTATGTCAAGTAGTCTCAGCAAACACCCATACCAGAAAGTAGTGTTCATGCAAAAATACCTCTCCTTTTCAAGAGAAGTGACTCATATTCTAGTTCAGAATCAACCCTGACTGTACTGATCAGTGCTGATTTTGGCTAGGGTAGTTCATTTTCTTCACAATGGCTAATAAGGGGCTGTGTTTTGGATTTGTGCTGAACACAGGGTTGATAACACAGAGATGTTCTTGTTATTGCTGAGCAGAGCTCACACATAGCCAAGGCCATTTCTGCTTTTTGTACTGCCATGCTGGTGAGGAAGTTGGGGGTGCTTGGGAGGGTGGAGAGGAGACACAGCCAGGACAGGTGAGCCCAAGTGACCAAAGGGATATTCCAGACTGTGTGACACCATGCTCAGTATATAAAATGGGGAAAGGGTGGGACATTTGAAGTGATGGCATTTGTCTTCCCAAGCCACTGTTACATGTGATGGGGGCCCTGGTCTCCTGGAGATGGCTGAACACCTGTCTGCCCATGGGAAGCTGGGAATTAATTCCTTGTTTTGATTTGCTGGTGTGCACACCTTTTGCTTTTTAAATGAAACTATCCTTATCTCAACCCAAGAGTTTTCCAACTTTTACCCTCTGATTCTCTCCCCAGTCCCACTGGTGGGGCAGTGAGCAAACAGATGCATGAGGTTAAACTACAACAGCTCTTGCTAAAGCCTTCCTGCTGGGCAAAGCTATACTCCAAGGAGGGCAAATACAAAAACTGAGGAGAAGGGACACAAAACCCCCCAAGGGTTTTATTAACTTGTACCCCAAGGTACAAGTTAATAAAAGAGCAAGATGACTTTTTAAGAGAGACAGATTTTCATGTCTGTAAAACTAAAGAAGAAAGAAAGTAGTTTTTTGTGCAATTTTTTTTTTTTTAATATAATGCACATAACGTATTCCTGGGACACCATTTTAAAATAGACCCTAAGCATGAATCCAACTGAGAATTCTGCCAAGAAAACTGGGGATGCAAGAAAGGAAAAGCTAGAAAACAGAGTCTTCATTTGGTATAATTTCTGTCAGGAGATAAGGGTGAAACTTTGTCTTGTATGGATCAGCTGAAAATTATTTTAGTTTTATTCTTTCTCAGCTTCTTCCTTCAGGCAAAGAGCTCATCTGTGCCATTACTATAAATTATCATTACAATTTAAAATCAAGTCATTTGTAATCAATATAAATCACTAATTCAGGACATTTATTCAATAGTTCCCTTACATAACTGAAGCATCAAGTACTGCCTTTAGTAGCTAAAACTCTGATACATGCCAGAGGGACTTAAGACAGATGACTAACAAAATGTACCAGTACCTTTCATTCTCACCTGCTGGTATCACTCCAAGAGGAACTGCTGCTCTGACAGGCTTTGATGCACAGTTTGTGTCTTTCCCAGCATCTATCTGGGCTCTGAGTAGTAGCCCATGAGCAACTTCACTGACAGATCCATCTCCACCAACACAGACTACCCTATTACAAAACAAAAATGCCAAACAGTTTAAAACAAACTCTTAACAAACAAGTGAAAGGCAGCTACCCCACACCATATACACAGTCATATTTCAAAAAGCTAAACAACATTCTTTACCAACAAGCTTGGGCTTCACTGTCAGATCAGTAAATGTTACCTGAATGCTACATAGCATTCTCATTTCTGCTTACTGTCTGAGTAGGAGTAAATATACTTAAAAACTTACAAAGTTTTCCTTACCTTATCACACATCATGCACATAAACTGATCAGATGGAAGAACCAAACACACATTTAAGGGCCTCAATGGAAAAGCTCTTTACCTCTGTCAGTGCTGACCCATGCAAACATTCCAATGCCTTTTAATTGCCCTTATAATAACAACTTACCAAATATTACAATAAAATAAAAAACCACTTGAAAACAGCTATATTCATACACTATGCAGGCAGTTGAGGGATTTAGCAAGGTATAAAATCCTAGTGCCAGCAATCCTTTGCACAAAGGTACTTAATCACTGCCTCTGGAGCACATAATTAAACTCCCACCTGCTGTGGCTATAGAGAGGAATGCATTTGTCTGTAAAAGCCCTGTTACAGCAAGCCCTTTTATTTTTTTCTACTTGTTTTTGTTTATTTAAGTACATATTACAAATTAGTAAGCATATTTTAATGATAAGAATAGTACTGATATATTCCAAGTATTTATGACAGAAGCATCCTAGTTAATTTGGGAGGAATTCACCTAAATTATATTCTTTTCATATATGTGTATGGATGCATAGTTGTGAAAGTATGTCCAATCATTCAGCAGGTAAAACTGGTCAGATCTCTGTAAGAAAAAACTCATTATGTTATTAATGTTATCAAATGTTTAAATTCAATTACCTCATCTCCTTTAACATTTTTCTGCAGTTTCTATTATTATTTCCAAGCTGATTTTTCATCTTCAATTTTTAGTAATGTTTCCTCTATCTAGCTAAACATTGCCACATTAAATAAAAAAAAATGCAGTATATAGTTTGATGAATAGAATATAAAAGTTTGAAGCACATTTTCTTCCAGCTTGCAATCAGGAGTGTTCACCTTCCTTTGACTCATTTTTTGCTTATTCCCAGGCTTAAAATTCTCTGTCACAGTAGCAAAACCAGTTAATTCTTGAAGTCTGACAAACTGTATACCCAGAAGGGCTTGTGTGGATTGTCTTCTGGCTATTAAAACTTTTGAAAACAGATATATTTTCCTCTGATTTTGGAGGGCTGTGTAGATAAGAGTCCAAGGAATAACATGAAAATGCTGCTAATTTTGATTTTTATTATTTTAGCATTAATCATCAAGAGTTGCTTTTTTGGCTGGAAATAGAGATACCATCAGGCACCTGGGATTCCAATGCTAATCAGTGAAAACCTGCTATGCATAAGGAGTAGAAAGTCTTGAGCAAACACATTTTACTTAGACCTTGAAGAAGGCTTCTGAGAGAAAGAAACATCTACTTAACCACCAGATGCAACTTTTTTAATGAACTACTCACTGAGGACTGACTAACCTGGGCTACTCTAAATATCCTTGATACCTTAGGCTCCTGACTAGGGAAGAAATATATGCATGGGCATATGTTCTTCATATATGATATGAAGCAATATATGTTAATATATTTTTCTTCTGTCTCTGTACAAATAGGAAAACCCAGCTGAAAAACAGCATCACAAATGCAGTCTATTTGTCACCAAAGCTAAGCAACAAGTCAGGGGGAAAAAAACCACACTGACAAAGTGCCTCAATTGTCAGTGTCCCTAAAAAAAAAAAAAAAAAAGTGGATAGCAAAAAAGGTACTGTGTATAAGACATGTACCTGTGGTCTTTCAAAATAGATTAGTAACAGGTGAAATCAGAGAAATTATAAATACAAACAACAGCTTTGACTAAGAATTAAGATATAGGAGTGTTTGCTTTCAGAAAGCACTGAGATATAAACTTTCAGTTTACTACTGTAAATCATGAGCTTCAGTTTACTTCATATGCTGTTAACAGGGAAGGAACCATAACTCTCCTGGAGAGAAAATCAAGCCCATAAATTGCATGTTGCTATATGGTTTACATCTGTAATGAATAAAAAAAAAATCACATTGTCTTGCCATTTCTACATTTTTGTGCCTCTAAAAAAAATTGGATAGCAAAAAAAGTAGAGCATAAAAGACACATGTCTATGGTCTTTCAAAAGGGTTTAATTCTTCCAGCTTAGACCTGGCTACTGGAGAAAGACTTATGGTGGATGTTCCCAGTGTCTGCCCAGAGATCAAAGATGAAACAATTCAAATATGACTCAGTGTAGAAGATATTTGTGAAAGAAGATACAGTCCAGGCTTTTTCTTCTTTATCTTTGTATTCTGACAAATGTGCAGACTGAAGATCTTATGAAGCATATTTCAGAAACCTTTATGTTTATTTACCATTATTTATGAGTCCAAGATGCATAAATATTGTCAGTAATTAATAAATACCAAAGTATTTAATGAGAACTGAATTTCCCAGGTTTCATATATATCAGAAGCAGAGTAACTTATGAAATACCCACTAGCATAATTTTGCTTGGAATACAAATATAAAATAACATGATGAGGTTCACTAACATGCATAGTCACTAACCAACTTACCCATCAAATGCCTGCAGTTCACATTCTTTAAGTATGGAGAGAGCATGTCCTTCATATTGAGTTACTGTGGGAAACATCGATTATCAGAAGATTAGACAATTTCAAATTATTCTGTCCATCCAACATAAGGAACACAGAGTAATTCAATTCAAAATATTTTAAAGTCATTAATGCATTAAAAGCATGAGAAGTTATATTTTACAGTTATGCTAGCTAAAAGGCCAACCATTAAATTTCAGCTGCTATCAGATACACGGCTATGTCATGCATTTAAATTCAGATCATTCAAGAAGATGTTTGTTGCATCAAAATGCAAGTTTTAGCACTGACACAGTTGGTAAACTTCAGGAAAATAAGCATATCCTCAGTTAAGATTGAATTACTTCAGGACCTATCAAATTTAATTGCCTTTGTGTTAGGATATGCAAATTGCTAAATCAAAAATAAGAGGAGTTAAACACAGAAGTATGAAATCAAGCCAAATACCAGTGACAACAGCATATAACACACAGAGGAAGGTGGCACAAGTATACACCAGAGTTCATTGCCTCTGGAGGAAATGAATCTGTCACTCCACATTGATGTCTCTGTGTTTGCTGATACCCTATATAGTACTGTAAATGCCAGTGAAGACAGGATAAACTGGCATACTACAGATGGCACGAAGCATCATAACTACATTTAGCATTTTCTAGGGCAGCTTTGCCAGAAGAGACAGCCCAGCTGCAGCCACCCATCAAAGATTTTTGCTGACTGACATGACACTTGCAGATGGATTTTTTGTGTAAGAATGTGCATCATTATATGCAAAATTACATTAATCTTTCATGCTTGTCTGTCCCTGGTGCTCACATAGTTCAAGGCTTTTCTCCAGTGTTCCTAAACATTGCTAAAATTATTAGTCTTGGTGTCTAAAACAATCATTCCATAGCTGTACCTGTTCCAACAGTATTTCTACAGACTATTCAAAGGCTGCTTGCAAGAACTGAGAACACCCCCCATCTCTTCCTGTATATAAACACACACAAACATGTGTGGGTATAGTCAAGTATATATATTTTTCTCCTAAAAAATAATAGGAAAAAAAATCCAAACAAAAGTGATACAATTTTTACACTTCACACTAAAAATTTGTTTATATTGCCTGTAACTTCAAAATCCCCCAATTAGTACCAGCAAAGTTCAAGTGCCTGGTGTTTTGAAAATTCTTAATTAAAAAACTGAGTTGTTTTGATTATAGAGAAGGCAGAGATGTATCATTTTGCTGCAGAAAAACCTATCACTATAATAACATTTGGGAATTATTTACAGAATTTACTTCCATGCAGGGCCTCTCTGGAACATCAAAATACCTTATTTAAGCTACCATGTTCAGCTTTGCATTACCAATGGGAACAATGCTTTTATCAATATCTGTAGGTTAGGTGAGAAGTGATCAATAAAAGTGTGCATCATGCAAAAAATGCAGAAAGGTTCAAATATCTTACCATTGCTTAGCTGTGAAAGAAACTCTTCCCATGAAAACATAGAGTTGGTTACCAGGTTACACGCCTTTTTAAATGAACATGATGACATTTAGAAAGTTATGAGTACAGTCTAATTAAAATGGAACAGTAAATAAGATTTATTTTGTAACAGAAAACATGCTCAGTGCTTTCCTAATGTAAGTTATGCTTACTGTTACAGAATTAATTCACTCAAAGAACAAGGACATGAAAATAAAGAGGGCTCATGTCTACAGAGAAATCAATAAAGGCAGTAAAAATGACTAATGTTCACCAGATTGAGAGCAAATCCAACCTCTTTGCATCTAACAGCTTAAGTTTGGAAATTATGTAGAAGAATTGCTCAAGTCTTAAGATTGGGGAATTCCAAGAAATTTAAAATTTGATGAGAAAATGACAGAGGATCTATTTTGATACATCATGACAAAGAGACAGTGAAAAAATGAGGTTTTCAGGAAAACATTTGTGAGAACATACAGAGAATCATTCAAGTAGAAAAAAAACCTAGAAAAATCCAACACAGACATAAAAAGACCATGTCTAAAAAGTTTTCTGCAGGCTTGACAACCTCCAGAGGGGCATGTATAAATCATTTTGATAGCTGGAAAAAAAGCTAAGTGTTTGAATATTTGGCACTGTTCCAATTCAGGGGGAAAAACAAACAAACAAAAAACCCTTCCTGCTCTATGTATTTTTTTTAATAGGAAGAAAGCTTCTTTCATTGTTTGAGAAGGTTCCCGATCTCATATTTGTCAAAATTATGATCACAAAAGTATTATTGAATTATTTTCTGACCATTTTGAATGCATAATTTAGAAAGATTTTTCTCTTTCAAGAATGTTTTGTTCTTAAGTGTCAGATAACATCATTCTGAAGTAAGGACACCAAAGGTGCACCCCATTTGAACAGAGTCACACATACTCCAAAAGCTCTTTAACATCCTCTTCACATAGCAAGAACCAAGGGCTTGGCCTCTACACACACAAAAAGCAATATACAATTAGTTCAACACTTCAAAACAGGGGATGCTTTCATGTGACACCTCAACATACTGGCACTCATGTCACAGCCTAAAACCAATGGGACTGTAAGAAGCCTTTTTCATCCAGCATCAACACCAGTTATCTGTTGGTATTTACCATATGGTAAATTTAAACCAATGCTATTTCTCCAACTCTCAGACGTTCCTTTCTTTTGTGGTTCTGCCCTAAAAATAGGAGTTTGGGAAGGCTGTTATTTTTGCCTAAATGTCCAGGTTGTAAGTGTGCATAAATGGAAGCAAAAGAGTCAAAACTAAGAAAAGTCAGACAAGCTAGAATTCTGTCAGGGTTTCCTTTATTTATTTTTCTTTAAATATGTGTAAGATTTTGCAAGATATTAATGTATTTCTAAAACACTAGCTCCAAATACTACAATTTTCCAGTACTTGCAGGTATCTCAGCAGTGCAGTAAGTTCTTTTAGAACTCAATTTTTGGAAGAGTCACTGTTCTTATCCTAGCAGCCACATCCCAGCTGCAACACAAAAAATTGCCCAGTTCTTAAAAGAGGCCAGATTTTAACTATTGTTTCACCTTAGCTGCAGTTAAAACTACTGCTTCAGTTTAAATTTGCTAATTCACACTTTCTAGTGCTCTAAGCACTTCAGAGATTTGCTTACTGCATGTAACAGAAATAACCCCAAAACCCAGAAAAGCACAATCCACTCCATAATACCTGTGGTTATTTTTACTGTAATTACTAAAGGTGTAGCACACAAAGCCATTTTTTTAGGGAAAAAAAAAAAAAAAAGAAAACTACAAAATTTAAAAATAATTAGAAAGAAAAAGTAAATGTTACTTTAGCACTCCTTTATTTCCCAAGAGAAGCTATAATAAAGAATAAGATCTGAAAAGCCTGATCAGAGAGGAAGCAACAGCTACCAATGTACAAGAACAGCCAAAGAGAGCTCTGTCTTTCAGCATTCCACAGTCTGTCTTTGATAGAACTAAAGTGGTTTTAGTAATCTGCAAATTTTTTATTTTATATGCACTAGAAACCACTTCAGAAGTTCCAATTTGCAATAAAATTTTTGTGCTTAACAAATTTGAACTTCACATTCAATCAATTTTAAATACGTGTATGTGGAAAACTGAAATGTAAACTATCTTCAGTGCAAAAATTGTACAAAAGCCTTGACAATTTCAGTACCTAATACACCTTTGTATGCCACCAGTTATGTAAATATTGGCCGTGTTCCAAAACAGCAGGAACAGTAAGATGCACTCTCCAGCTTCACAAAATCCCAAACAATTATGGGAGGAAAAAGCCCAATTCAATTTACTTGAAATAAAATGCTTAGTTTTATTAGAATAGGGTACCAGTGGACAGGACTTTTACTCAGCAGTCACCATTACCTTCTTTTTCTTTCTAAACATAATTCTTAATTATTTAGTTCTCTACTAGCAATGAAAACTGTAATGTAGTTTTCTCATTTTGCCTGTAGGAGGAGTGTTAGGCAGCTAATAAGCACAGTAGCATTTCAACATTGCCAAAATAACCTTAATTAAAGGATAAGCCATTAAACATTTTTCTGACTCAACCCAGAATTTTCCTATTAAAATTTCAAAATTGAATAATTAAAATATAAAAGAGTTTTTTATTCCACTACTAAAATTTTTTGAAACCTCTAAAAATTATATTCACAACTTGTATTAAAACTTATTTTTTTAATTTGTGACCAAACAAGGCTAAGCTCAATTGCTAATATGACAGCATTATTAGTCTGTTCACACTGTGACCCATGCCCTCAAGGTGGAAAAATATGTCTGTGAGAATTACAATTTATATAAAGCTGTTGGCATTCTCTCTCAGTTCAGGGTAGCTAAGAAATTACTGCTACAGAATTCTAATACAGACAATCTTTTTCACATTTCTTCTGTGTCTTTAATCTTCACCTATTTTACTTTAAATTGTGGGCTAAATAGTTAAAAAATGTGGATACAGGAAATAAAATTAGCAAGATAATTTTTATCTACCATTATTGCATTAGTATATTCTCATGGCTAAATCAGATTTCATCAGAATAATTTTTGGCCTACAACTTGAACTAGTCATAATTTCATAAGAAATTTAAGATACAACTGCAGGATGAGACCTTTTATAATTTAAGCTGAGACTGATCATTTTTCAAGTCAATTACAAATGACAATAAATAGGAAAAAGACTAAATTATTAGTATTGATTGGTATAGGTGAAGAATATTGAATCAATAACAGAATTACTAAAGAACCTTTTGACCAAATAAAAATATATTGTGTTTTATTAACTAGAGTTCCAAATGCAGTACTTGCAGTCAAAGGCAACAAGGATAAGCAGTAAATTCAATTTGTCTCACATTCTTAACTATCAGTTTCAAAAAGGATTAAGCTATACTTCTGAAGCAACTTACCTGTGACATCAGTTTTTATGTCAGCAAGTTTAAAAAGAGGTGCAACTTTTTCATAATAAATGTGTCTGGCTTCTCTTTTGTGGCTGCTTGGATTAACAAACACTTTCAAGGATTTAGGTCTGTTTTGAAAGCCTAAAAAGAAAAAAAAGCATTTAAGATTACAAACAACCCAACTACTTTTACAGCTTAAATGGATTTTTAATATCAGAACCATTACAATATTTTGACAGGATAAGTAAATTACAGTCTAAAAAAGTCTCAATTTCTTCTTGCATGTGTACTACTAATCTTTAAATTACATTTAATTTTGTCTATACAGATAATAAGCAGTTGTAGGAACCAGAAAAAAAAGTGTATATTTCATAGCCTAGTTAAACCCTGATTCAGAAGCAGGGTGAGTGTGAAGTTGGGGCACCAAAAAAGAAAAGAAATCCAAACATAAAAACATATCCTTGTTGGAATTTAGTATGACTCACTCCCAGCAGGCATACAAAAGTAACACTCAACAAAACTTACACCATAATCCAACACTTTTCTAAGAGTGCAAATCAAACAGTCCAAAGGAAATTTCCTCATTGTGACAGAGGTCTAAAAATACAAAAAAAAAATACAAATTTGGCAGTATCAACTGGAAATCTGAGAATTATTGTTATTTAGGTCTTTGGAGTAGGGAACTCCAAGGAAGTAACACTGAGAAACACTGCTATGCAAAGATGAAACTTGTCCTGCACACTGATCCCATGAAGTAATTTTATTATTTGAAACATGGCATTTTGTTGAAGAGTAAATAATTCATATTAAACCAATAACATTACTTTTCAAATACCCTTTTCTAGAATTCCTACAATTGCCATAGTTCAGTGAGGTTGCTTTGCTACAAGAAGCAAGCAGTAGTGTGCAGTACTGCTCTTGTTTTGGGGTTTAGTTAAAATACTTGATTTGAACAATGCAAATTTTGTTTTAGTATTAGGTTAGACTATCACTTAGCCAAATAAAAGCTAGACTACGTGGCAAGTGTACTGCTTTCAACACTCAAGAACAGAATTAGTATCCCACAACTCCAAAAGGAGCCAAGAATGAAAGCACATTTTCCTGCCCTATGGAGAATATTACTTCAATTTTTGGAGGCACACGGATCTTCAGAGGGTCAGCAGGGACTTCTGCAGCTCATCCACTTACCCTACCTCAACAATTGAACAGGAACAATTACACAAGGAAATTACAGCTAAATACTATTTCAGCATTGAAGATGAAAGAATTCCTTAAAATTAAAAGGTAATTTTTTAAAAGTCACAGAGATTATTTTTTCATTTATTTAAACACATCAAAATCTTCAAAAGAAAACTAGCTCTTTTTCCAGTTTATGTCAGAAAATTTAGATTTCTTAAAGATACTAAAGGAAATTATTGCATCAGTTAGCTGCTATAACTCGAAATTGTATATAAAAAATGTATAAGCATGTTTATGTCAAAATGTTACACGGAGCGCCAAGTCATTGCACAGCAAATTAATCCTGGAGAATCCTGCATGTCTTCAATAACAAGCACCTGTATTCAAAAGCATCTCTTCAAAAGGAGAAAAAAGAAAACAGGGTGAAGACATGGTGAGGACTGCAGATGTGTTGTAGGGGTTTCTGCAAACAAACCACGCACTCCTTCTCTAGAGGTGCAGAACTCAACATCCAGTGTAAAAAAGCGATGTCTGGGGATACAAGCATCAGAAAGTCACCGCAGGACATTGTCCATGAGGACCCAGAAAGGTCAGAGAAAAGCCGGGGATGTTCAATAATTCAAACCCCGGGCCCAGCCGCTGAGGCAGCCGAGCCCCGAGCGCGGCAGGCAGCGCCCTCAGAGGCCGGCAGCTCCGGGGAGCGCAGCGGGCGCGGGGGAGCCGGGCCGGGCCCGCGGGGCTGCGGGAACAAGGGGACAGCCAGCAGTCCGGAGGATGTCACTACAGCCTTGTTCTCGACATTCGGGCCTCCCAGCCCGGGAGATGAAGTGCAACAAGCACGACATGGAAGCGTGACTGCAGCAGGGCCGGGGCAGCCAGGGACAGCCTCAAGGACAAATCCCAGCTCAAAGCTTTCCTTGAGCACCAATGTGGACACCGGGGCAGGCTTCCTGCAGGTGCAAGCACAAAGAGCCAATGGACACAAGTGGCACCAGGAATATTCCAGTGTGAAATAAAGAAAAGCACCCTTCACCATGACGGCTGCTAAGCCACGGGTGACATTGTCTATCCTTAGAGATTTTCAAAACTTATCTGGACATGGCTCTTAGCAACCTGATCTTCATTAGAAGCTCACCTGCCCTGAGCAGGAAGCTAGAACGGATAATCTCCAGAGGCCCGTTCCAACCTAAATTCTTCTTGATTCTCTCTGGAAACAGAAAGAAGCGCTGCAGGTATGTACTGCAGTGGAATTTCTTATTACAGGAATTACCACACAAACAGCGAAGACTTGCTCCCAATGACTATTAATGCATATAAATCATCATCATCAACACATTATAATAATAATGTCTTTATCAAAATCTAACTGGTATTGTTGCAGTCTTTAGAAGTCATAAAAGTATTAAGACGAAAAAATTATTTCTGTGACTTTATCATTTGCCTAAAGCATCAGTAAAAATTAAATGGAAAACTTGTAATAAGGACTCCTGCTTCAAAAGAGAAAAGATTTAACTACATTTATAAATGAGCTGTCATGTTTCTTATCTACAAGAAACTGTAATCAGCTTGTCCTTCTAATACTCAACCGCCCACCAACACCCAGGGCTAAAAAAACATAAAAACTGACTTCAGTCATGGATATCTGAGTATTCCTTTGAAATTATAAAAAACAACACCCCAAACATACAAATATAATAATACAATACAAAAAGCAGGGGGAAAGAATAGGAAAGTACAGTTTGTAGAAGTAGAAAAAGCAGGTGAAGTGTCAAAAAATTCTGTTACCCAGACAGTGCAAGTTACAGTTCTGCGAAATAGACATCAGGAGAAAACTGAAGGGATAAAAGCAAACATCACTATCTCACTTCAATGTTTTTACATGTGAGATGTAAAAATTTAACCCTAGGTGGCAATATAAAGTTTCAAAAGAAATCCTACGTAGGCAAAAGAAAATACTTTTCAATTGGTGGAGGGAAAAAATCCTAAATTTTTTAAGGAAATGGATGAATTTAATTTTTTTCTTTTAATTAATTCATTTAACCATTCTAAACCAGAAACTGTATTTATGATTATGTATATTGGGTTATTGCTGAGAAGTATATCAGAGTTATTACATAAATCCTAGCAAGATTTTCAAGAACCAAATGAATTCACAGGATCAAAGTATTAAAATACTCTCTTTATGACTATTTGAATATCAATTTACTTTTTTAGAGATATAAAATATTTAATTGAGAGAAATATTTTTCACAAACAAGGCATTTGAGGAGAGATGGTACACTCCTGTAGTGATTTTGATTGTGCCAAATAATTGCCAACTGGCTTGAAAGGATGATCACGACAAAATTTATTACTTTATCATTCCTGGTGTGCACTGGACACGTTAGAACCCACCAAACAACTGAGTTTAATGAAAGCATATCCTGTAACAGCCAAAGATTAAACTTTCACACAATATTACTGTGAAGCTTCTTTAAAGTGTTTTTAAATAATAATCTTTTAATTGTCTTTAAACAACGTCTATATGAATGAATCAATGTCATTGACTACTGTGTGCAACTGATCCCAGCCTGCCAGCCTTTTGGGGCTCTCCTAACTGGTATTCTGTCATTGTTTTCTGTGGCTGCTCCATTTGAAACGAGCCAGCAGCCTAAAGCAGGAAGGCCAACTGTTCCCCTAGTACTAACAAATGTGCTAATATGCACTAGTTTAAACTTGATCTATCAAGTGAATCAGTGAACCATGAAGGGTGGTGGGTCAATCAGGGTGTTCAGAAAACAAAGGCTCCTAGGGCAGCAGAGACGCTGTGCTCAGACATACATCTGTGCTGCTTTCAGGCCCCAGCCTTAGGAAAATGGGTTTATGTTACAAAAGTTAAGAGCCTGGAATCATGTCATTACCACCTACATTTATAAATACTTTATACAGCATCAGGAATATTATACATGAGAAAAACTAACAATACGAGGCAGAGTTGTTAATGTAACTATGGAGACATCGCTGTTAATATTAACTAACCTAAGTTAATGTTTAACATTAATGGTTTAATTAAAACTTCATGCATGAAGTTTCAGGCTCTCATATCAAATCCCTGTGTGATAGATACTACGGAACAGTAGATAAAAATAAAATGCACTTTGTGCTTATTTTGCTACTTTATCATTTATTCTTAACATTTAGTGTCTTTTGTTAGTTTACAGAGTTTTTAAGTAAAGCTTTTTCGAATCAACTATTAGTAAATCTCATCTTGTTAAAAAACATGGATGAGCACTGACAACTGTACATTTTCTCTCGTTCTTGAGCCTGCCTCAACCCTTTAAGAACCACTGTGTATTTGCATGTGCAGAGGATTTTAGATGAAACAGTGAATTCTACTGACACAGTGTGCCCCCACACGCCGTGCCCATAAATCCTGTACAAAAAGATGTGATGTATAAATGGAAACCACTGAGAGTGGGGTGTGCACCAGGGCTGACACAAGATAACAGCACACTAGGCCCTGTCTAAACTGCCCTTTGGGGCCTTCCAGGAGCCAGCCCAGAGCCAAGGCTCCAGAGGTGCATGGAGATGGCAGTGGTTATCTTGCAGCAGTTTAATAAACACACGATGTACAGATCAGATTTCAGGAACTCTCTATCAGGGAGCATGCTCTTCATATCCAGCTGGCATGCACTGGAACAGCAGCAACAGCAGGCAGAAAATAAGAACTTACTTAAATATGGGAAGATGGTGGTATATATATTTTGTTACCCTGTCACACACACAAAGAACTGTAGCAGTCACTGTAACTAAATTCTAAACACTTATATCGGTGTGCACTCACTTACATGATAACAGGCTTCATAAAAAACTATAGCTCAGTTAAACTTTAAATTGAAGTGCTCTGAACACGAAGTCAAAGCAACAGAGAACACTCATTGTGAAGATAATAAAAACGAACAGGGAAAAACCATGTATGAAACATTCATGCCAGACACAGATAACATTGGAAAAAGCAAACTTTGTATATGAAAACTTCAGAAAAAATAAAGCCTTCATTAGAAACCTCCAGATAAACTTTGGCTCATATTATCACTGATAAACTTGCTATTGTTGTTCCTTAATTAATGTATATGCATAAAAACCTAAAAACCTGTCAAAGAGTAAGGTAAACAAGTAGAAATTGCATTTATCTGCAGAGGAAACACACCTGTCAGTAACATGTTCTCCCATTTGTCAGAATGTCTAAATATTATTGACCAAATATATATGTTCTACTTTGATAAATCACCTGATTTTAATTTGATCCAGCCCAGAAACAATAAAAAAAAAATCCTTCAAGTAAACAATGGAGCAGTTAATGAAAAATTACTTTGTCATCAGACAGATTGGGAAGGAGGGAGGGCAGGGAAGTAATTTTTACTATTTCGGAAGGATAAAACCAGAAGCAGACAATTTGAGTTCATTAATAATGACTCCAGCACTATTACAAAAAAAAGAAAAAAAACCTATGAAAATCCATTACTGTTTCACACAGAAATATCAGCCACCAAGAAATTACCAGAACTCCACTGCATGGTATATTCTTAGTTCAGGCTTAGAAGAATATACACGTTAGCAACTGGTATGATGAAGGTTTAATTCAGTTATTTTTATCTCTCTGAGTCCTGTTTATTCCTGGAGTAGAAGACAAGGAGAAAAAATGTACTGATCAGAGATCCAAAAAAAAAAAAACTGTACAAGGCCTGAGCTTCTGGAGAATGAAGCAAGAACTTGAAACAGCATTGCACAGAACACTTTTTTTTCAGGTTCAGGTGGCATCCAATTACAAAGCTATAAAACAGAGACTGCACCTCGAGGTCAAGGCAACCTGAGCTAGAGATACTGCAGCTTTTTCTTCTGTGAACATATGGTATCACTGCTCCTGATAGATGGAGAGTAATCTAGGAACAAAACAGACATTTGCTTCTTATGCAAATGTCCTTCCCTTTATGGGTAGCTGGAGATCTAGAGGAATCCTGGCACTTCTGCAGATTGAGATTTCATGATAAAGTCTTTCAAAAAGGGAAAAAGGAAGGCACTGTTTAATACACATCTTCATTGGGAAAATCTAAAGCATACTTAAACAAACAATGCAAGAATGCACCATCAATAATTCATGTTGCTTCTGGAAGAACTGCTTGTGAAAGTTTAGTAGATGTGCACTATAAATTCTTATTCAAAGTGTTGTTATAAACACTGCAGATGTAAAAGATTTGAGTTCCATAATCTGGCTCAGTCTTGACAATTCAGCTGGAGATCTAATAGCATATCACAAGATAGATTGCTTTTCTTCTGTAATAAAAGTCATTTGCTATAATCTGTAACCTTCTGGAGTTAAATCAGAGTTTGGTATTGGAGAAGGGATGTCATTTTGGTTATTTAAATCATAAGTGTGCTACATTCTGTGCCTGTCAAATACAGACTACAGTGAAAGGCTTGGATTTCTTGTGGGGCTCTTTTCCCTATATGGTGAATATTTTTTTCTTAATTTTGATAGAGCTTCTATAAAATAAAA